>JAGQAX010000023.1:5272849-5652229 GCA_019142605.1 Cephalopholis sonnerati | reverse complement strand
GAGAAAGGTGGTTATAATAACAAAGCTTTGGTTATCACTGACAGTGTTATCATCCACTGTCAGCTGTTATTCATGATTTCTTTTTCTCTGCTTTATCTAGTTAGTGAGAGCATCATCACTCAAATTAGTTATTTTCACGCCACATAGTTCATCTCATTGTGGTTTAAAATTCGAAATTTCGTGGTTTAAAAATATTACTTCTTTCCACTCCTTTGACAGTATTGCCTCTGATAAGGTCTGCCAATTAACACCTGAAGGTGAATGGCAAAGGGTCTGTATCCACAAATCGTTTTTTCAGCAGAACACGCTGGCAGGGCGCAGGGGAACGCTTCATACCAGCACTCTATTGAAAAAAAGCACTACCGGTGCTGCTTTTTTTTTTCAGTGATGTGGTACGCTTGTGTTTTGTTTCTATGACAACAATATCTTGACACTAACATAAGCCAGGTAGCTAACATAACGCTACATTAATAGAGGGCTCACTACACAGTCAACAACACGCTTGCAAAGCAAAGAGTGATGAAGGCCCAACAATCACCAGCAACATCCAGTGTCCGTTGGCTGAGCTGTTCTGTCTTTGTTGCTCCAGTAGACAGTAGCCTTGCTAAATTAGTGGCAGTGATGTTACCGGCACTTCTCTGAAAAGTTACGAGATTTTCAACTTAAGACACTCCAAGGTGGAGATTTCTGAGACAAGATGCAGGGCACAGTGCTTTTTCTCCAGGCGGTCACATTCAGCCGCATACGCCTGCTCGTCATTGAGAACAATTGAAAAACGTCTCCCGCACTCTCTTCTCCTGCTCTCCACAGTGTGACGGATATGGGAGTGAGTTGAATGCCGGCGCGAACTGCGAACGAATGAGTGAGTGAATCGTGGATGGGTGTGTATCTGTGGGCGTATCTGGGTGTGTTTAGGTGCAACTCTCCTGGTGATGCGATCCAGGTTGTCACAAGACGTAGGTGCTGAGAGAAAAACACTATGTGGACACAGGCCCAAAGGCTACCTCCATACTTACTTACTTATTAAAACACATAACTATTATTGTGTTTACATTACTCCAACGTTTTGGAACCCCTATAACGGAGACTTCTTAACAATTGCTGCTGATCCCATTTTAGTTTGAAAGGGTTCAGTTTAGTTTGGATGGGCAGAAACAGAGACTCTTGAAAATGATGATGCAGAGACCCAAGTTTGCTTCCTGACTGGGTCTTATCAGTCACGATGTATCAAGCCAAAACATTAAAGCTTAGCCTACATACCGTTTTTGAGTTCAACACGTCTTGTGTGGTTACTTCTTTTCCATTGCCATGTTTCCCTCTGGCGATCAATAATGCTCCAGGTACCGCTCTGATATGATGCTGTATTTGCATTTTAATGACTCCCAATGTTTTCCTCCACCCTGACCACCAACAGTTCAACTCATGATCAGTCCAAACAAAGAAATCTCTGTTCTTACCATTAGCCATCTCTGTAGTATTTTCTGTAACTAAGCAACCAACCGCAGGGTAGACCAAAGGGTTGCAATGATTCAATGGTCAACGATCCAATATCATTGATGCAATTTGAAAAAATCAATCCATATTATCGTCTTTAGGATACACCTTTATTTTGAAATTCTTTGTCACCGTCAAACAGCAGCAGGCGGAAAATGGCAAGCGGCCAAGAGAAAAACAGTAAGACTAATGTTATTTACTCAGGAATAAATCAGCAGAGAGGAATTATTTTGGATTTCTAAGAAAATACAGGTCAACAGACAGAGCACATGCTGTACGTAAACAATACTGTTACGAGATAAAACATCCAGGAAACACGACATACCCGCCTGGCCGGGCATTTCTATCTGTTCACGTCTGGCATCAACATCACCTGCTTGAGCTGCAAGTTTTAGGTAAAAATGGTTATGGTTTGGGTTTAAAAATATATATATATTTTTTTTACAGAAAGGTCTTTTTGGCAGAAAGCCCTGAAAGTTAATTTGTCCCATGTCCTGATTATATGTGTTAGTGGAGTCAATTTAAACTTCACTGCACTTAACAGGTCAGTTATTTACATTATTTATGTGTGTCAAATGATCATATGATATTGTCTCATATTGATCGCAGGCCCCTGAATTGAATCGAATTGAAATCGTATCATTACAGACTTTGTGAAATGGGGAAATATATTGTTGTACAAAAAATGGATATAATATCGTATTGTGTTGAAACTAGTAATTTACACCCCTAGAAGACAATCCGCTTCCTGTTTACATCGGCACATGCATGCCTAGTGTGTGTGAGTGGTCATGTGATATGAGTTTCCAGGCTTGTTATAGTGGGTGGAGATTATTTCTGAAATGGTGCTAAAATGCCAGTGAGTACAGAAATTGTTTATGTTTTAAAACACTGTATTAAACGTAAACGTATTAATATGTATGCAGCCTATTTCGCATGCATTTTCATGGACGGGGCTGTGTTAAAAAAAGGGGGTGGGGGATGTCAAACATACTTCCATCCACCATTCAGAGTCCAACAGTACTTGAATTCATATGTGACGACACCTGCTGGCCTCCACAGTTCTCTGTATAGTCAAGCTAAAATTGTTGTTACCCTCATTCACATATTCATTTGTGGAGAGAGAAAAATGTATGTTAGTGCAACTAATTTAACTTTTTTGTCCACCAGCCAAATGGCGATTCAATGTTTACATTTGACCATAGATAGACCACTAGTGTAGTTTTTGGCTGGTGAGTGAAGCATTTCTACCAGCATTTTGCTAGTGGATGGTGCTAATTTTGTGCCTTGTAATTAAATTTGTAATAGTGTTCTTGATCGTGGGTCATAAAAGCTAAACCAGGCAAACAGTTTTTGCTGCATGCAAGTTGATAAAGACTTTATATTATATAGAGACAGACCGATTGATCGGCTAGAGACTGGAATCCACATCAGCCATGACCAGTGACTGGCCACTTATTCTTAGATAAAGGCAGTCCTGTGCCAATCAGATCTACACAGATATGGGCACGATAGTGCACATTGCCTGCTCAGTGGCACAGACGGTAATGGAATAATGTCACAGCTGCTTCAACCTGTTTCATTCCCAGGTCGTTAAATGCCAGTGCTTTGCCAGGTTGCCTTTGTTGGTGACTTTCAGGCCCTTTTGGTGACTTTATTTCTAAAAAGTGATCAGCAAAAAATTTAGCGAATTATTCAGAGCATCAGGGGAAAAGTTGGTACGTCATTCCCATGCATGCTGCTCAGAGTCATCTGAGTGACCAGCTCTTCTGCAAGCAGCATAGGGTCGTCCTCTCCTCTTGCTCCGTGCACACACTGTGGGAAGGCAGGAGGAGAGGAGACAGAGGAATTAACATATAACCTACTGTACAAACACCTTCACATTCTTGTAAAGAGATATAGATTCATAAGGTTTTGTACAAAGAAATAGATAACACATTGCTTTAGATAGATAATAAATGGTTTACTCATTATTACATTATAAGCCTATATGCACACAGTATAGAATAATATTTTCTCTGATTCTTCCTATCTGATATGTAAATAACTAATTTGAGCATGTAGATCTGTTGCACCTGTTCTCTGTGGGGAATGTGAAACATGTTGGATAAAGTGGGATATACTGCAATTTATTTTTAGTTGGATTTTATTTAGCTATGTTCAGTAACCTGAAGATTTTTAAAAGATTTGTTTGAGTGAGGATGAGAGAAGGTCCTGCAGCCTGGTGCAGTTTTGGAGAAAGTGTGAAAGTTATTTTTTAAGTTTATATTGAGTGAGCAGAGCAGGTGTCCCATGTACAAAGGCAATATCCCTGCCACCGTGGCCACAGGTTCGATTCTAACCTGCAGCTCTTTGTTGCATATCATGCCCTCTCTCACCCCTCATACTTAATCTGACCTATTGAATAAAGGCAAAAAAGCATAAATAATCTTTAAAAAAAAAAAATAAAGGAAAGTTACAAAACTTTCTGTATGCTGTTAATTTTCTTTCTTAGAAAGAAAAAAATCAGCAGCTCAGCAATTAAAAAAAAAATGGGAATTTGGAATCTACCAAGAAAACTGCTAATGGTGCATGTTTATTTTAGGATCACAAAGTTGTCTTGACAAAGTAAACATTCATAAAGGTGAGTGAATGAGCAGTGTTTCCCACAGGATTTTTGGAGACTATGGCGGGGGAGTCCAAACCCTGTTGGGGGGTCCGGGGGCATGGTCCCCCGGGAGAAAATTTTGTATATATTTGATTTAAAGCCATCAATCTGGTGAATTCTGAGAGCCATGTTATGATGACAGAATATGCCTAGATTTGGCCTATTCAAGTGCTGGAATGTGTTATTTACGTGACAACACCTGAACGCAACACAGGCTCCACTCCAATTGAGCTGTGCCAGCGGCGTGTTTCACTGTGAGTAACAGCAGCATTTTGATGGTCATTTACACACTGACATAACAATAACTATGTCAGGTAACAAACTGCATTGGGTTCGGGTCGGGCTCGCTTATAATTGTATCGGACTCGGGTCGGGTTCAGTCAGGAAAATGCGGCCCGAGCTGCGCTCTAGTGTGTTCACCTGCGTGTGTGCATGTGTCTGTCTGTGTGTGTGTGTGTGTGTGTGTTTGTGTGTGTGTGTAGGGCAGAACTCCGCCTTGCGCGATACAGAGAGCAGAGGAGAACTATAAAAGCACGACCATGTAGAGACAGAAATGACATGCCGTCATGTAAATAAGATAAATAACATAAGGCTATTTAGTTTATGAAGAGATAAGACGAGCCCTCTCCTCTCCTCTTACATGCTCCAGTCGGTGTGTTACAGAGTGATGTTCATTTACCGGAGGCATTTTATATCTGGAAGCTTTTTGGAGACTATGGCAGGGCAAATTAATCTATGGCGGGCCGCCATAGTCTCGTCAATGTATGGGAAACACTGAATGAGTGATCACAGAGACCATAAGAGCTTGAAAGAGTTGTAGTCTTTAGTTCACTCTTACGCTGCACAAGTGCACAAAGTTTCATTTCACCCATCAGTACTAACAAGCAAAACTCTTGTTCTGGAAAAGCTTAACTTGTTTTGAGTGAAAAAAAAGTCTGCTACACAAAATGTAGTGTTGTTAATGTAATGTAGTTTAAAAGTCTATCCAACCCTGTTATAGAGTCAAAGTGATATATGCGAGTGTGTGTGTTCAGGTCTGGCTTGATTCGGCCTGTTATGATCCTGTAACAGTGATGAAGAAGTGCACCAGCTCCCTCTCTCTGCTGCTCCTGCTCATTTGTACTAAACCTTTCTTTATCTGCCTCACTTTTTTCATCACTGCTCCCCTCCTCTTCCTCCTCATTCTACACACACACACACATCAATTCTTTGTGCAGAACAAAAGGCCCTTGATCTGTCCCCGAGGGCCACAGCACGCAACGGGTTAATTCTGACTTGCCTTGTGTCTTTGTCAGAGCAAAGAAAATGTGTGTGTCTGCATGTGTGTGTTTGTCTGCAGGAGTGTGTTACTGTTATGCCGTGTGCGTTTTAAGTGCCTGTCGCTCCTTCTGTGTGTGTGTGTGTGTGTGTGTGTGTGTGTGTGTGTGTGTGGTTTCTTCGTGTGTGTGTGTGTGTGTGTGTGTGTGTGTGTGTGTGTGTGTGGTGGAGTGAGTTGGGGATACATGTTGGGGGGGGATGGGCGCCTCAGGTTTGGTACACAGGGTTTCCTACTTTGTCTGGCAGGGACTAGCCGGACAGGGGGAGGAGGGGGGAGGGGGGGTTGAGAGGTTAACAGAAAAGGGGTGTGGCTTAAGGTACCGTCCCTCTGGCTCACTATCTCTCTCAGTGTGTGTGTGTCTCTCTCTCTCCCGTGCCCTCACTGACAGGGTTTCCTGTGGCTGAGTGCAGGGGCGGAGTCCACGGAGATGGAGCGATATAGTCCCTCCCCTCCAGCTTGCAACAAATTACTCACCCGCCTGAAATTAGGAATGCGCAATCTAGTGGCCGAACACACACACACACACACACACACACACACACACTCAAACACACACACGGCTGCTTATGGCTTCATTTTTTTCATGTATCTTCCTGGCTGGAAACATGGGTGTCACATGGGTTTGTTCATGTGAAACACTTGCATTGTTTTACAGTAAGACCATTAATAAACATGTCTGCAGGCCTGTGCATTGTAGTAGATGACAACGATCAAGTACACAGTTTACATTCTTTCCTTTATTGTAGAGGTCTTGGAATAAGAAATCACACCACCGAGCACTCAGCCAATTTTCTCCAACTGGATGATTTGATGAACTTTGAACTCTTATAAAGTGCTTTACAGAGGATTAACAACATATTAACTGCTGCAGTAGGAAGCAGATGTAATAAAAGCAAAGTAAGAAATTAACTCCGTGGACAAAAAAGATGAAAGGTCATTACATACAGGTATGTCTGTATGTGTAGCGGCCTGAGGCATGAGGTCTTGTTCAAAACAGCAGTACTGCTGAATCTTAGGATAGACAAAGGTGTCATCTCATGCAATATATTACCATATCGACTCGACCCCAACTTGTAATTGTTGACACAGAGGATAAAATGTTTGTCACTATAATTACTTTCCAGAGTTGTAAAGTCCTGTCTCAGTAGTTTTAGAGTCTGAGAACCCTTCAAAATCATAGATCTGTTACTTCAACTAGACTAATGGATCATATTTTGTTGTCTCACCTGCAGCTAAAGCAACACACCCCTACTACTGCAGCACCCTGCATTATTGTAAAACAGAGGTCTTTATGTCAGGTACAGAACCTGGTGAAGGCAGACTCACAATTAACAACAATTCATAGTAAACTATTGGACCTGGTGAAATAACCCTCTTTACACCCCATCAGTACACACACTGGTAGATAAAGTTATGACATGGGGCTATCATCACTATGAGAAGCAGAGCATAAGAGAGAGAGAAAGAGATGGATTGGGGGTAAAAACAAAGGAGAACTAAACAAACATTGCAATTAGAGACAATCAGTACGTTCATATGAAACTAGAGAAAAACGATTTATTGTTTTATTGTTTAGTTAATACATGTAAACATGTTAGTCTGACTGAAATTGTACTAAAGTGAATTTCTCACAGTCGGGCTAGCACTCAGATAATACAATTGGGAGTTGAATTACTCCTTCATGTATACAGTCAACCAGACCCAAACTGGCCTAGGTGCTCTGCGCATGCTTCACAGTTTCCTACCCAGGCTTTGACACGGAAGTCGAATAGCATTAAATGCGTAATAGAAGCTGGTAACAACATTAAGATAAATACTTCCAGAGCCATGTATTCAAAAGTAAAGCGTACAGCATGGACTAAATGTACAGAGCTGTAAAACTGTCCACCATGGTACCAGTTTGCTGCTAGCTAATCGTAGCTAACTTATTGATTGTTTGGTCTGTGACGTAATAGGTTAACCAAAAAAAGGTCCAATACTAACGGGCTGAGAGGGGGCATATCACCACCTATTGTAGCGGAGTCAGTCATTCTCCTCCTATGCCTGTATAGTGGGACAAGGACAGTGGTTCAATTAAATGGCCTAGTTGAGCTATAACTGTAGCTCAACTTAACTGTGCATGTAAACGTACTGAGTCTTGCAATGGTATCACTCCAGCCAAAATACAGCAATCTGCAACCCATGATGATGTTGGCCAGGCCAAAAGTGGGGGGCCAGTGGCCCCTTCCCCACGTCCTACTCCCCTACCTCTTGCCCCCTTGCTTTAACCACACCCATCTTCAACTTGACCTTCCTTTTGATCTCAACTACACACCTGTTAAGTTTCAGAATCTGTTGACAGAAACCTAGTGAAATACTCAAAAAGGCCCGTGTAGCAGTTCCTACTGCAGTTGGGGTCACAAGGACCACTTTTTGCCATGATGATACAGACAAACCCACACCCACTCATAAGTTGAAAACAATACCAGCCAACGTGATGTTGTTAGAGATAGTAATAATCACCAGTGGCCACCAGGGGGCCTCTCTATGAAAACTGGAGGTATTTAACATAGACTGTATAAAATATAGCCACTGTTACATCACCTGTTGGTTTGTGGACTACCATTTTAAAGCCTCAAGTTTGGCATTTTGGCCATTGCAATCATGGATTTTTGGATCCAGATGTGACCAAAATTGAATGAGAGAGTGGAGATAACCTAATGCTAGCTGCTATCTTGGTTAGCACGGTGCAGTAATTGTTAACTATGGTAATGATAACACTCTTGCTGATTTTTGCTAGTGGATAACAAGCTTAAAACCGTTAGATAATGTACTTACAGCAGAAAACTGAATATCCAACTCTTTAGAGGGTCTTCTGCAGCCAAATGCTGAACAAAACTTTTTTTAGGAGACCAAAATGTTACACTTAACTTTCATGAACTTAAAACACAGTGAAATAGTGACAGCTAAGGCTATGCCTATTCTCTGTCACTAAGGGGTTACGCCATGGTTACATTATCCAACCAGTGTTGTTGCTGTTGCAGTGACTTGTCAACAAGAGGTACGCAAACTGGCCATTCTCATAATTATGCAGAACTTTAAGCCTTAATAACATAACATACCATAAATGGGTGAGGTATAAAAACATTGACCCCCTGTACAGTTGTCATGAATGTTGAAAGTAGCTAAAGAGACCAAAATTTGTTTTTTGTACCAGGCTGTAAACATGTTTGTTTTTGCTGTAAATTTGAGCATTTTAATGTGGAAGTCTATGGGGATTGACTCTTGGAGCCGGCCTCAAGTGGCCATTAGAGGAACTGCAGTTTCTGACACTTACGCATCGGCTAAATGTGTTCAACCCCGGAGGTTGCTGCCTGGTATTCATCAAAGCATGGGCTTGCTTGATGCCTTCATTCAGCCTTCTGTCAATGGACAAACTTCCACTGTGATTTTATTTCCACTTCCTGAATTTTATAGAAATAGAGTCATTCACGTTTTACTCTGTTTGGGGGAATCCAGACCCAGAGGTTTCAGATCAGTCTTTTAGACCTCTAAACCAGCAGGACATGTTGGAATTCTGTTCGTCCGCTTTCAGTTAGTGACAATGTATGATGTTTGTCCTGTCAGTTAGAAAAACAGTGCTGATGCTGATGTGTGTGTGTTGCAGGAGAATTCGAGGAGGAGTCGAAGCAGCCGACGCTGTCAGAACAACAGAAACACCAGCTCAAACACAGAGAACTCTTCCTGTCTCGACAGTTTGAATCTCTACCTGCTACTCACATACGGTACGTGTTCACTAAGAGCAGTCACTGACAGAGCTGCACTTCACTCTGAATCCACACACAGTTAGAACTGAACTGCTGAGGAAATGGTCCTTGCTGCAGCCATTCTCAGCTGTTTAGGCAGTGATATGTTCTGTCCCTGCACAGGCCATCCCATTTTATTTCCCTGTTAGAAAGAGCTGTTGCCCATCCTGTTAAGCTGCTGATGAATGCATTATAAAGTGATACTATAGTAGATCTACCTAACTTGCTATACAGTGGGCATGTCCTCACACATAACTATCCATAGGTTTGTCATATAATGTCCAGCCATTACAAGACATGTTCATGAGGCATAATTTAATTAGCCTGCGGTGGGCTTTGCTGCGTAAATTTGAAGTCTTAGTGAAATAGAATGGTTCAGTGAGGTATTAAAAAGAAGCTCATTTCACATCAGAGTCCACTGCTATAAACAATGGCTTGGACAAAATGACAAGAACACCTTGTGGTTTAGTCTAAAACAGTAGCTCCAAAACAAATTCACTATTTTTGGCAAAAGTTGATACCTGTCAGAGACGTGTGGTGTCAACTTTATAATAATTTTTAAAGTTATAATTTATGGCGTCATTTTTGTAAATTGTACTATATTATTTGGTGTTTTGTTATTCTTCATCTGGCAGCACCAATGACATGGTTATTGTACTGTCTGAAATTGCTTGGTTCACATTGGCTGTGATGGTGATGATGACTGTAGAGAATCTGTACATCCTGGTTTCTGAATGCTCCTCTCTGTCTTTGCAGGGGGAAATGTAACGTCACCCTCCTCAATGAAACAGACGTTCTGGCCGGCTACCTGGAAAAAGAGGTAAGACACCGTCTTTCTTTACTTTTGCACCCATTGATTATCAGTTTTTAGTTTAAAAAAGAAAGACACGGTGAATGAAATGGTGGAACAAAGCGCTTTTGGAAAGCAGCTGTAATCTTTTTCTGTGTTCTGTCCAGGACTGTTTCTTCTACTCGTTGGTGTTCGACCCTGTTCAGAAGACCCTACTTGCGGACCAGGGCGAGATACGAGTGGGCTCTAAGTATCAGGCCGAGATTCCTGATAAGTTAGCTGAGGGTGAGCAGCACACTTTAAATCGGAGATACCAGGCAAACAAATGTATTCTGAACTCAGCTGCTACACCTGTTAATAAATAGAAATAAAGCAGAAACAGTAAAGAGTTGACCCCTCTCCCTCCTCCTCCTCCTCTCAGGTGAGTCAGACAACAGGATCCAGGAGAAGCTGGAGACCAAGGTGTGGGACCCCAACAACCAGCTCAAAGACCCTCAGATCGACCAGTTCCTGGTGGTGGCAAGGTAACGCTCCCCTGCTCCCCATCTGTCACTCAGTTGCATCATCATCATCCTGTTGCCATGACGACTTCTGACTCTGCCATCCACAGGACAGCTTTTCTAGAGGAAATGTGTGAATTGGCATCAAGTTTGATAATCTCATGGGGAAATACGTGTTTTTGTGGTTGATACATGTAACATCTGTTGTTTGCAGCAGCTTCAGAGAGGATTGTGAAAGTGTAGTGTCATTAGACTGAGGTCAGGAGTGTATCACTGATGTCTGCCCTGGAGGTATTGGAGGTTTTCATTTCAGTTTAGGGTATATACACATTCTGTATAACTTATGCCAAAAATTCATACAAATTTGCATTTGACACTGTAATTTAGCAGTGGAACGATGATACTTCACTACTATTTGGATGTTCAGCACAGTTTTTTATTGAGGAATTCTATAGTGAGTTTGCTTTTGGAGGGAATCCGCCTGCTGCCTATAAATGGGTCCATGAGCCAAATACTCCATCTAGTGTTCATTTAAGGAACTTTTAGTGCTACATGCATTACCTCTTTAACAGTCACAATATTTACCTATAGCGCAAATGTAGAACAGACAGATGAGTGATAATAACATAAATGATTTTTTCACAGAGCTGTGGGGACCTTTGCTCGGGCCCTGGACTGTAGCAGCTCCATCCGCCAGCCCAGCCTCCATATGAGTGCAGCTGCAGCCTCCAGAGACATCACACTGGTGAGAACATTGTTGACTGTGTGTGTTTAATTTGACCAATAAAGCCCAAAGTTCTTATTCACAGTTTTTTAAGTTTTTAAATTTAATTTGACATTAATTGATTCTAATGGCAGATACATTGTATCATTTCTTGTTAGTACACAGCAGTGCACTGTACTTTGTAGATATTATAGACTGTTAACATAATGGATGTAGCTACTGTGACATCATCCACTGGTGAGTTCAGTAGTACAGCTGTCCCCATCTTGGCTTTTTGAAGCCTGAAGTGACTATATATGGGTGAGAGGCTGGCGCTGTGGAGGAGCAAGGGGTGGATCTGACTGAGAAGCTAAGGACACTATTGGCACCCACATGCACCTAAAGTGGTCTGTCCTTAATTATGTGTACATTTAGGCCTTAATAAAATGTATACAGGTGATCTATGGTGATTGGCTGGCTTACAGAGCCAGTGTCAAGTGGCCATTTAAAGAACTGCAGTTTTTGGCACTTTCATATTGGTTTCAGGTTACCCCTTGGTAAACATACATAGCAAGGTTTTGGGAATCATCACATTTTATGAGACATTTTATGAGGCTAGCTAGTTAGCTAGCACAGCCCACGTTCCCTTTGCCTTACTTCCTGCCCAGGAGACTAGGTCCTAGGAGCACGGACCAGTGAGTCCTTCAAGGGTCCTTAAGCAACTCTATTCAGCTGGTGTAAACCCCAGCACTGTCTGATTCAGTCTGCTCATCTCCCTGCCGGATCAGCAAGCCTTCTGTTGTTGCCATTACACAGGTTAGACCCACTAGCCTGCTGTGACCCCTGGCAAAGGGGTCTGCACTGAATTGCTTTTGCTGTAGCTGAAGGTCTCTCTTCGTTGGTCCACTCTCACCTGAAGAGGCAAAGTAGTCTCCTAGGTGGGGACTGAGGTAGAGGGACTGCGGGCTGTACTAGCTAGCTTATGTCATTAGCTTGTCTCATAGCATGTCTCATTTGTGGTCTGATAAACTGAGCGAGAGCGCGTCAAGAAGGGGGCGAAAATAGCATATCAGTATGTGGTGATCAATAGTGATACTGTAGTGGGCTGCCAAAATGTATCAAGCACTGCTAGTTTTTAGGAAGAGGGCTGTCTGTTTCTAAAAGACTGGCATCTGATTAGTTACAGTATGAGGACACGGGTTCTTCTGCCCCCCCCCCCCCCCCCCCTAAGGAGCACTGATGTCTATAATGTTGAAACTCTAATGAACCACCTCCTCTCTCTTCTCTCAGTTCCACGCCATGGACACGTTGCAGAAGAACAACTATGACCTGGCCAAAGCCATGTCCACCCTGGTTCCTCAGGGGGGTCCGGTGCTCTGCCGTGATGAGATGGAGGAATGGAGTGCCTCAGAGGCCATGCTGTTTGAGGAGGCTCTGGAGAAATACGGCAAAGACTTCAACGACATCCGCCAGGACTTTGTAAGCTCTTCTCTGCTGTCTCTCGCAGTGTATATATGTGAAAGCTCAATTAGACGTGGTATTATTCCTGGTGTTCACTATTGATACACACATTTTAAATTTTGTTTCAAACTTTAATGCGATGGGAAACTGAACTGTCCTGTACACATTCTGTTTGTTTTCTCTTCTCCCTCAGCTGCCCTGGAAGTCTTTAGCCAGTGTGGTCCAGTTCTATTACATGTGGAAGACTACAGACCGCTACATCCAACAGGTAGGTCTACAGCAAGCCACTGAATATTATAAAGCACTGTTTGATTTGGGTTTGACTTCTGTTTTCACTGTTTTCTCTTCTTCAGAAACGACTAAAGGCAGCAGAGGCAGACAGTAAGCTGAAGCAGGTGTACATTCCCACCTAGTGAGTATTGCTGTAAACTGCTACACTAAGTACCTTCCTTAAGTTAGAACTGCTGTCAGAATAACTCACTTTTCTCTCCACTCTCTCCTCCCTTCACCAGCACCAAACCCAACCCCAACCAGATCATGGTGCCAGGCAGCAAGCCCGGTATGAACGGGGCAGCAGGCTTTCAGAAAGGACTCAGCTGTGAGAGCTGCCACAGTAAGTATACACTCCGAAGAAAGCACAGTTTCTGTCAGAAATTGAAAATGTTGCTTGGCTCTTAAATTTCTGTCAAGTGACACTCATCAAAAGTGTTGAGCACCATAAATCAGCTTAAGCCTGTTAAAATGCCCTCTACTAACACTTATTCTCCTTCCACCAACCCAGCGGCCCAGTCTCCTCAGTGGTATGCCTGGGGGCCTCCCAACATGCAGTGCAGACTGTGCGCCTCCTGCTGGATCTACTGGAAGAAGTATGGAGGCCTGAAGACCCCCACACAACTAGAGGGTGCTGCTAGAGCTGGCTCTGTAAGTCTGCTTCCTTCAAGTCTCATTTCATCATGTTTCTTATGTCAGTCAGAAGCAGTGCAGAAATCAACCATGCTGCCACAATGGTTCAGCCTGATGAAATGAGATGTTCAAGATTTGACCTCTTAGAGTGACATGTCTCAAGGTATCATGGTGTCCCTCCTCCCTCTGCATCCAGGAGGCAGGCCCCCGCAGTCACATGACACGCCAGGAGGTCCAGGGCATGTCACCATTCACCCGTAACGAGGGTCGAGCCAAGCTGCTGGCCAAGAACCGCCAGACGTTCATCCTGCAGACCACCAAGCTGACCCGCATCGCTCGACGGGTGTGTGAGGACATCCTGCAGCCTCGCCGTGCTGCACGACGGCCCTACGCCTCCATCAACGCCAACGCTGTAAAGGCTGAGTGTATGTACACACACATCCACGAGACTCTCACATTTGTGTACTGAATAATACATCTTATTCATAAGGTTAGACAAGATTTTGTGTGTGACCATTATATGTAAATTATTCATTCTATAAGTTCTGTAAGGCTTATTTTTAAACTAATTACAAGCTAAAGTTTTGGGTGTTCCATTCGTATCACCTGCTGTGATATTTGATTCCTTTAAATGTACTGTGTAAATTAGCAGATCAAAATAAGAAGATGAATCTAAACCACATTGTCCCCTGGTTTTTTCAGGTATGATCAGGCTGCCCAAAGCCACAAAAACTCCTCTGAAGAGCAAGTTGGTGCCTCGACAGTCACTGGCCAACATAGTGAAGGATTTAGGTAAGAACGCATCATGTGACCATCACTTCTCTGAATCCTCCTGTCCCAGTCTGATTGGTTGCTGAGGAGTGTTGTTGTGTCTCCGCAGCCATCTCAGCTCCTCTGAAACTGAAGGCGTCCAGAGGACCCCCGACACCCATCAACAGGAATCAGGCCAGCCAGCCCCGCGTGGGCCAAAGCTTGCTGGGAAAGAGAGGCTTTGACAGCGTTAGTATCACACACCCGCACACACGCTACACTGTTTTCACAGCACCTCTGGTTTATCATTTACTAAAATATGCTTGCATAAACTGGAATTACACATCATGTAGGTGAGTACACAAGAGTCACTGGGATACTTTTCTGTTAGGCTTGCATGTAGCGCGTTTATGTTTGCTTTCATCTCCCTTTGAAACCCACCTCCCTCATCAACTTGCTTGATGTGCAGGTCTGCACAACAAATTGTTTAGATTTGGGAGGTGTGTTTGTGTGTCAGCTGCCCTTTGTACCAATGCGACCTATAGTTACCCAGAGAACACCCTTCTGGTCGTATGTCCACAGCTGCCTTTATTGTTACTTTACATGAAAAATTGGCTGTACAATTAAATCAGGAGGTACTTTCTACACATTTTATTTGGGATATTTTGCCTTTCAAGTCACTGTATGCAACATTCAGTGTGTGTTGTAATGTGTTGTAGTAGATGGTCCAGCTAACCTAATCACAGTCAGCCTGCACTGTGCTCTGTCAGCGCTGCTAGCATGTTAGCTGCCAGTCGCTGGCTCAGTCATCTCCATGTTAAGAGCCATGTGTAGACAATCCTGCCGCAGACTCTGAATCATAGTTTGGCTCTGAATGTTGCGTACAGCTCCATTAACTGACAGCTTGCTGTGTTCTATATAAATATGGGAAGAGAGGGGGGTATTACATACAGAAACAATCCTCTGCTGAAGTCATCCTGGTAGCTACCTGGTATGCATCCTTACCACTAGGCCATCAGACTCCTCAGGCTGAGCTAGATTTGCATCCTCCCTCACTGTGACTTCCAAGAGCCTTCATCTGCTGTGGACACCATTACTGTACATATACAAGCCTGAAGTCACAGTATAGCAGCTGAGTATGCTGATCTGCTTGCACCATTGTGGATTATAACAGTCTGTCTACATGCAGACATATCTTTTTTTATTTTTTTTTTTAGACAAACAAGCCAGGTGGTGTCCCAAAAATTTTGAACTTTTTACTCCCCTCAGCCTTTGAGAAACCAGTCAGAGGACATCTATCCTGAGGCTGTTTATACTAGCACAAGACACTGTGGCACAGGCCTCCATAGATGAGATGGGTGCTACGAGCATGCACAGTGGCCTTTATGCTCAACGCATTGTTTGTTGCAATATGCTCCGAAATGCCAGACAGCATACAAACAAAATATCCTGTGGATAAGCAAGAAGTAAATAAGTTTCATCAGAGGAAAGTTACGTAGCTAAACACAGACACATCGCCAAACATTTCATTAGTGCACTGTAATTATTATTGTCACTTACCTCTAAGTTGAAATGATTTTATATCCCTTTGTTTCACCCTGGGATGCCATGTTGTCCACGAGACAGTTTATTAGCTTTTACAGTGACCTCATGTTCTTCCACACCCTGCAACAAAATACTTCTTCTCTCCCCAATGTGATGGCTATTTCTTTCCAAGAATTCAAGGTCATGTGACTGTTGCTGTGGTTTCTCTATTAAAAGTCATAGAGTTGTCTGTACAGGTGAACCTGCTCATCCAGTCTTGTGTTAAACTGAAAAACACAGTGGGGGCGTAGTTACAAAAATTCAGAGGTGCACAACCAAGCACCATGACAGCATTTGGAGCCTTTGCGCTCGACGCAAAATGGATCATTACGTCATTCTCTGGCAGGCAAAATGAGCATAAATCATGCTTGAGGCTGCTTCACACTCTTTCTGACAGACACATTAGAAGTCTCATCACTTGCTGTTAGCCTTTTAAGTGAATCAACATGGTGGAATCACTGTCCTGGTCTGTCATTGGTTTACAGGCTACAGGGGTGCCCTACCCAGCCAATGGGAGGCCGTATACTTCAGGTATGAGGACCACCTCGCAGTCGGTCATCAAGCGGCAGAAGGTCAGCCAGGGGGAGGCTCCCAACCCTGTGGTGTTTGTGGCTACCAAGGACACCAGGTACATTTCACCCTCTTAGTCCTGTCAGTCAAATCCTATAATCCTCAAAGGTGAAGCAACACAAGTGTTATATAAAGTAGTAACGTAACAAGTTGAAAGTTCAAGGTTCAACCACAGTAATAGTCCATTAAGTTCACTTTAGCAGCTGGTATATGTTATTAATTGATTCTCAGCTGTTTAGAGATTGGTAAGGACAGAACAACCATTGACAGACTTTGTGTAACAGTTGAGGATGCAGCTATTTAACAGTTGAGAAGTTTGGTTTGCAGTCAGAGACCATTTAGTAGCTTTTTCTAAGCTTTCACCTGCAGCTCACTGCCTTCATCAGGAGAAAGTTTGCTGATGAATCTAAACTTGTTACAGAGCTCAAAATAAAAGTACTGGATTAGAGTAGGAGATATAAACGATATTCTGGTCTTGTCTTTCTCCCAGGGCTCTGAGGAAACATCTGACCCAGTCAGAGATGCGTCGGGCAGCGAGGAAACCTCATCTCCTAGTCCGCATCAAATTGCCGCCGCCGCCCCGCTCCCTGGCCATGCCCCTGCTCCCCTCCAGCACCAGCGAACCCATCGTCCTCGAGGACTGAGGGGGAGGGACAGGGGTGTGTTTTAACAGGACATGGGGGTTGGGTGGGAGTCAAGGAGGGTCTGTGCTCAGGCTGTCACTTGACAGGCAGCACAGTACGCCATACCAGTAGTCTCTTCTTTTCCCTCTTTCCAGTGTCATTTTTCTTTAGTCCTCTGTTACTTCCCAAACGTTGATGTGTCCAACACACACACACACACACACACACACACACACACAAGCACTTAAACGACTGTACATTTCCATCATATTAAATACACACATCAACACACTGACACTCACACCTTGGGCTTTGTAGTATTTTATTCAGATCCTGGATTCTTTTGCTCCCCTTTTCAATACCGCCTGTTTTTAAATGTGTAATTTAAATCAAGATATTTCTCATCCTGAAACAATGGTGACAAAGCACACTTTGTTTTTCCTCCACGGCTCTATCTTTGTGTAAATATATGCACCATTAAAGGGGTGACACCTGCAGTATGTGAGGAGAACGGGGGGTGGGGAGGTGGAAATGGGAGACTGTGTGGGACAGTTGTAGCTGGCCGAAGATTGAATTTGATTTCACTCAAACACTCTGCTACTCCATTATTTGTCATTTATCATTGACTGTGTGCTCATGTGCAGTGGTGAAGCTGAGACATGTTGACAGAGCTGCCCTCTGTCAGCGTGGACTCACAGTGTTTGATCCATTTACTGCAAGTTTTTTTTTCTGAGTCTGTAACTTGTCGAGTTTCCCATCATCAGCAAGGAGCCAAATACAGCCTGTCACAGGGGTTAATGAATCCTGACGGGTCAAGTCCTCCCCTGCACCTCAGTCCCTCAGTGTCAACAGTATTGAGTGAGCACAAAACAGCTTGAGTAGTGAGAAAGTCAAGGTTATGTGTGTGTGTGTGTGTGTGTGTGCAGAGACAGAATAAAAGTGTAGACATAGTGGTGATAGAGTGTGGACTGCAATCCAGTCCCTGCAGGATTTCATGGGCTGTTTTTGGGATTGTTGCAGCCTAAAAAAATGTTTTCATGGCATCTTTAAAAAAAAAAAATTGCGATGTTAGTTGCAATGTTTATAGGCGTTCTTGTGCAATGAAATTGTGGGGCAAGACAATTCAGCTGTTGATGCCTTTGGAGGCAGCGCTAAAGTACCATTTCCCTGAGCCACTCTCCTCCTGCTCTCTCTGCCTGTTTGGCACAAGCTAACACAGTACAAAGTGATCTCATCCCTACTCACCATTTTTTGCCACTTGAGCAGAAGCCCTGCAGCAGCAGCAGGTAACATCCAAAACTGAGTTGTCAATCTCACACAGACACCAAAACGCTTCGACTCTGTCATTAAACCAGTTAATAAAGGTTTGGTAATGTTAGCCATGTGATGCTAATAGTTGGCCTTGTCAATGTGTGTGTGTGACTCTGTCCCACAGAGCTCTGGTCCTGCAGCAGTAGTCTCATGATTAACAGAGAGAAAGGAGGGGTTGAGCGAATCATAACGCTGCACACAGTTCTACAATTAAATAAGATGTTACCCGTTTTAAGTCGTCAAATTTGTGGTAAAGTTGCTATGATTGGACAAAAGTGCAAGATTGCACAGAATTCACAGGGATTGGCTGTAATTTTTGTGATTGCAACATCGTGGAAAGGACTGGTAATCAGTGTTTTGACAGGTTGTATCACTCGTACAAAATCAAAAATGCCATCCAGTGCCTTTTGTAACATCAGTTTCAGGGCTGCAACTCATAGTTATTGTCATAAACTAATCTGCTGATCATCTTCATAAATTAAAAAAAAAAAAAAAATTAAAAGCCAGTTACTATTTTCCAAAACCTAAGGGGGAGTGTCTTCAAATGGCTGTTTTTGACCAACCAATAGTCCAAAACCCAGATATTCAGTATACTAATTGTTGAAGTAAATCTGGTCCTAACAGCCACTTCATGTTCACCTAAAATTGTTGATAATCACCAAACAGGTGGAAAAATACACCAACTTTCTATTGTTTGTATAGCCTGAACTAAATACTGGCTTAACTGCTCAATTTTTGTGCTCATTTGATAGTTTTGTCACTAATAATCCTCCATACTGTCTCCACATTCACCAGGCTTAACAATATCCTTTTTTAAAAACTGAATAAGGGTTGTTGTTGCAGTCAAGCCACATTTTCGTCTCCTGTCACTTCATCGCCATGCTTTTATAGCCCTTTTTGTCGGTTTGAAGAGGGAAGTTCCCTGGCTCCTGTTCTTTTGGCCTCACCCCGATACGTTTGAACAGGCTGTCTGGAATCTAAGGGTAGAGGAGCGTTGCTTAAAGAAGTCTGTAGGTTTACAGTGTAGGAGGGGTCATATGTAGTGTTTGAGGAAAATCTAATGATTGTGGTTCCCATGGTTTTGCACGAGTAACTGCGTGACTTGCCATGACGAGAGAACACATTTGGCTTTGAGGTACTATGTTTGAGCCTGCAAAAGTCCAAAATGAAGCCATAATGTGCAAAAAAGAAAAAAAAAAAAAGGTTGATGTCCGTTGTTAGTGAGTGGACACTTTTAACCCCGGGGGGTAATGTTAGATTGAAGCCGCAGCATTTCTGACAATGTACTTCTTGGTTGGTTTGAAGGAAACTGACACAATTATGTTACTGGTCAGTTGATAAAAGTCTGTTTAAAAAAAGCAGCAATATGTAAATGTACGGAAGACAATTGGGGCCAAAAATTAAGTTCTGAAATAATGTTGAAAAGAAGTTTCAAAAAGAGTCAGAGATGAAAATCGTACTTTTTCTCCAAACATTGATTCATTCAGAACTTTTTTCTATGCCCTTAATCCTCTTCTGTAAATGTCTAATGATGCAGAACAGAACGATGTTTTTGATTGTGATTGGGTATGATGACAATGTGAAAGGAATCTTCAGCTGTCTCAACGTGCTTTCATTTCCTTTTGTTTATTTTGGTTCCCCCTGTTTGTACCGTGATGAAAGGGTGAGTACTAAAAGCAAGTTGTTAATTGGATGATTATAATTCCTGTGAATCCCCACAGCAGTGAAGGGTTACCGGGTTTATAAGCAAGTTTGGTCCCAATGTGGGCTTTGTAATATTTCTCAAAAAAAGAAATTTGAAGTGTTGAGTTTGTAGCAAATACTAATCTGTGTAAAGACAAGTGGAAAACTGGCATATTTTAAACTTTTTTACATCTAAAGTGTGTAATTCTGCTCCATTATTGTGGAGATGGCTCTAATAGGCTACTGTACATGTGAAACATTGCTCTCCTTCATAGGGTGGGTGGGGTGGTCATTTGAACCAGGGGCGACATTCAAAAGGGACAGGGTGCTGATTTTTGTATGATGGAGAGACAAACATGCTACAACTGAAACTTTTTCTCAAGTGTTTTTTATTCCAATGTCTCTGTATCCTTTAATGTATCTTGATAAGAAAAGAAATAAAGAATTTTTTTTTCTTCGTGGTCAGTCATGGGCTCTTTCTCCACTGTGTTCACCAGATTGCCACCACAGCACAAACTGAGCTCGGGTCCTTGCTAGAGCTGAGTATCAAACTTAAGTACATCTGTAGAATCAAATTGTCTTTTTCACAGACTGTCAAACACTGCCAATTACAGAAAGTTGTTGGTAAATACTTGGTATCTTTGTCTTATTTTATTCTTTGATATTTCCAAATTGAAATGTTTCTGCTAATTTTAGACTAACTTACTAGGGGCTGGAATCACCAGAGGATCTATGATACGATATTATCACGATACTGCTTATTGTGATTTTAAATATATTGCGATATGCTAAGTATTGCTAAAGAATATATTGATACATTACAATTTATTACCTTTTTTCAACTGTAAATAGTGTCCCCAAAGGAAAACTTCTGTTCATTTCTGTTGACATATAATAAAAAAAAAAATCGATACTTTGCACTGTGACGATACAATAATGCCCCGCAAAAATATTGCGATACTATGCTGTATTGATTAACTTTTATTCAGGTTTTTGTACAGCTGCTTTATGATGAAGTCAAGGGAAAAAAACCTTCCTTTTTGCAAGGGATCCCCTCCATGTAAAGTATCAAAAAGTATTATTTTGGCAACATACAAGATTGTATGTATGTACTTTGGTGACTGCTTTTCTAAAGGTTAAAGCATTTTGAGTTATAGTACTACTTTGAATTGGTGGAATTAAGATTTGGGAATGGCTTTGAGATAAACTTGTCATATCTTAGTAAAATAGTATACATTTGTAAATTGTGTGTAACATATGTCACCTTTAACTATATGTTAATTTGCATGCTTTGTTTGCTTCCATACATTTCTTTTGCGAAATTGATGTAAAAATTAAAATCAAGTTTTTAACCCTCGAGTATTTCCACAAATTGGGCTTATTAGTCCAAATGAATAAACTAGCCAAGTGAATTTGAAGTATGAATTATTTTGTGGCCACTTGGGGGCAGTGGAACTATTGCCTTATAAAGCTGTTATGACAAACGTTACCTACAGTATTTACACACCCAGTAGACACAAAGCAACATCAGCACTCATTTAAAGTCATGATTCTGGTGAGTTAATGAATGACAGTCCAATACTCACTCTCCATTCAGCTCTGTTTTGGTCTCCACTGCCTCTAGAGAAAAATATCTGTTTCTTTAGCTACCAAATGCTCCACTGTGTTTACCAGTGAGTCTCTAACTGTGTCTGTCTGTTGTTTGCTGCTGGGCAAGTAGTGTACATGGTGTACCAGAGCTGATAATCAGGCTGATTAAAAAACCAAAACAATTAGCTGAAAGACCCTAACATGCCCCATAGAGCCATGAGAATTGCACAGTTGGTGATAATTTTTCATCAATACAAGCAGCACATCACACATCATCGTCTGATTCTTTGTTTACAGAAGATATAAACACACCACTCCAACTTTTTCATGTTTTCTTTCACAACTTTGAATCACAGTACATAAGGAGATGGCCTCAAAAACTGTCTGTCAGTGTGTCCCATCTTACCCTGGGAACCCTGCTGCTCCATCAGACTGTGATTTCCTTCACACATTGTTGCCTCGCTTCTTATCTAGTTGTGGGTAGCTGTTGAAAAAAACTTACATGACTGCTGGACAGGAGGGCACCCTGCAGGAAAACCTGCTGCAGTCTGATGGAGACACCACTGGGGCACAAACTGTTGAATGTTTTGGCAAGAGAAACATAAAGCCAGGTTACAGAGGAACACAGTCAGTGTAGGTGAACAGGTTAGAGTCAAGAGCAGTTTCTTTTGAAATTAATTCTTTTCTCAGAATTCTGGGACAATAATGTTGTTATTTTTCCTATCAAAATGTTTCTCATAATTTAGAAAGAGGATTCTTGTTGATTCAGAAAAACAGGCGCAAAGTTTTTTTTTTTGCCCGTGAAAACTTTTCTCTTCATTCTCAGGTAATAATCTTGTTAATAAGAAAAATGGGGGGAAAATATCCCATGAAATAATTTCTCAGAATTCTGCTAGGATTATCTTTAATTAAAAAAAATCTTGTTAATTTAAAAAAAAAAAAGGCAAGTAATTTTTACCCTTGAGCACATTTCTCAGAATTCTGAGACAATAATCGTGTTGATAAAAAACAAAACAAACAAAAAAAACCAACAGGCAAATACTTTACCCTTCAAAACTTTTCTCAGAATTCTGAGGCAATAATCTTGTTAAATTTTTCTTATTAAATCTTTTCTCATAATTTGGAAAAGGGATACTAGTTGGTTTAGAAAAACAAGAGCAAAAGCTTTTTCCCATAAAAACTTTTCTTTTAATTCTCAGGTAATAATCTTGTTAATTAGGAAAACGAGAAAAAAAAAACATTTCCCATAGAAACATTTCTCAGAATTCTGAGATAATCTTGTCAATTAAAAAAATCTTGTCGATCAAAAAAAAAAAGAAACAGGTTGAATAACGTTTACCCTTGAATATTACTCAGAATTCCGTAATAATAATCTTGTTCATTAAAAAAAAACAAACAAAAAAACAAAAAAAGGGCAATAAAAAAACAGGGCAAAAAAAATTTTCCCTTGAAAACTTTTCACAGAATTCTGAGATAATCTTGTTAAAAAACAATAACAAAACAAAACAGGGCTTTTTTTTCTCAGTAATAATAAAAAACGGCAAATAGACCTATTTTATTTTTCCCATGAAAATTTTTCTCTTTAAAAAGTACTCTTTATGGGCGGTGTAAATGACTCTCTCGGGTTAAAATAATGTGTGTTTCTCAGGAGGTCCATGATATAAAGACATAGCCCCTGTTCCAGGCTTGGTTGAAAAAAAATCTCAAAGATTAGGCAAGCTAAAGGAAACATTTGTCTATTTGTACTCAGCTGTGTTCCAATCAGACGGCTTTTAATTAGAAGGTTGGTTTAAACTACTTCCGACTGAGGTGTTAATTTCAACAAAGTTGAAATGAAGCTGAGGCACTCACCTTTAACAGTGTATTCACTCAGGGTGTTGATTGAGCCCTGTGATAAACATTTGCTGCCATAACCAACTCACTGGAGATGACAGTAAAGAATAAAATAAGCAATGAAACAAATAAATGTTTAGATGCATAAAACAATAAGAGCGTGTATTACTTCTAGTGTCCCACACAAGCTTCTGTATTTCATCATAAATGGATACATACTGGCTGGATTCAGCTTTATATAAATACAAAGACATTAATGTTTGTTATCACAGCTGCTAACCGGAGTGGCCCGACACCAAGCACGTTCCCCGCACGTGGACGTGATTGGTCGCTCGAGACACACTTGTGACGTTGAGCTCGAGCACACCTGATGCTCGTTAGAAGTGCGAGGCGGGAGGTGAGAGGAGCTTTAAAAGACGAACGGAGGGCGCTGCTTCTTTGTATGTGACTCCGTACCTGAGCAGGAGTGTAGGGTCCATGCCACTCTAATAACTAACACACTGGAGCTCAGCAGGCCGCCTGCTGCTCACACACTTCCTCTGGTTGTTCTCTGCTCCTGAATCTTCACAGGATACTCCATCCGTCTGCAGCCATGTTTCAGGTAAGTCAAACAGGTCATACAACCGTCCTCAAGACAATGCTGCTGTCTTTGTACACTCACTTGTTACTCTTTTAGCTTTTTAGCCACACATTTAGTGAAATATTGTTAAACGTAACATTACGACATTGTTCAGATGGAAGTGTATCTGTTACCTGTGTAAGTCGCTCTGCTTGTAGGCCACTAGGTACGTATTTAAATGATATTACACTAACAGGTAGATTAATTTATTGTTTGATTTGCATTTTATTTGCAGTGATTTAATCGATTAACTTTAAAAAACTACATTCACCATCAAATGCAACCTTTTTTTTCTGTGAAAGAAGAAAAAAGGTTGATATGGTGGAAGAACCAAAAATTGCTGAGGTATTTTGTGGTGATGGCCAAATGAAACATTCAAACGATTTTCTCTTTCTGACCCTGCTAGATTGTTAGTTCGTTAGTTAGTTTAAAGAGCCTTAAGGAATAGCAACCCTATGAGCATAGCGCCTTCTAGTGGGCTCAGAAAATAAAGAAAATAGTTCATAAGGCCTCATTTGGCCATTGCTAGTATTTTGCATTCTGCTGTGCTAGTAAAACTCATATAGTTTAACAATTCAAACATTTAACCAGGGAGGCTTTTGATTTTAAAGGAATACTTAAAGGTTAAAGGAGGGTTAAAGGGACAATTCACCCTAAAAGCAAACTTTTTTTTCTTACCTGTACTCTTTATCAGTTTAGATAGTTTTGGTGTGAGTTGCTGAGTGTTGGAGATATCGGCTGTAGAGATGTCTGCCTTCTCTCCAGTGTAATGGAGCTAGATGGCACTCAGCCTGTGGTGCTCAAAGCACCAAAAATACATTTGAAAAACTTATCAGCAATGTCTCTTTCTAGAAATCACGACCTGGTTACTCAAGATAATCCATTTCTAAACTACAGCTGCCAATCGTATCACTGCAAAGAAGGCGTGAGGCTTGTGCTTGTGACAGCACGAGGTGTGAACATATGGCGTTCTCTTTAGCTGTGATGTAACATTAGCTTGCTTAGTGGTGCTAGGTGAGTTAGCAGATGAATGCTTTCTTCTGTGCAGTGATTATGGTTGGTGGGCGTAGCTCGGTAGAAAAATGGTTCCTACATCAAACTGCTCGCTGCTGATTTCTGGAAATAGACATTGCTGTTGTTTTTCAAATTCTTTTTTTTTTTTTTTTGGTGCTTTAAACGCCACAAGCAAAGTGCCATCTAGTTCCATTATACTGGAGAGGAGGCAGACATCCCTACATCTGATATCTCCAACACTCTGCAACTCATACCAAAACATTTTAGACTGAAAAAGTACTACAGGTAAGAGGAAAATGTATTTGATTTTGGGATGAACTGCCCCCCCCCCCCCTTTTTTTTTTTTTTAAGACGCAAGTAGAGCAGAGGCAGGGCGTCACAATGCTTTACTCAACTCCAGTTTCTTACTCTATTTTCAGACCAGTAGTGATGACTTGTTCCTGCCTTCCTACCAAGATGAGGAGCTGGTGGACAACCTGCTGTCCAGTGAGGAGTCAGATGGAGATGGTGGTGGTGAAGGACTCTCCCTGGCTAAGGCTCTGCTCCCCCTGGTAGAGTCATCCTCCCCTCCTCTCATCCCCTGGGTCTGCTCCACCCGCTACAAGACGGAACTCTGCACCAGCTACTCAGCCACTGGTTTCTGCAATTACGCCGAGCGCTGCCAGTTCGCCCACGGCCTCCATGAGCTCCACGTTCCCTTCCGCCACCCCAAGTACAAGACAGAGTTGTGTCGCAGCTTCCACACAACTGGCTACTGCTACTATGGCAGCCGCTGCCTGTTTGTCCACAACCCCACCGAGCAGCGCCCTGCTGTGCGCCGCCGCAGGAACGTCCCCTGTCGCACCTTCCGCGCCTTTGGTGTTTGTCCCTTTGGAACCCGCTGTAACTTCCTGCATGTTGAGGGTGGAGATGTGGGCAGTGGTCCGGAGTCACCCGATGTCGATGAGAAGACTCCACCTGTTCCCAGCCCCCAGCTCCAACCGCAGACCAAGGAGTGGAAACCACGTGGAGCTCTGTGCCGCACTTTCAGCTCCTTTGGTTTCTGCCTGTATGGTACGCGCTGCCGCTTCCAGCATGGCCTCCCTAGCAAGGTCAAAACCTCCGAGCAGACCCAAGGAGGGTCCCTCTACCCTCAGCCGTCCCTTGGGAGCTCAGGTTTACCTTCTCCCACCTCCCCCTTCACCTCCACCTCACCCATCTCCTCAACCTCCTCTTCTCCTCCATCAGGCTCCCCTTCAGCCACCCCACCTGCAGAGGCTACAGCCCACAATGCCTTCACCTTCTCCAGTCAGCACCTCAGTGACCTGCTGCTGCCTCTAGCCCTCCACCTGCAGCAGCTGGAGAGCAACAAGGCGCAGGAGATCTGGGACAACAGAGCACTCTGACCAATGTAGTCGGCGTTAGAAACCAGCTTTAGATTCAGCACTGAACACCACAGCTCAATTAAATCTGTAAATTTTGTTTTATTTTAACCCCCTCATTCCCCAGGGCATTTATTATATTTTTTTTAATTTAGGTTGTTTGACTTGAGAGCTTGTGTCAGCAGGTCAAGCAGGCCTTGAACTGTTCAGCTGCAGATCAAGCAGTCTTTTGTTTTGGACATGTGGTCAGTGGTCTCTGGATTTACTACAGATCAGCTATGAGTGTAATTAAATTTTTTAACTATTGTAAATACTCTTAATGAATGGAGTGAATGAAACGTCTGACCTCAGAATCATGAATAAACAATTTTAATCTAACCTTCATGTTGTAGCAGTCTCATTAGTTTTCAGCATTGTTTTTACATGTTAATGTTTGGAGCTTGCTTTGCGTGTTTTGCACAAGGTTTGCTTGTGCATTGAGGTGACAAAAGTGAAGAAGTATGAATACTGTTTGGTACTGGAGATTATGGCAACAAAAGACATTGATAACTAGCTTCATAATCTACCCCTTATATTAGTTTAGTTAAAGGAAATCTTGGAGGGAAACTTTTTTTTTTTTTTTTCAATCTGGATTGGATTTTCCCCATGTTTTGTCTACAAGACTTATGGGAAACAGTTTTTGAAATTGGTCCAGTATGGAGCCTGAGCGCCATGGTAAAACAAGCTGTAATGTAACAACTTGGCCATTTGCACACTGTCAATTTATGTCCACTGAAAGTGTTTGTTGACACTGACTGATTATTCTGTGTCTGACATTATTGAAAGAATCCCGAGAGAGGTCTTTGTTAAAGTAGGATGCTTTTGTTTACCCAGAAACTGACCCAAAGTTGTTGTAATGCCCACCAGACTCCTTTTTAAATGAACAGTAATTTTGGTTAGTATAGTTTAGTTTAATCTAACTGAATTAGGGGTTTATTTTAACCAGACTAGAATTGGTAATTGTTGGAGCAGTGTAAAGAATAACCAAGATGGGCTTTTGGGGTTTTACTTAGTTTCTGTTGACTTTGAATTAAGTGTTATACAATGATAAAATGACATCTCACAAAAAGGTCCATCTCTGTAGGGATCCTTTCCATATTGCTGTCAGACACTTAATAACAGTCTGAGCCTGTCAGTGGCAAAAACAAGCACTTTTAGGGGATGTAAATTAACGGGGTGCAAATGCCCCCAGTGGTTATGTTGCAGTCTGTTTTGCCGTTGATGGCTGCAAGTCTCTCTCACAATTCTGGAGCAATTTCAAAAAATTAGTCAAGGTTGAAAACTACCAAAGCAACCCTTTAATGTCACACCATGCAATGCACAGTGTTCTTCCAACTTTGTGTCAGCAGTTAGTCTCTTTCCAACATGACACTGTCCCATACACAAAGAAATTAATTTCCCAGTTTGATGTGGAAGAACTTGACTCGCCTGTACACGCAGAGCCCTGACCTCAACCCCACTCAACACCTTTGAGATAAACTGGGAACGCTGACTGCGAACCAGACCTCATCATCAACCTCACTAATGCACTTGTGTCTGAGTGGGAGCAAATCCCTGCAGCCAGGATCCAACATCTGATGTGAAGGCTGAAACCAGAAGAGTTAGACTGTTACACAAGCACATTAATTCTGGAGTGTAAAATACCAGGGTCTTGCTTTAAGGCCTTTTAAATTGCGAGTCATTTTCAGATTAGGATGGTCAACAGTGATAACTTCTTCTCTGTGTCTGCCTGCTCTTCAGTCGACCAATCACTGGCCTTCACCTTCTGGCGCGTCATTAGTAAACGGAAAATGTCAACATGTAGCCCGGCACCGTCAAGTTAGCCAGAGTTAAAGCGAATGTTGTACTATTTTTTGTAAAATTCATTCACTTTAATTAACAAACTTTTTAAAAACCACCAATTCAATTTCGGCGTTTTACATAGTCCACCATAGTATATTTTACTTTATCCGCAATACGACATACCAACCGAAAACGGACGGGATGGGCCCTCCGCTGTTGTCTTATTTTGAAGGGTTTGGCGGATGTGTCATGTTCGCTAACTTAATGGTGCTTCTGGTACTCAGAGTAGCTTCACTGTCGCTGATGTAAACGTTTCCTCTACTCTCATGATACTAAGCCTACCGTCCTTCTAGCTACGAAGGTAAAGTTTGGTTAGATAATATCAAAGATTTTCAGCTGCATTTTCTCTCTTGTTCTTAGATAGCTGACTTTGCTATTAGCATCTCGTGGGATTGTGGCTAGCTACAACCGGTAACATTATGGCTCAAGCAAGTAACGTTACTTGGTTGCCTCACATTCTGTTTTACTTTTATCCAACTTAAATAAAGCAGCAACAGACCTTTATACACAAAACAGATGTAGTTGTCAATGCGTCACAGTAACTTCAATAATAATTTTCACAATAATCACTTTCAAATGGATTGTTCCAGCTGATAGACAGAATCCTGTTGTTAGCATGAGAGCTGAACACAAATTCCCATTGAAAAAAGTGGTAATTGAAAAGTTTTGGCGTATTGTAACTCGTACATAATAAATGCACCAAAAGTGAAGACCTGCAACGAATCAGATATGTGCTTTTGTAAATTCGGGGTATGGCTGATCCACCAAGCACAACTCAATTTGAATAAAATCTTCTAAATTTAGGATAAACTTTAACACTCAAGCTTAGGAGCTTTGTTAGCCCTTAAAGTTGCAAAAGACCTGGCGCCCTACACGCTGTCTCCGTGTCCAAGAAGATGCCAAATGGATTATAAACGGCCACATGTCGCAAGTGTTAACGTAAGGTGCTTTTCCTTGTCAGCTGCTGAGTGGTCGCCGTGAGCATGGCGGACCGGGAGGAGCGCCGCTTCGCCGAGGTTTCCCGGGACTCTGTCAAACTCATGGCCGAGAGTGCAGGCGTGGAGCTGGGCGACGATGTGGCGGCTCTGCTGGCTGAGGACGTGTGTTACCGTCTGAGGGAGGCAACACAGGTCAGTGTTTCCTGAAACACTTAAGTGCTATCGTCACTTCATCCAAAAACCTAACTTTTGAGAATGAAGCATCAGCGCCGTGCACTGACATGTTTACGGGCTGGTGCTCAAGCCAAAAAAGGGCACCTCTCTTATAGTTAATAACAAAAATATAAATAACATACAGTACCCCATCTTTTACTGACATTTATTTAGACTATTTATATAAGGACCCTTACTGGCATGCAGACAAGGGTGTAAATGTGTCTGAACATTGGTGGGGACACATATGACTCACAGGGTCTGGGGGTCCTCCCCCAGTAAATTTTGATCATCAACTTCCTGCACTCTGGTGAATTTTTATATCTTGATGCTGCCCTGACACACAGACACACTCTGAGGATGATTTCTACATCAGAGGTCTTCAGTTAGATGTGAAATCCACAGAGTGCTGAAGAGAAAAAAGAGTCTTTTGGTGGGGGAGTTTGGTTTATTTACATCGAATTCAGCCTCCTACAAACTTCTTTTCTACATGTCTTATTGTAGGGCTTGTTTTTATATTTTCGCTTGTTGTTACTCTCCCATCGGAACCTTTAAATTTAACCTGTGATCCACTTTCATTGGCTTTATTTCCTGTTCGTTCATGAATAAAATTAAATTTAAAATTTAAAAAATTTAAAAAATAAATCCACTACTGTAGAATTTGTAAACATGTACGTTTTGTATGGGAGAAAACTGCACTAATTATCTTATAATTATCTTCTAAATACACTTTAAATATTCTTAACAAATCCCAGAGAACAAACACATGCAGCCGCTGCAGCTCCACGCTCTTCCTCTGCTTGTGCACTCTTTGCGCACAGAATGTTCCTGCAGCACCAAACCACATGCAGATTTCTTTAAATGAATTATCAGAGATATGGTGTGGGAGATGCAAACATTATGTGGAGTTTAGTTTTGGTCTATAAAGATGGGTAGAAGTGGGGAACGGTTTGGCATGATCTGTCTCTGATCACACTGGGCAGTTGGTCAACCCGAGGGAGGCTGTGCTTGCATGTTATTAAGCTTAACTGTGGGTTGTTGCCTAACTTATACTGGCTGTATTGAGGTCTTTTAATGGTGGTTTAATTTCACTACAGTGACAAACAATTATTCCCTGGCTGTCCATGAAGGCGGGTCAGGGAGGCACGATGCTGCTCTGCAGGCTGCTCGATATGTGTGTGCTAACTGTGGTGGCTGTGACAACAAGGGAAGTCGAAGAGGGAGGGGCAGGAGCTTCTGCAGTCTTGCAGAATTAAAACTTAATTGCAACATGCTTTTAATTAAGAATTGATGCCATGAAGTAAACTTAAAAACAAAAATATGTAATTAGAAAAAGAAATGGAAAAAAAGCCTTGTAAAAAGGGCACTTATCTAGACAGAGGGCAAAAGTGCAGGTGCTTAAGCACCATGTGAGGTCTCTCTGTGCACGCACCTATAAAGCATTCATTTCATTTAGGCACAAAAGGCTAACCTTGTTTCATATTCAAAAGATTAATTTTGGGTGCAGTGTCACTTCAAAGGCTAAGCTTTCTGTATCACATCATTATTGCTGAATGGATATGTAATACATAGAAGTGTGTCAAAACGTGAAGAGGTGCAGTGCAGGTTATTTATGTAGACATGCAGTATTGATTGTTAGTTGTTTTGGACCCACACAGAGCAGCTCTCAGTTTATGAGACATGCCAAGAGGAGGAAGCTGACAGTGGAGGACTTCAACAGAGCTCTGCGCTGGAGCAACGTGGAGGTGAGAACATCAGTGGTCTCTCTCAGTATGTCTGAACAGTCGGTCTGATATGACACAAACAGCCTTTAGCTTCTTTATCTGTGTGTGTTCATTAGGCCATATGTGGCTATGGCGCCCAGGATGCTCTACCTTTCCGCTCAGCAAAGGAAGGAGAGCTTTTCTTCATTGAGGATCGGGACATCAACCTGGTGGAGTTGGCTCTGGCTACCAACATTCCCAAGGGCTGTGCTGAGACCATGGTGCGAGGTATGACCCACTGCACTGTCATAGACTACTGACAGAAGTATCTTTGATGCTGAAAGTTCACGATTAAGGAGGTATGATTGCCTACTAACAATTGCTCCTGTTTTCTTGTCCTGTCAGTAAATGTCTCTTACCTGGATGGAAAAGGAAACCTGGAGCCTCAGGGAACAGGTGAGACTCAGTCATGTTTGGATTAATCAGCAATGTTGCCTCTCTTTGATTCAGATTCAGAGAAATTTGTGTGAAGAGGCAAACATCCCTTACGTGTGAAGTAATAAATAGTGTTCGATCTTGTTAAATGTAACTCTGATGTGCGTTCACATGAGTGCAACACCATTTAGTTAAATAGAACATTTTTCAGCTTTTCATTTCCTGACAATTTATAAAGTTGACTTCTGTCTCAGACTGACGGAGTGTAGTGCAGTTTAACCCTGATGGAGAGTTTCAGTGTTTGGGCATCAGTTGTTGGAGCTGACTGTTGAATTGTCACAGTTCCCACAGCAGTGCAGTCTCTGTCAGAAGACCTGTTGAAGTACTACCAGCAGATCACACGGGCCATCCTGGGAGAGGACCCCCACCTCATGAAGGTAAAGTGCTGCTCAACACAGGCAGACGCTCAGTCGGGTTAAATGATGCATTAGTGCTAACGGTTTTCTTCTGTGTGTTCCAGGTGGCTCTGCTGGACCTCCAGTCCAACTCCAAGATCGCTGCACTCCTGCCATACTTTGTTTATGTCATCAGTGGGGTAGGTTTGTCCCATGATCACATTGTGTAGATACTGGACATTTAACAGAGTTAGAATCAAGGCAAACTGCCAAAAATATCCTGTTCATTCAATTTTAGATGTTACATGTGCAAAAACTATCAGCCCAGGTTTCACTATTCTGTTTTAACATTCGTTTTTCTTGATTGTCTTAAATGTAACCTCCTCCTATTAGATATTTATTCGTGTAAACTTAGTGATCTGTAAAATACACTGATTTTTTTTTTTGTTGTTGTTGTTGTTTTTGTTAATTGTGTGTTTGTGTCCAGGTGAAGTCAGTAAGCCATGATCTGGAGCAGCTCAACAGGCTCCTCCACATGGTGAAGAGCCTGGTGCAGAACCCCTACCTGTACCTGGGCTCATATGTGCGCAGCCTGGTCTCCAGTGTCATGTACTGCATCCTGGAGCCACTGGCCGCCTCCATCAACCCACTCAATGACCACTGGACCCTCAGGGACTATGCAGCCCTGCTCCTCAGCCACATCTTCTGGTGAGCAAATCACTGATGGATACTGAGACACACAGTTTGTTTATAGGATTCAAATGACCATGTTAATACTATACATAGACTGGTTTTGAGGTTATTTGTTTTTTTAAGAATGAGTTTTTGGTTAGAGCCCTGAAATAAGTTCTGTGGTTAACACGAGCTTAAAGGTGAAGTGTGTAAGACTTAGGGGGATTTGGTGACCTTTAGCGATGAGTTGCAGCTTGCAACCAGCTAAAACTTCACTGATGTGAACCAACCTTTGGCTGCTTTGAGCAGTTGAGTCAGTTTAAACACAACATCTGTCATATTCTTACCCTTTAAAGTTGTAACGGCAAACATGTTATGCCTATTTATTCTTCCAGCAGACACAGAGCGACAAAATCATCCGTGTCTGTCATGTCTCAGTCCACCTGGTGAATGTCTGTTACTTATTCTCCTTTTATTACTGTGATTCTCTCTAGGACTCATGGTGATCTGGTGAGTGGTCTTTACCATCAGATCCTGCTGTCACTCCAGAAGGTTCTGTCTGACCCAGTCAGACCACTCTGCTCCCACTATGGAGCCGTGGTGGGGCTTCATGCTCTGGGATGGAAGGTATGTTCACTGCTTTCATCTGTATGTTTTGTGTTTCTGCATTTAAGTAGTGGCTGTGACTGATGAGTTATGGCTCCCATCTGCTGTGACTGAAGAGGTGTGCAGCTGTGTTGTATCAATGTCTGTGAGAAACACTCAGAAAGATTGATATCCCCAAATATTACATATTATGTAGAACCTTATTCTCTGACATCATAGTCTTTAATTTGGAATGCTGGCTTAAGTTTCTTTTAGGGCTGTCAATCGATTAAAATATTGAATCGCAGTTATTGCATGATTAAAGGGATGTATTCAAGTTTTTAATACTCTCATCAACATCAGATTGGACAAATATGCTTGCTTTATGCAGATGTTTGTATTATTATTGCAACAATCCAAAACAATGACAAATACTGTCCAAATATTATCCAGAATAACCTCAAGTGCATGCTCAAAAAATATGCTAAAAGCATACCATGGCAAGCTCAAGCCCAACAAGCACACTCTCTCAATGCACTGTCAGACAGACTGTTCTGTAGAGAAACTGATGGCACTTTGGATGCTATGTATGACACAAGGCATCTAACAGGAGCTGCCTGGCAGCTGCAGTCATGTTGCATGCACATCAGTGGTCAGTGCGCTGACTTCCATTTCACTGTCCCACTGTCTGACTACCTGTATAAAGTCCTCAGTGCATGTGTTGGCAAAGTGCCTCTCCTCTGTCTTCATAACAGTGAAAACATGCAACCAAAGTTAAAGGTATTTGTGTCAACTCGTTATTAACACATTAACGCTGACAGCCCTAGTTTCTTTACATTGAGAGAATATCTGATAGTATACATACATTCTTAATGTGCCTGCTCCAACACATCACTAAATCTATGAATAATTCAAACTAATGATGTCATGTTTTATTCTCAAGTACCCTAGATACCTTGTGCATCTTTTTATACATATTTCTGCAAAATCCAATGTAAAATATTTAATATCTTTGGAAGAAAACTGGAGATCTACACTAGAGACTGGCTCCATCTGACAGGTCCATTTCCTCACTGTAAATTATTTATGCATCGTCTTCGGTTCTCCACTATATGCTCTTCTGTTTTCTTTTCCAGTAATCTCTGCATTAACCTGTATGTGTGTTTTTGTGGGCAGGCTGTGGAGAGAGTGCTCTTTCCACACCTTCCTGCTTACTGGGCCAACCTCCAGGCCGTGCTGGATGACTACTCTGTTTCCAATGCCCAGGTCAAAGCAGATGGACATAAGGTCTATGGAGCCATTCTGGTCAGTACTGCAGTGACAAAAGTCCTTTCATACAGTGATTAGCTATCAGAAGTTTTGCAGAAATGTTACCTGCTGGGTATTCATCTCCTGTACTGTTTTATAAAAACAGTCACTCACCATCTCTTTAAACCAGGCATGCTTAAATGTTTGATGACTGAGTGTCAATTCAGGGAGTCAGGATATGATTTAGGGCCACACAGGAAAAGTGCAGTTGTGAGCTGTCTATGAAATTGCTTACTTTAGCTAACAGCAAAGCACTGATGACAGAAAGTAATTCCTGTGACACTCATGTGGTGCCACTAGTTGCCTTGCAACCAGTAGCTTTCTAGAAGTTGTCATTCCTAACCAGACAGATGCATGGTAGGAGATGCAGTCTCCTAGTAGTGTATTAAATGTAAGCTATTAAAAGCACAAATTGAAATGTACTGCAAATGATTAAAATGTAAAATAAACAGCCGTAGTTGGGTTCATTTGGTCCGCCCCAGAGGGAAAAAAATGATACATTCTTGCATTTTAGTTTTGGTTCGGATTCTGTTCACACTAACTTTTTGCAAACAAACCAAGAGGAGTAAACATGAAGTTCTTCTGACTGACAGGTATCTCATTAATTGGACAGTTTTGGCGTTTGTTGTCCTGCATCATCAGGATGCACATGGGAAAATCAAATTCTGATGAGCTTATGGATTATATTTATGTTCTTTGGTTTCTCAAAGAGCTCATAGAGAAATAACTGAATGTAAGTATTATTAATAAGCTATTATTAGACTGCAAATCAATCACATTATGAATAATGACTAACATAAGAGACAAGATGAAAAGAAGGCGTGTTGTACAGTAATGATATGGGCTCATTACTGTGGGATCACTGTCACACACTTTTTAATGGATTTAATGAACAAAGTACACGGAGTCGGATACAATGATGGCAGTTTTAACAGCTTTTCAGTCAGGGAATATACCCGCACTGATGTGCATATGTGTTACCATGGATACATGTATGCATTAGCATAAATGTGTTATGGGATATACGTGGCCTTTATCAGGATCTATTATGAGATCGTGGACAGATTTCACAGTCAGCAGATGGATGTATTATTGGTGCAGCTGTTTAAATTGCTACAGTCACACATCTGCCATCATGAAATTGTGTGGTTGGTTTGTTTTCTTTCACACCATAAATGAACTGCACCAGAGTCTGTTTGGAAACAGACTGAGACCCACCTTTTCTAGCGGTCTCGATTTGGTTGTTTGGTTTGCAACAGGTTTCGATTGACAGCTTTCACACCAGCCCAAACCAACAGTACTAACCACGCAAATGGACCTCAGTTTGTTTAAACAAGCCAAACAGGTCAGGTATGAAAGCACCGTCAGGCATGCATTTCACGTCATGTTCACAGGCCGCACAACATGTTTCTGAGGGCTGCCATCGGCCCATGGGCTGCACTTCAAGCTATGATGGTTGAAACAGTCTCATGGTTCTCTACTATTCATGACCAGAAAAAAAAGTATGACTCTCACAAACTGCTGTTATTCCCATCTCTTTTAAACAAACCCCGTTATTCCCATCTCTTTTAAACAAACCCCGTTATTCCCATCTCTTTTAAACAAACCCCGTTATTCCCATCTCTTTTAAACAAACCCCGTTATTCCCCGTCTTATTCACAGAAACACTCGTCACTCCCTGTCTCATTTAAAATGTCACTTCCCATGCTGCAGAAGATGTAATGTACTGCTGGCACAGAACTGAATGACTATTTCGTGCTACTTATTAGCCATAGCAAAATGTACACCAGCAAGTTCTGGACATATACAGCATATAATGAAGTATAGTTAGCCTATGTGATTCCATTTACACTACATTTAAAACATCTTGAACTCCCTATGTATTTTGGGTTTTATCAGGCCCTATTACAGCTCTCTAGTATCTCTTGAGCAGTGATTCCCATTCCAGTATTGGTGAAAGTTTATTCTTCAAGTCAGTGATTTCACGTGTGTATGATGCAAGTTATTCACGTGTATGAAGCAAGTCAGCACAAAATATTCTAGTGTTCAAACTCACAATGCAAAAATTTACATTGCATTTGATGTGAACACAACATTAAAACAAAACAATGCTTACTTGTGACCCATGGTCAGCAGTTTTGTATATCTCTGGGTTAATGCCAATCAACCAATCCATTTGAAATAGATTTTAGAAGCCTGGCATGTGCTAACTATACTCTGCTAAACAAAACAAAAGATGGAAAAATCTTATTTACAATTTGAATTTAAAATTGAACATACTTTTTTTCTTTTCTATACTGTTACATCCCAGAATATAAAAGGGCAGAACAGCTAATAATTTCCTGTGCTAAGCTGACATTTTATCCTCATAGTAGCACTAGAGAAGAGGTCTGTGGATGATTTTTTTTTTCTGAAAGCTGACAGACTAGCTACTATATCACAGTGCAGTTATAGACATTATCAGTAAGTTCTTCTGTCTGTCCTGCAGGTGGCAGTGGAGCGTCTGCTGAAGATGAAGGCTCTGTCTCTGTCCCAGCCAGCAGAGGGAGGCTCCAGTGGTCAGCCAGGCTCCATGGTGGGTGCTATGGGTTACAGGGTGAGCTCCCCTGGCCTCAGTCCCCCTCCAGAGCCTCTATCAGAGGCAGTCCTGGGAATCGCCAGCCACCTTCAGGCAGGCGGGGCCGGCTGTCCTTGGGAGGAGTGGACCCCGGTCCCTCTCCCTGCCATGTACTGTGAGCTCTACTCCTTCTTTGGAGACAGCCTGGCTGTCAGGTTCAGTACAGGGCCTGGGTTTGGCAGCTACCCTCCCTGCACCCCGTCTCAGCTTGGTGATGCCAGGAAGGAACCCCCTGGCCCTGCTTCCAATCCTGACACCACTCGAAAGATGCCTCAACTGACTGCCAACCTTAACATCAGCCCCAGGCAGGATGGGAGTCCCCGCACTGATCCGCCCCCACCCAGCCTGGCAGCTACTGGGTCAGGAAGGTAAAGCTAAAACATCTAAACGGTCCTGAAAACTAAACTATCAGGGCCCCGTTTCCCAGATTCGATGTATCTTAGCGCTCTACGACGGTCTCTAAGATATATCTTAGCTAAGGAGCTTCTTTTTCTACGAGTGTTTCCCAAACTGTCTCTTAGCGGGAGCTCGTAAGGAGAGCTGCTAAGATACATCGTAAGTTGGAGCTGTCCTCCACCACGGTGCTGAAAGTGTATTAATCGATGCCGCATGCATCGATTGATCACATATAAGGGTATATAAATGACGTTGTAATATAAAAAGTATTGCCTCAATAATTTTACCGTCATCAAATATTATATCACAAATGCGGCTATGACTCATAGATCATCTGTCAAACTATGTGAAATCTAATCCACACACGAGTATTATGAAAAACAACGTTTTGAAATCTCCACCCAGACCAGTGTTTTGGCACCGTCTCATGCAAAATCCCCGTCCATATTAATACGTCTGAAGCAAAAATATCATGCGCATCCTGCCATAAACAAGAAAAATACTAATGATGAAGCACACAAACGCTGCCCACACTAAAGCTGATGTTACTGAAACATCTACAAAAGCATACGTGTTTGTCGCTCTTACTACATCATTGTAGTTTCAATGCCAGTTTGTGTCTACCATGCACGTTTTCCAACATCAGTTCTGTCAATTTACAGACCTCAAATTTGTAGTTGTCACGCATAGGCACCTGTAGCAGCAGCATAACCAGTTTCATTGCCCTTTGTGTGTGTGTGTGTGTGTGTGTGTGTGTGTGTGTGTGTGTGTGTGTGTGTGTGTGCGTGCCATAATTAATCACAGGTGCATGCCAGTACCAATGTAATATGTTGTGCACTGGGATTGGTTCATGTGGCCTATATAAGCTCACAGGTAGCCACACATGCGCAACACCGTGACACGATGACTGAGAAGGGCGAAGTTACACCTGGTAGCCCTGGAAATGTGCGGGGACACAAGGGTAAGCAGATTTTGGATCTCTTCACGTGGCAGCCGGTACTTTGATAGAATGGCACTGTCAGAGAGGACATCCAGCGGACTGAAGTTCGTCCTTATAAAATGGTTTACATGAACCAAATGGCTACGCGGACGGCGACGCCTTCGGTTCATTTGATTTAGCACGAGAATACGCTGTATTGCAGCCATCATCTAGTCTACAATGAAGCAAGCAGAGACGATGCGCATGGGCGCCTATATAGCGCTAGTGCAGCCCGTTTGATTAGTTTCCAGCCGGCTTCATTAGACGAACAAAGAAATGATGTCGTCAGTTGATTAGCTCCATTAAATGGATAAGTGAATATGGATGATGAATGGAACATAAATAAATAAACCCGAATATTCATGATATTCCATGTTCGTTATTATTTTTCACAAGGTTAGTTTTAAATTAATGATGTGATTTGCGCATGGAGTCTAGATGTGAATTATACTGCAACAAGCATGATTTCAGCCTACTCAAGCTAAAACTGTGTTAGGATGAACGGAGCGCATCACTAAGAGACAGCTTACGAGTGGTTCAGACCGCACGTCTTAAGATATATCTTACAGAAGATATATCTTAGCTACGAAGGCTCTGGGAAACAGCACGTAAGCTTAAGAGAGACCTTAAGATATAACTTAAGAAGCACGTAGCGCTACGAAGGCTCTGGGAAACGGGGCCCTGGTTGGTGTTCACAGTAATGAATGTTGCTGATTTTCTTTTTCCTTTGTAGGTCCCTGGCTCGCTCCTCTTCTTCCTCCTCCTCTTCCTCTGTGCAGCGCTCCAGATCTTCCTCATCACGTTCAGGTCAGCGTCCGGCGGGTCTCTCTCGGGACGTTTTCCCCAAGGCTCGCTTCACCTCTCCTCAGACAGGACTTCCAGCATTCTCCTTTCTCATCGGCGGGCGGCAAATGGGTCGGCGTTGCCAAGGCCGCCGCCCCTTCCAGACCACTTTTGCCCCAACTCCACCTCTCTCTGCCATCCCACCACGTGCCTATGCCCACAAACTGCCTGTCATTGGCAGGGTGGGCAAACCTGTACGCCGCTGGGCGTGTTCCCATTACTCCCTTCATCTGCCTCTCTAGAGAAGAGGGTCTGAGAAATGAGCTTCAAACTGCAGGCTTTGACTGCTACAGACTTGGAAAGTCCCGTATTCATATTTTTGAGCTTCAGCTGCCAGTAGTTGTTCTTTTGTGATTATATTTTCATAGTTGAAAGTGCCAGAATTCTGTTTTATTATCTAGATGGACAATAACATTTGGACCATAATTCACTGAGGAAACAAAAGTCTCAAAAGTACATGTAGTATTTTATGTCTGATTGTGGCTCCCCCAGTGGTCGAATTACTGCCTCTGGGTTGTACGCCTCTGTGAACCAGTCAAGTTTCAGTTACAGTTTGCAATCATGCCTGTGAAAACATGGATGCTTCACAAACATCCCCCCCCAGCAGCACAGAAGATCACCAATTGTGTCACCAATTCAGTATCTGACCAAATGTCTCCCCCTCTGTTCCTGAGTTATGATGTTGAATAATAGCCAGATGAGTGTTTTTACAGGACATTATGATGTCACGGTGAAGTTGACCTTTGACCTTTTGGATATGTAATATCGTTATTTTATCCTACTAGACATTTGTGTGAAGTTTTGTAATAAGCAGTGTATGAATTCTTGAGTTATGGTCAAACATGTTAAGTGAGGTGACAGCAACCTTAGACCTCCAATAAAACATTCTCTGTTGCAGTTTTGAAACATTTACTTTATCTCTCTGAGCTCAACATGCCTGCCTGGTGTGTATAATTCAGAATAGTTTCACCTGATCTATCCCTTTGATTGAGCCTGTGTCTGCTCTACCTTTCTAAATATTTAAAGCCTAACTAGCTGTCAGTATCTGGTTGCACTCTGTGGAGGAACAGTAGTCAGAACCAACAATGGCCCAGCTTGCGCCTTCACTGGGATTGTTCTGCCAGGTCAATGCATTCTCCTGCCTGGTTCTCTGCTACCTGCTCTTTGTTCTGCTGGGAGGGCTGGTGTTCACAGTTGTGGAGAAGCCGGTGGAGGAGGAGCTGAGAGCCGAGGTGGAGGAGCTGCGTCGCTCCTTCCTGCGGGAGAACCCGTGTGTGGAGGAGAGCAGGCTGAGCGAGCTGCTGGTGAAAGCTCTCTCTGCTCACCACAGTGATGTAGCTGTTCTGAAGGCTGATGCTGAGGAGAGAGGCTATGACTTCACATCGTCTCTCTACTTTGTCATTGTCACGCTGACCACCATGGGTAAGATGCAGTTGAGACATGTAGACATTTTAAATTGGGCTGCAACTTTTGAATACTTTCATCACAATTTCTCATGGTTAAATTTTGCTTGAACTTATCATCATGAAGTAAATGTTGATTAGACAATGTCATGGCTATAGAATGTTGACACCATTAGCATTTAGATTGTCTCCCTTTAAAGCCTCGCTTTCACTATAGATTCAGCTGGTATTTATGGGAATGCCCACAAAACATCACATCCTTTTATACTGCAGGGGAAAACAAAGTATTTGCTAGCATAATGAAGAGTCACTATGTGGCTTTCTGCACCTTAAATTAATCTACAAAGTCAGAGTTGAATAGTATTTTTCAACCTGGACCCTATTTCCCTATGATTTTGTGTCTTACTGGAGCCAATTTTTGAAATTGGCCTAATATTGAGCAAGAGCAGCGGCACAAGCTCCCACTTGGCTCACAGACTTCACATTGTGATGACATTAAAGATATTTAAATCGCTTTTTTAGTTTCAGGGAAATTTTTACAAATATAAACCAATCAGGGATCAAGAGAAGAGTTATTGACCTTATTTGCAGTTCAAGGTGTCCTGTAAGCAATTTTACAGACATCTCCTTTACAAAGGTGATCTATGGAGAGATTTTTCGCTGCAATACCAGATGTAGCCACCAGGAAAAATTGGAAGCAAGGCTGAGCTGCTTTCGTAGGGGCCTTTTATCATAATGTCTGTGGAGCATGACCATTGACTGGCTTCTGGAGCCATCTTCAAGTGCCCTTTAAAGAACTGCAGCTTTTGCCACTTCTTCGTTGGCTCCATTTTTTAGCCCCAGAGATTGCTGTTTGTTTAAATAGAGTGTGGTGGGCTTGGTGATGATGATTTCAGGGCTGTTTCTGGTTAAACAAAAAATAGCTAACACTTAATTCAAACAGTGACCTGTAGTTCTGGAGGTTGCAAATCCCCGCTAACTTTATGACACATCGTCAAAACATAGGGTAATGGCATTGAGTAACGTTAGCGCTGCTGTACAGTCTTGAAATGTGCATGGAATTCACTAAAGTATGCTAGTCTATTACATCATAGCGTTAATGGCTGTAGGGTACTGATATTATGGTAAAAAAAGAAAAAAAAACATGCTTTCCTGGCATTAACAGACTGGGGGAAAGGACTATTCCCCCCCCACGGACTCCGCCCTTACCACACCCCCTAACTATGAATGGACACCGACTGTATCTAGGCAGTTCTTTCTGCCCCCAGGACAAAAATGAAGGCTCTATTTATGGCACAAAAAATGTGTGCAACCAAAATAGGAGATGGCTACTGCTTACCAGTTACCAAAGAGTATCAGTGTAAGTTCTTTGCAGCCAGTATCCTCAGTAGTGGAAATGGCCGACAAGGGAACAACCAAAGTAACATTGGAGACTGTGGTAGCTGTGAGGCTCAGAGTAAAATGGAAAGTAATCTGGTTGTCTTTGCAACAGCAGCGCAAACAACAATACCAATAGCAAACAATAAGGGGAGACAAGTTGAAAAAAAGTTGAATATCTTTAGATTTTTGGCTGTAGGTTGGTTGTTTCTTTGGGCTACGTGGCATTGTGATGGACATTACCTCATCGTTTCCTGCCATTTAATGGACTAAACAATTAACTTATTCGTTGAAAAGCTTGAGGTTTCATCTTTAATTGACAAAATGTTTCATGTATTTGCCTCAGTGGTCCCTTCCTCCCTGCAGACCTCTCCCCTCTCTCCTCTTCCTCAGGTTCTGACTCTTACAACCCGAAATCAGATGAGGCCAAGCTCTTCTGTATCTTCTACTGCACCCTTGGGATTCCGCTCACCCTTCTCCTCCTCACCCTCCTCTCCAACCTCCTACTCCCTGTCATCACCCATGCTCCTGTCCACCACCTGCACACTTACTGGGGTTTGCCCTACGCACGGGCCGCCTCTGTCCATGCCGGCCTTCTCTCTGTGCTTGTCCTCTTCCTCCTTTTCCTTGTCCCTGCCCTCCTGGTCTGTGTGCTGGAGCCTGACTGGAGCTTTCTGGATGCTCTTTTCTTCTGCTTTGTCATCCTGAGCACTGTCGGCCAGGGAGGAGACGCTTTGGGGAGAACATGGGGCCCGACAGCCAAGGAGACACTCCAACTCCTCACCGCATGTAAGTGCATATGACGAGATGTCCTCTATAAATAATTGCAATATATTCTATTTATTATGATAGTATCATTATAATGAAAAGTTATATATTAAGCTGTGCTGTACTGTATCAGTTCAAGAATACACTGAGAATTATGACCAACTGTACAGTTTCTCTCATCTCTACAGGGCATTTTAGCCTCTTTTAGCTTGTTTTGGTTTCCTGGCTCGTAAACTCAGTTATAGATAGATGCCAGAGTGATGGGGCAAAGTCATTAAAAAATAAAAGTTATATTCTCCTCTCTCCACAGGTTACCTGCTGGTGGGTCTGGTGATGATCATTACCTTTAAGGACACTGTCCTGCAGGTTCCTCAGGTCTGTGCAGTGATGAGGCTCTTCTCTGGTCCGCACTATACAGAGCTGAAAGGTGTCCGTCTCAATGAACTGACGCTGAGTGAAGACAACTGTGAGGAGGAGCCTCAGTACTCCCAGTCCGTCTGCACGGTCTCCTCCACTCCATTAGAGCTGATGAGCCCCCGCTCACACAGAGCCAGAACCTCCACTGCCGAAACCACCTGACCCTCACACAACCCATCGGCTTCTGACTTACAGCTTTTGTGTAGTGTTTCCATTTTCATCAGGCTCCATTTAAATAAACAGCAATCTAATCACTGTAAAACACACTTCATTCAAAAACAAAATAAAACTCACAAATGCCATCTTGGCTCATCTTTTCACTGTTAAAACAATCACCAACTCTGGTTAGGTTGAAATAAATCCTTAACATAACCAGTTAGATGTGAAAATATGCTGGCTCTATAAACACTAACATAACTGTTTATTTAAATGGAGTCTGGTGGGAATGGTGCTGGCTGAATAAAAAGGATCTTTCTCTATAACAAAAAGGTCTATCTCTGTAGGGTCAGACACTCAGTAACATTCTGAGCCCACAGTGGCAAAAACAAGCGCTGTTAGTGGACGTTCACCGACAGTGCACAAACGCCCTGAGTGTTTACATTGCAATCTGTGTCTTTGCTGCCAGCTGTAGTGCTCTCACTCAGTACTAGACCAGTTTCAAAAGTTGCTGTTCCCATTAGTCACCTAGACACAAAGGCATGGTTAACTGGGATCCAGGTGTAAAAATTACTCTTTAAAGGGTGCAAAATCAAAACAGTAAGCCAAAAGAGGCTAAAAATGCTCAGTAGAGTTGAGGGGAGCTGTAGAGTTGGTAATAATTCTTGGTTGGCATTTTTTTTTTTACTATAAGACATGTCTTTCACACTAAATATAAATATTTGATTCATTTTTCATATAAAGATGTTAGCACAGCTTTAAATTTGATTCTGTCCCTCTGTTGATTTACCCCACCCATGATTCCACTCCCAGATTGGTGGGTCAGATAACAGCACCATCTGCTCTGGTCAAAAAATACTGCCAAACCCCTGTTTATATATAGATGTGTAACCCCCTAAGTTATTTTGTTTGTAAACCCCTAGGATGTGTTCTATGTATTCTGTGTATGGTCATATAATATACTGTTTAAATGTCTGTAACCATTTACATGATGAGTGGCGTAATTTACTGAAGACAGTGAATGCAGCATAAGAAGTTTATTTAAAAGGTACAGCACAGACTGACTGAGACCTCTGCTGACCTCACCAGGAAAAAAAACATCAGCACCATCTAGTGGACTGAAAAAGCAATTATTTATAATCCTAATACCAAAAGTTGTATTAAAATGTGTATTTGCAAATATGAATAATGTATATAATAAAAGGTAGAGACTTGGCATCCATGTATTGATACAATATTTCTACGCAAAATATCACGATTCTATGCTGTATCGATTTTTTTCCCCCACTCCAAGTGGACAGTACAGGTAGTGTTAATATTGAGTGTAAATAAACGAATCTGGGGCTGTTCTTAAGGCCCGTAGATTCAAACCAGTGTTACAGAGGATTTAGAGAGTTAGAGAGTATGGGATATTTATTTTGTCAGAGCTGTTGTTGACCTGTCCTTCCAACTGCATTACCAAGGCAACACTAATAAATAAAATACTAGGATCTATTGTTTGCTTAATTGTCTCTATTCTTTTATATTGTAGTGAAACTAATTCCAGAAACAAACTAGGAGAAACTGTTGTTGGATAACGACTTGTTGGATGATCATGGGGTGGCAGCGGTCTGATCTTTACCACCTGTACTTGACCAGGCTGACTGGCAGACAAGGTCCGCCTGGACAAATCTATTTCATTTGAAGTAGAATTCCAGACATTCAGAGATGTGTATGTCTCATTTATTTATTGATACATCATGATTGTGGACTTTTGTGTTTGTCTTGTTTCTTGTTTTACTTGTGTCTTTAGTTTGTGTACAATTGTGTTTACACCAGAGAGCCTTGCTTTTTTTTTTTTTTTTTTTTAAATAAAGTGAAACATGAGGTTCAGCCCCCTCACTACCCCTAACATTTTCATGAAGTCTCTCTCTATGAGGGAACTCACTCACACAGCATCACTTTCTTTTATAAACAGTGTCCTGTTTCTCTGGATAATCCATGCAACATATTGTAGTTTGTGGCATATTGACTGGTAACGGCAGGTAGTGCAAACCTAGTGTGACAGTTTGCTACATTTTCACTTTTTCGAGTGTGTTGCTGGTGTTTTTATGGACGCCCATTTCTGCAAGTGTAATCAAAAAAAGGTTGTCATTATTTTGAGAAAGTTTCTTACTAACACTTACAGGATTTTTTTTTTCATCACACCAGCGATAATGGGCCTCCACATGTTTTTTGTTTGAAGTTACTTAAATAAATATATAGCAGGTACAAAACTGACCACAAGGTGTCACAACTAACTAATGCACTGGTGCAGGTCGAGGTGAAGACTAAGAGACAGAGTGGGTTGAGTAACACACAGAATCCATCTTTTTTTTTCTTCTTCTTTGCTAGTTTTATTAGGTTTAAGTCCCCCAGCTGCATTGCGATTAATATGTCTAAACGGCAAGTAACAGCTGCTGAATGACTCAATGTGGTTTGTATAGATAAGAGGGGTGTGGGATATCCCCACACATACTGAGCCTCACACTGTTTGTACAACCAGGACTGTCAATGATTTTTTAAGTCAACCTTTTATTTTTCTTAGTCATTTCTGATTGTTTTGGCTGTTGTGTTGTCTGACTTGAATGTATTCTTCTGATTTACCTGCAGGAAGACTTGTTCCATATTACCTTCAAACAGAATCTAGCAGCAGAGCTTTAAAGGTAAAGTGTGTAAGATATAGGGGGATTTGGTGGCATCTACCAGTGAATTGCAGATTGCAACCAGCAAAAACTTTGAATTCCTTCAGTGTTCATTGCTCAGGAGGTTTTTTATCGAGAGTGGAATTATCCACAGAAGTCTCTTCCTCTCCAAAACGAACAGACCCGGTGATTTAAACCAGTCAAAACACAGAATTATGCGGTTTCACATTACAAATCCATTTTTCAGCTTTATTTCCCAGTTTAAAACATTTGTTAAAAAAGTAATCAAATGTAATAGGTTACATTACTTTGATAAAGTAATTAAGTAGTTACATTACTCCTTACATTTTTAACACTGTAAGTAGTAATCTGCACCCTATTACATGTCAAAAGTGACCTTCCCAACACTGCTGGCGAGTCAGATCAAAGAGAGAGTGGTCAAAATGGAAGCAGCAGAGATATCCTCAGTATAGATCCTCTACTTCCTTTGATGTAACTCAATAATGCTGCATCCAAGGGGGAAGAAATCTGAGAATCCAGTCACACAGGTTGCAAACAAATATCCTTGGAAGTGAAAATGAAAGGTAAAATTATGACCCAAACTGTCCATTTACAGTTTAAAGACGCACCTCCTGCTTCAGCCTTAAGCAGCTATACTTGTTGTAGTTGTGTGTACATACATTTTCTTCACAGTGAGGGATTAGCAACATTTCAGGTGTGCTAATTTTCCGTTTGACCTAGCAGTTTGACCTAGTGGTTTACATAATCTGGATAAACTGTTGGTTTGTTTCCAACCAGTCTGATGGTCTGACTGCTGATGTTGTCCCATCAGACTTCATTGTAGCAATTTGTAGAGAGAGGTCTTAGCAATTACTTTGGTGAGTGCACTGTAACCTTAATGAATGAGGAATTCTTCTTTAAGAGAGTACTTCACTGATGTGCCATTCCACTCTCTATAGATAGTCAGAAACAGGGGTAAAATTGATGCAGTGGAACCATAGATATCTTTTTTTATTTTATTTTATGCATTCTTACCCAAAATGCAACTCAACCATTGACAGCTGGGGTGTGTGATGCTAGTAGCAGCTAATATAGCCTGCAGCCTTGAGCATGCAACAGAGATGAGAGTCTACAGAGCAGAGTCCTGCACCCGGTCAGCTACCCACAAAAAGTTGTGTAACGGGTAAAAATATGTCTATATATTAATTCACAGGTACAGACACAGGTAAAAATTAACTACAGGCGGGTGGGCAGCTGGTGAGGACAAAAATATATTATTTATTTTACAGAACAAACAAATGAAAAAGATGTGCTGTATGTGTTGTAACATTTTGACATCTAAATAACTATTATCAAGCTGCAATTGCTTTTATTTTGAAAGTCAATGACACAAGTCAAACCTTTGACCCTGTCGTCACATTCGTCACCGACATGGAGGACTCCAATGAACCTTTGCAGCCCGAGGATGCCTTTGAGTTCAAGACACCCAAGGAGGATTCTTTTGAGGTTCTCGAGTGGTGGAATGAGCATCCTCAAATGTTTCCTAACCTGCATGGAATGTTTTCGCCTTCCTGGCATAGAGCGAAAGAGACTTTTCCTCAGCTGGATTTGTAATACAAGAACGCAGAACCCTGCTTCATGTGAGTGACTGAAGCCTGTGTGTGTTTAATCACGGGTGCAGGTTGGGACTTTTATTGACAGGTGCGGCTTAGACATAATGATGGTTAATGGGTCGGGTTTGGTACTGAGCTTTAGGGGTGTGGGCAGGTTTAAAAAAATGTTGAGTTCTATCAAACTCCACAGATTTTTTTTGCTTTTCAAACTTCTGACCCAACAGATGTTAACTCAAGTGACGTCATTTGAGTCAGCATTTGTTGGGATTTGTCAGACTTCACACAGCTCATTCTGGAGATACTAAAGACTTGGTACTACTTTTTTGATACAGTAGAACTCCCCCACACCTGGAAACATTATGATGTATAAAAGCAGCAGAGCTTCCCTTTAAGATCAGAGCTGATACCCACTTAACTTAGAATACGAACAGAAAATCCCAGCATCACTTTAGCTTTTCAAACAAAACAAGACAATAAAACCTCCAATGATCTACATTGATTAAATACAGAAATTCGCCTAAAATGATCCCTAGCTCCTCTCAACAGAATGTGTTCTTTGGATCAGTACATTTGCAGTGAATGCTCCTTTAATGAACCATCTCACTGAAGGTGCAGACTGCTTTACTTGGAGCAGTAACAGAGGCCTGTTGTGTGTTCTCCTACTATGGCTGTGTTTGTACAAGGCACAGAGGACCATGAATCTGAGCTTGTGCCCAGCACTGCCAGCTCCCGCCACTCCCTAGCAACACACACACACACACACACACACACACACACACACACACACACACACACACACACACACACACACACACACACACACACACACACACACACTCTTTCTTTTACTCATGAGGTCATCAATCTTTTAAAGTCACCTCCTTGACATGTCAAGTGTATACATGTAGGTCATGGGTGACAAGCAATTCTTTGTTAACATATACACGATATTGATATTGGTATCAGGCTTTACCTTTTCACCTCTAAATCCTTATTAAGTATAGAACACACAGCAGACTACACATAGCAGCTTGTTCATGTGCCCAGACATGCAGAAGCCAACTATTACTCTTATGCTGGAGTATTACTACCTGTCCCAAAGGTTTCTGTATGTCACTTTGATAGAACACAACTTTAGAGGAAAATGTACAACAAAAGCACAATATCAACCAAAACAATGAAGACAATAAAACTAGATTTTCACACAGGAAACTGCTACAAGACAGGAAATCAAGATTATAACTGCCTCACTCCTTTTTGGACAATATTACCTGACAACACCAATGACCATGTGCAGGTACCCTGGGACTATTGGTGCCTCAGGGTTCTGGGCCCCTACCCAAATAAAGGCCTGGTTTGGCTTGTAACTGGCTATTCAGTTCATCCCAAAGGTGTTGGATGGGGTTGAGGTCAGGGCACTGTGCAGAACAGTCAGGTTCATTATCACACCAAACTGGAAAAAAACATTTCTTTATGGAGATGACTTTTCGTAGGGAGGCATTATCATGTTGAAACAGAAAAGGACCAAAAAACTGTTGATATAAAGTTGGAAGGACACTTATCTAAAATGTCTCTGTATGCTACAGCATTGAATGAACACTTCCTCCCACATGAAGATTTGTATAACAATTACTGGCCTTGTGTTATGTTGAACTCGTGAACAAAACTTTAGCTTTTCCTGCATGTCTCCCAGTAAACAAGAGAAAATTGATTGATGAATTGAAGTCGGGGTTCTGCGTTTAACAACAGCAAAACTATATCAAAACATCTATTTATAAACCCTCATATAACTTGTGCCGAATAATTCAAGTCTGATTTATTTAGTTGTATGCTCAGTACTTCCCAAACAGACAGCCCTTTCTAACGGGGAACTAGACTAAAAGTGAAACTATATATATGCTCTCTTCAAAGTCAGACTCCACTGACAAAATTAGTTTTTTCACCTCACTGAACACATAAGCTGCTGGTTTGCCACTGCCTCGACTGGTAGTTTGTGTGTGGTATTGTGTGAGTTTAGTGTTTAGTTAGATTTAGTTAGTAGTGACAAAATAACACAAATTGAAGTGATGGTAGACCAACAGCTCCTGTGTTCAGCAAGGTATATTTGTATATGTTTTTGTCAGTGGAGTCTGGCTTTGAGGAGAGCATAGATAAGTTTCACTTTTGGCTCAGTCCCCCATTACAAACTGCTGTTTTTTTCTTTTTTTGATACAGATTACACCTGGATAAATGACACTTAGATTACACTGCATGGGTTGTGTAAGAGTTTGTAAATGGATGTTTTGATACAGTTTTGCTGATAAACACTGACCCCTTTTACTTTTATTTATCAAGAATTTATGGATTTTTGGATTTTTCATGTACCAGAGGGATATGAGAAAAACAATGGTTTCTTCATGAATTCAAGATAACACAGGGTGAGTTAGTGAGACACAATTGGTCAGTATTCCTTTAAGATTTCCTTCTTTGGAACTAAGTTGCCCAAACCAGGAAGACAGCCTCAGAGCAAAAGTACAATAAAATATATGAACAAGGGTGTCAACATAATTGTATCCATATTGTGTCTTTGTTGTTTTGATACATGTAATTATGACTATATAATGAGCCCAGGGGTTTGAATTTAGTATGTAGGGACTGTTCTTTATTACAAGTGTAGCAGATGTGGTAGATGTATTATCCTCCATTTGCCACACAATTTTAAGAAACACACAGAGGTATGCTTATTGTTAAATGAGATTGGTCAAGAAAGCAGGTGGAGAGTTAGCTTGGAGCTAGCACTGGAGCTATTTCTTGACCAACAACTAGAAAGTGTGTTTTTTTTTCCACTTTTAATAAAGTTAAACTGTGTCCCTCTGCTCCCAGTCTTATGATAAGCTACACTAAACATGTGCTGCACCTTCAGCTTGTCAGTTACAGCTCAATGTTAAAATGTGCAAAATTGAAAGTAAAACCAACACTGCAGCTAAGCAAGTTTTTCTGTGGTAACAAATATGCATATTAAGTTGTTATAGTCAGAAAGCAGAAAGTTGTGCAATATCAGTTGTTTTGTTGCTGTTATGTTTTCAGCTGAGTCACTGTTAAGAGCCTTCTTTGTCCTCTTCCTCTAGTCAGCAGTCCCCAGCGACACAGAGATGACTGATGGTCATGACATCCTTGTGATGGCCGGTCACCAGACACATGAGCCTCCTCAGAGCTGGGTCAAGCACTGCGTCAAATACCATGGACAACTGTTGTCCCCAGTGCTGCCTCTGAGACACAAAGCCTCAAAGCTTATCACATCACATGATCAACACCAGCTGCCCCAAGGGAAGTGAACTGTTGGCTCAAAGCTGCTGGACACATAGATACCCACAGGCTAACATTAAAGCTGCACTTACCAATTTTTTTGCATGAACAGTAGGTCAAATGATTATATGTTATGTGAAAAGTATCACTTGAAGTTTACTGTAATCAATATTTTCATACTAACAATGGATCAAATAACTATACAATATTAGATTATTTTGCCAATATCCGATATGCTGATGTGTAACAGCTTATTCGGCCGATAACTGATACCGATATCAATATATCCACTTTTTTCCCCCACATTATTTTAGTGATCATCAAGTCTCTTCTGTAGTGGAATTAACATCATATTATACACGCATGGTCTTATTGTGATGTCCCACCAACAGATGGAGACATGAAAGATAATACTTTTGAGCGTATGTAATATTCATTCATTGTGCAAAATAAGAAAAAGCATGTTGGCTGATTCTAATTGTTCATTTTAAATGTGATATCGACCGATACTGATGTTGTGCTTATATTATCATGCATTCCTATCCCCTGACATTAGCATGTAGCTTCCTATAGATGAATTTGCGTTTCCTAGGATAGCAAAGGAATGACTTACCCTACTGTGCCTATCTTGCCTCTGATTGGCTTACCCTGACAGTCTTCCCCTAACCCTGGTCAATCTCAATGCTGTTTCCTAAATCTAACTAATCCAACCAACTAAGTCAGCCAGTCAGAGGGCGAGTAAGGTGAGTCATTTCTTTGCTATCCCAGGAAACACAAATTTGCTTCCTGTAAAGCAGTGTAGGCTGTGTGATGTGCCCGGAGCAGAGGAACATGAAGAGATCTAACACACTATGATGTGATACTGTAGCCTTAGTAGAAAAACCTGTTGAAAACAAATAGTTCAGAACAGCAGGACCTGAGGTTTTTGTTCACAGGGAGTACTGCTACACATTTTTACCTCTTTATTTGAAACTGTGGCCACATTTAATATGAACATCTTTCATTGTAACAGTATATATATCTAAGAAATAAAATATGGAAAAGCATAATATGACTCCTTTAAAGCCACCTAGTAACACCCTACCAACCACCGAAAACACCATTACAAACACCTAGCAACCATCTGGCAGAACTATCAAAACACTTTCACCCACCCTGCGCTTAATTAAACTTTAATAACCACAGTAAAGTATTTGCAAACATAGGGCAGAATGTTATTCTAATCCTGAGTCACAGTGTGTGAAACTAAAATCATGAAAACATATATAACATTATATCCTTTGATGGGATATGATGCTATAGTAGGCTATAGAGTCTGCTCAAAGGTCAAACATGTGACTCTACTGTAGACTGTTGCATTATGGCTGCGGGGACAGCATGATGTTCTGTGACCTTATTAATATGGTGGCGCATGCTCTCGCTGACTGTCGCCCTCTGTGTGATTCTGACAGACAGCTCGCAGGTGTTTGGCTTAGCCAGGCTATATTTACTAAGGTCATAGATGGAACTGTGGGGCATGATACCAACAGGGATCTGATTACTCCACCATTGGTAGAGCTCAACAACATGTTCAACCATACCTAGAAAGAAACATTTTTAGCTTGAATATCTTATTCTCAGGTGTTTTAGCAATCTCATGTAGCTCAAGCTCAAAAAGATGAAATGCATGCCCACTAAAACATAAATAAATATGCTATTTAAGTTCAGGAGTTCCATACGCAACAACTGTCGTATTAGTTAGTTATGTAATTAATCATAGTTGGTGGATAACCCTGACTGGCCTGCAATGGTCAATATTGGCCTTTTATTGGTCAAAATGAACACTCAATAACATTGCAATGCCCTGGACTCCAAAACAGGATGCACACCAACTGGTGGCTGCCCTGCAGACAGGAAGTGGATTGTTTAGGAATGATTTCACCTCATAGCTGCCACCATGGCCCCCTCCCCATCCCCATACACTCTGAAAAGGATGCTTAAACAAAGCTGCTTTGTAGTCCCTGAAAAGTTGTCAGTCTGGAAGCACTTTGACTGTTATGTCTATTAACCATTAGGATCCTATATGCAGGGACAACCCCTGTTGTATGACACAAGCCACTAATTTCCAAATTAAGAGCTTTCGCTGAACCACAGGAACCAGGAAATGCAATTCCCAGAATAGTTCGAGATAAACATCACCTCACCATGACGGAGCTTTGGCAAAACACCAACTTTAAAATACTGCTTTTCCCACATGTGGAGACTCCCCTCCGTTCTTCCTTCTTTCTTACTTTATTTTTACCCACCCAAATGCAGCTGTTTCCCAGCGTGCCTGCAGAGTATACTGGGAGACAGGGAGGATGGAAGGACACTGACAGGGAGGTTCAGTCTCATTACGGAAACACCAGGGACTAGCCACATGAATCACTTATCAACAGATGGAGACTGGGACAGCATGTACTGGGATCAGACCATGTACTGCAAGTATGAGAAACTGATGTCTTTTTATGGGCCATACATCTACTCTGATCACTGTTGTTCACCTGTGGAATACAACCTTGTAGTGTTTGGCTTATATCTCCCTCTATTTTTTGTTATCTGGGGTCCCACAAGGCTTAAGACTTGGCCCACTTGTATTTAGTGCTTCCTCTCGATCCTAAGTTGCTCTATTGTAAGTAATGGTGCATCAAAACTTCTTGCAGGAGACCAGAGACCTGCAGTAATATTTAGCTTTTTATTAACTGTAACTGCAATGTTGCCGTAATCTGTACAGAGTGTTGTAGTTGCATAACACTAACCTTACTAAATTGTGAAAACATACATCATGGGGCAGCGCCACCATCTTGGAAGAATAAGCATCTGTACCTATGGTAGCTGCTGGTCCGATTATCTGTCATCTCTCAATTGGTTATCATCAGAAATGTATGAATACAGCATGTGCAAGAGATAATTGCCCATATAAAGAGATGCCCTCGACAGAAGCAAAGGAGCATATTACAAAATTGAAGTAAATTAATGATATCGATCTTTGCAGACCTTGACACCTTGCTGTTATGGTCTCTGATGTTTATCTGATGTTTGATGTAGTGCCTACGTCTGTCAGCAATTCAAAAGCTTTGAATCTCTGTGCGCCCATGTCCAATTTATAGGTGGGTACAGGACATTCAGATCAAGCCAACTACATAAATATGCGGACAAAGATGAGCAAACTAATGTGCTAACGGAATGCTAACAAATCATCAGACAATTATGTATAATTAATCAATCAGTGTCTAGGAGAATGAAGCACATAATGTTAGCCTATCTTTGTGTATGACTGTATACTATACACTACACAATGTTTTGAATTGTATTCAGTGAGTAATGTTTTGTGTCAGTTCAGCAGTTCTTATTGACACCAACAGGACATAGCCATTCTTACCATAGACTTATAATAATAACTAGATACCGTCTGTCAAGATGATGCCTGTTCATTCCAATGGAGTTCCTCACCTGGCACATACACAAAAATGTTTTCTAGGTTCTGGGTTTTACTTCCATGGTATGCAGCCCACTGAATATGCACAGAAGTGTTTCTCCCGCTGGTTCCGCTTACATGTTCCCACTCACCTCATAGACTTAACATTGTGGTAATGTCAGATTTTTAAATTGTTTTTCTCAGTTTGAGGAAAGTTTCACAAATATAAAACCACCATGGTTCAAAAAGTCACAATAGAAAGAGTCACAATTGTGCTCTTTGCAGTTCGAGTTGTCCTGTCAACATTGTTTTGCAATGGTGGTCTTGGTCTATTGGGAAAATACTTTTTGAGCTGCAGGGGATTTTTTTAGACGCAATACTGCAAATGGCCACTGGGAAAAATTGGCTTCAGCACTAAGTAACATTCCTGGGCCTGCTTGCAACGCATTAATGTTACGGTCCCTGGTGTCTGTGTAGCATTTGACATTAGCAGCTAAACCTGTCAGCAATTAAAAAACTTAAAACCTTTGGAGGCTCATGTCCAGTTTATGAATAGGTGGGTACAGGACCTTCCCATCTAAAAGCCAAATGCCAACTACACAATCAATTGGATATAGATAAGCCAGCTAATGTTATACTAACTGAATGCAAACAAAGCATTGGCTTATCACAAATAATTAGTCTACCAGTTTCTAGAAAAATGAAATGCATAAAGTTAGCCTACCTTGTGTCAAGAGAACTAGGGCAAGTTGGGCAACACTAACTTCTGGGTTGACCCACAAAAAAAGTAATCTCTTCAGCTCCCTATACTACCACTGTAGCTGTGGAGATGAATGCTTATTGTATTGTGTGATAATATCAGCATGTGCAGAGAGAAAAGCAGGGGACCCAGACAACTCCCTTATGCAACTCCAAAACAAAAGTCATATGTCTGTGATGCATGATTACTGAGACTAATGTAAACATTCCTCCCTGTAATGTATTGAATGTTTGGAACCAGATAAGAACACATTCAGAGACTGACCCAGTTCTCAAGTTCTCAGACCCCAGAAGTTACCACATCTGCACCAACTCTTACTTCAAACCTGAAAATGATCTCCAATTAACTTTGTAAACTTAGAAAATGTTGTGAGTATGACCATGTGACCTGTGTAAACTTGGCCCATCACATACGGGTGACTTTGAAAACCTGTGAATTAACCTCACACTGCCAGTGTTATAAAATCCTGGAAATCACATACTGTAACTGATTACACTGTATTACACTATACATAACCAGAAGAGGTCTTATTACAGAAGTGGCAAGTTTCCTCTGTTTGTGTAGGTTTGTAATTAAAGATTTTAAAGCGCACTAATCAATATTTTGATATTAACAATGGATCAAATGTCTAATGTGAAAGTATGTAACACAAATCCATCAGTCTCCAGGCAGAAACCTTATGCCAATAAGTAAACACCATTATTTACATCGAACTAGGTCCTGTTTCTTAATTCTATAAAAACACTTTATATATTTGGAAAACAAAATGAGAACGCTGTATGAAATCAAAATATGCTTGATATGAGATCTTTAGCTTTGATCATTCAGGGTGTGAACAAGGTGTTTATCTGTGTGTGTGTGTGTGTGTGTGTGTGTGTGTGTGTGTGTGTGTGTGTGTGTGTGTGTGTGTTCGGAGGCTACATTATAGTCCCAGCTGCTCTATGTGTCAGCGACAGATTATAAATAGACTCAGGGCCCAACTGGAAAAGTCCCTGCAGCTGAGGGGGACTCATGACACGGGGAAACTTTCCCTGACATGCACACAGGTAATTTCTATTTTGTTGTCAGTCCTTGATAATATCCATAAACACGGCTTTATGGGAACTCACTAACCACTGTTTGGCTTGCCTGAGGACTGTTTGTGTTGGCCTGCCTCTGTTACATATTACTGTCCTGGGTAAATCATCTGCAGGAGTCTGGTTCAGGCAGGGAGAAATTATTTGCATCTATTATTCATTAATATATATAATCTAATTATATTTATATATCTAGTGAGTTATCCCTCAATAAAAAACACTGTAATTATTGTCCAGGGACGTATAGCAGCCTGTGGCTCTCAGCTCACTGAACATTATGGTATTTTATCTGCAGTGGCATCTGTTGTGCCCTTATTACACCTATTACAGAATTACTATCATTATTTCTATGCTTTAGTGACTTTAACTAAAGCATCACATATCAACACATCCCATCATTATTTTTATTAGATGACCATCCAGAATATGAAGTCATGTAGGTGTGACTCCTAAAGCATGGTGTATTGCCTAACCAGCTCAGCTGCGTCAAGTCAAGCACAATACACTGAAACAGGAAGTAGTGATCCTCAAAGGGAAAAAAAGTAATTTTGCAATGTCCAGTTACTTTAGATATACAACTAAATAATAATTGAAACTTTGATGATTCACTGATTTATTAGTTGAATCTTTAACAAACAGTATAATAACATACTTGCACTCAGTTGGTCTAGTAGGTTATTTCTAAATGTCTAAACCTGCACATCTCCAGCAAATGTCCTGCTCATCCTGCTGGTCAATGTAGAGAAAAATGAGATCCTCTCCTCTGTATTGTTTTGGGAAATGTGTGGATTTTAGCAACTTGATGATGATTAGAATCTATAATTTTACAAAACAATGGATATTATATTTGCAGTATTAGTAAAAAGTATTTTTTCCCCAGTATAACTAACCCTCGGTTTAACAAGTCAAGGCTGAACCTGCAATTTCTCACTTTGGAGGAAGAACATCACATTTGTTTAATCTGCCATTTTATTGATGATGATTTGCTTTTTATTGTCATGGGAGCTACAAATCAGGCTACTTTGTTAAGTGTCCAGTGTGTAGGATTTAGTGGATATATTGGCAAAAATTAAATATGATACTCATAACTATGTTTTCATCGGTGTATAATCACTTAAAACTAAAATCATCACTTGTTTATTACCATAGAGAGAGCTGTTTGTATCTAAATATGGAGCGGGTCCTCTTCCGCAGAGTCTGCCATGTTGTTTTTACAGTAGCCTGAAACGGACAAACTAAACACTGGCTCTAGATGGGGCCTTTTGAATATTTGTGTTTTTTTTGTCGGCCTTTGTAGTTTTCCTAGTTCTAGTAGATTGCAGTCTGCAACCTCACCACTAGATCTCACTAAATCCTACAAACTGGACCTTTAAGTAAGAGAAAATAGAGCTGGAATCTGTAAATATGGATGATTTGTCTTTTCTGCCACCAGGTGTGGTGCAATATAATTTAAATGTTGGACATGAATATATTTTTGAAAAGTTTATTGAAGTATATATAATATTGTCAGTGATGTTATTTTTCTTTTGGTTTTGCATAGGTCACCAGATAATGCATTTATTATTATTATTATTATTTCGTTTTTTTTTTATTATATTAAAAATAACTAGTCATACTCTTTCATTTATATTTTACAGTATAATATATGCTGGCTCCACTATAGCTACAATTTGAAATTTGACTACTATCAATAAAGCAATAAAAGCTCTTTTCCCTTCCAGATTGGTATTTGTGACAGTGTGATGAGACCTGGACAGAGGGATGTCGTATGCTGTAAAGCCCTGTGAGGCAAATTGTGATTTGTGATATTGGGCTTTATGAATAAAATTGATTGATTGATTGATTGACCTTTGAAACACCATTTACATCTTTGTGTTGTTGAATAACACACCTTTGTCATTCTATCAACAAGGGCTTTATTTTGAAAGTCCTCATCTTCAGTTTCCGCTTCATGGCTTCAGCTTGACGCTAGCTCTAAGTTGAGGCGTGTGTTTGTTTTGCAGCCTGTGAAGTGGACGCCGGTGAGGAGAGGGTCACACACCGGAGCTGTCAGCCAAACAGGTGGAGTTTCTCAGTCTGCTTCTCCCGGTGAAAGCCCAGCAGAGGGACACGGTGGCGGGGATACACTGTACCTTCGTATTAATAAAGGTTCATCGTGTCTTTGAGAGAATTATTCGTTGAGCCTGACCATGACATCGGTGTGGAAGCGGCTCCAGCGGGTTGGAAAGAGAGCGTCCAAGTTTCAGTTTGTTGCTTCGTTTCAAGAACTGACGATTGAATGTACAAAGAAATGGTAAGTTCCTATTATAACTCATACGAGCTAATATAGTGGATATGTGTTGCATTTGGCGAATTCATCACAGTGTGTTCTGCCCAAGTGTCTGAAGGACTGACAGCCTTGTCGTGTATGGAAGGACGAAGTGATGCCGAACTCCATTCAGATATCTCAACATTTTTCTTTTCGGAAAAGTCATGTACGCCACAGAACAAAATGGCATTTGAAGGATCAGTCAGACCATGTTTAGCTCACACCCCATACGCCAAGCAAGATTTTTTTAAGATAAAGGTGAACCTATTATTGGTTCGCTTTTTATTACATCATTATTACATTTCGTCACGATAAACACAGAGGGGCGGAAGCGACACCACAAACTGTCTCTGAAAGTTGATATAAAACGCTGTCGTAGTTTTCAGTTTACCTTATGTGGAGTACATGTTGTTGCATGGATCTGAATAAAAATGACAGTCAAGCTATAAATTGGACTGTTACAAGGACAGTGTCTATCGGAAGCTTTACTTTTGTTTAAAATGCAGTGTTAAAAGATATGTTTAAGATAAAGTGATGCTCCTTAGAGAACACGCCCCATCACTTCCGCGTCTGCTTGTTCATGTCGAGCCTGTGTAGTTGTTACCATGTGGTATGGCATCCTGTTAACTAGGGCAGCCCGCAGTCATGCTAAATAAATAACCTGCTTGTAGCAAAGCTTGGTCATTTCTGAAAGAACACATAGTGTAAGGTGTGCAGGTGGAGAAAGGATGTGGTCATCCACACCATCAGGACCACCAGGGCTGTAGCCAGGATTTTAGAACAAGTAGGTCATAAATTCAGCCCTTCCCCTTCAGTGCGACCCTACCCACCCAAAAAATTTCTGACTAGTCACCATGGCCGGATTAATTTGTCAAAACATTGGGCTCATGTTCCTACCCCCAATACCAGGGGCGGAAATATAGACAACGCAGGCAGTGTGGTTGCACTGGGGACCATGAGGTGGGGGGCCCATACAGAGAGTTGGCCCTTTAACAATGTGTTGGGTAGAGAATGGGCCCTTATGAGTGACTGCCATCTTGAAAATGTGCCTGTGTTAAAAAAAGAACTCTCATTAGATTAAAAACAGTGCCATATGCAATATTTGCCCATTCCCATCTTGTTTATTTTGTCTTTTCTTGTAAAATAGTCAGTATGCTTATTCTGTACCTTTAAATCAACTATTTTTATAAGTGAAAGTCAACAATTAAAATCGTTAAACTATATATTATTAATTTCTTAATTTCATATTTTCTTTGGTATTTTTGTTATATTTATTAATATTATCCAATGTCAAGTCTTTGATCGGGTGGCACGGTGGTGTGGTGGTTAGCACTGTCGCCTCACAGCAAGAGGGTTCCTGGTTCGATCCTGGGTGCGGGAGCATGTTCTCCTCCGTGCCAGCGTGGGTTCTCTCCGGGTACTCCGGCTTCCTCCCACAGTCCAAAGACATGCAGATTGGGGATAGGAGAGGGGAAGCGGTTAGAAAATGGATGGATGTCTTTGATCGTGTGACGAGATGATAGCATAATGGCATGCACTGGGGCCCATCGCAAGTACCTTACGCCACTGTCCAGTACTACTATACAAGGTCTTAAAACTACTTTAACAGAGCTGCTGTACAAATGACCAAAACCCATTGATACACAGTGAGTGAGTGCATTTACATGGACATGAATGACCTGTTTATGATCTGGTTTTTGGAGTATCCCATTTATGTGTATGTGAGCATGTAACCACCATATTCTGTTTATGAGAAACCCAAATATGCTAGCTGGTGTACCAGGAAAGAAACCAGGATGTATACGGGGGATATGGATAACTTAATTTCTCTGTGCTCATGTAAACACTATATCCCCAATATGATCATAACCAGGATAAGCCACATAAATGGGTTTTTCATGTCCATGTACCTGCACCTAGTGAACCTGGAGCTTAGGGATTCTGGAGCAGTTGGCTATTGTGCCTGGTCTGTGAGCTTTAATGTTAACTTGGCCGCTGGGAAATTGTGATAGACATTCATTCAGAAGTTTATGACATTTTCAGACATCTAAACAATTCTTTGTTGTGACGATTTATCAAGCAAAATTGTGAGAAGGCTTGGGCGGTATGTATTTCTCATACCTTCATACCTTAACTGAAAGTTTACTGGGGTATACACTTTATAACCATACAGTATCTTTCTTTCACTGAACAAAGACTAGCTTAATTATGTCGTTAACAAATAGTAAAACACAGTCCGCTGTTCCAACAACCAACTCTGGTTTGGTTGAAATAAACTCGTAATTCACAGAGTCTGCTGTTGCTAGCCAGTTGTTTACAGTCCTCTAACGTTATCCTCACCACTCATAGTCATCGTGTTTTCCTGTTCCATCAGTAGAGACTGACCTCTAGTGGAACATGATGTGCATTCCGTAAAATACATCCTCCATACAGCATCTCTGTATGAGTTTAAGAGAAAGTGGAGCATCTGTAATTTTGACGGTATATTAAATCGTACCGTCGGGATTTCTAAATACCCTGGTATACTGTTATACTGTCCAAGCCTTACTGTGAAACCTCTGGTTCCATTTTCCCAAATGTAAGGATTTGCTGCTTGTCTCTGTTTAAATATTAGTGTGAATTTAAAGATACCACCTTTGACAGCGTCAACCTGTGAGGGCATCATGGGCAAAAGTTTGCTGTTGGGCCCCTGTTTATGACATTTTATAGTCTAACAGGTTTGAGCTACTGTCTAATACAATAGTAAGCAACACTGGGCTATTGTAGGCTCATGATCACACAAACACTTGACATTAGGTATTGTTGGACCATTCCACTAACCTTGAGAACCAGGCTACACAAACCAAGCTTTACATTTTGGTCAGGATAAAGACAGAGATGCACAGACACAGCAAAAACAAGGCTCTCCTGCAATTTATTTAAGTGGTCCCTTCCAATTCTCTCAAGCAAAGAGCTCTGCTGGCTGTTCCAGGGATGGGGACTGTGTAAACGGAAATGGTCCTGCAAAGCAGCAGAGCAAATTGCAGTTTAAGTCAACAAGAAAAAGACATTAATTGGCAACTTTCAAATACTAGATAAAAGAGGTAGTTATAAATATTTGGCTTTCAGGCTTTGTAGAAACACTCACAGTCAAATTAAACAGCTGGATACTGATGAAAGCTATAAGGTCTGGAGCAAAATATTCCTACCTCAATGTATAGGTTAAGGTGTGGATCACAATCACTAGTAATCATTAATCTCTTAGCTGTTAGTCTGACTGCTTGAGTCCTGGCACTGTAGGAGTCCCTTTAATTCCATTATCATTACTCACAGTGTAGTCAGCATGTTTTTCCAATCCTCCAGCCCTGGCTTGTATAGTGGCCTACCTTCCTGTCACTCTGTTCTACACTCAGAGACGTATCATGCGCACTGGCCAGTATCAACATGTCTCTGTCCCAAATCCTGTCATAAATTGTGCTTATTCATACATTGTGAGGATTGATACACTGTGCTTGTTCTGTGCTACACTTATGCTCCCCCCTAAGGCACACAACAGTACGTTAAAATACACATAAAATTTATAGGGAAGAGCAGACTGTAAATGTAAGATATATTAAACAATGCAATATATTTATGATATTGAAATAGTGAAGTTTGTTAATGGGGTCTTAGGGATCTTTGACATTAAAGTCCCTGAGGAGATGTGTTTTTGGTGGTCTCTTAAAAAGATAGTCCAGTTTTTTTGAAGTGGGGTTGTATGGAGCACTTATCCATAGAAAGTATAGTACATACAGTAGATATCAGTTGGCACTCTGCACGCCCCCAGCTTGGTAAAGCAGGCTGGAGTCTGACATGGAAGTGTGTACTGCTGTGGAGGGGTCAGCAACAAAACACATTTTAGCCACCTAAAAAAGTCCCACTTAAAAAAAAATCAGTATCAATTTAAGTGTATTAGACTGTTCTCACCGCTTTACCTTAATGTCAGACTGATTTTCAGTTGGGAAATGAAGTTGTTGTATCACCCTCTTCAAAGCCAGACTCCACTGAGAAAAACAGTAATTAAACATCGCTGAACACAAGAGCTGCTGGTCTGTTACTGCCTTAGTTTTTTTGGGTGTTGTTGTGTGACTTTGGCATTTAAAAAGTTTGGTTCAGATTCACCAAAGTCACACAATAACACAAACTAACTAACTGATCAAAGCAGCTGTAGACCAGCAGCCTATATGTTCAGGGAGTTAAAATTGCTGTTTTTGTTAATGGAGTCTGGTGGCTTTGGTGGTGAGTGAGCACGTAGATGGGGAACTGTAGCCGTTTACAACTTCCCTGTCATAAGGGTGCTGTGTGACAAAACGGTAGAGTGCTAAAAGTCATCTCAATATAGCATACACTGAAACTGATATATAAATATGCTTTGTTGCTGACCCCCATCCACAGCAGTACATTGCTTAGCTTCCATGTCAGACTCCAGCCTGCTTCTCCAAACAGGGGACGTGCTGTATGTAATACACTGCTGTAATGTATATAGTACACTGACAGTGAATAAGCTCCCAATACAACTGCACCTCAGAAGATCCAAACTGTCCCTTTAACTTGGTTTCAAGGGTAGATGTTACCAATGACAAAATTAAACTGATTTTAGTATGTCAAAATTAGGAATTACGAAGTCAAGATTGTGCAGTGATAGTTAAAAAAAATAAAATATGATTGTAAGTCAAAATTGTCACATTTAAAGTAAAAGTTAGTCATGATTTGATAATCAGAGATAAGCCAACATTTTGTCAAAATTATGAATCTATACAATAACTTAAACTATAAATACTAAGTAACTATTACTGTATACTACTTGATCATAATTTCTGTCTGTAAAGTTAAAAATTTGACTCATGGTATCAGATGGTATAGGATATCCCATGGTTTCAACTACAGAGGACAAAATGTAGACAGTATTTAACACTAGTGACTTGGATTCCTGGATTCTTTCTTTTTTTTTTTTTTTTACAGTTTTAACTTAGGCAGTCAAAACTGACTAATTATTCTTAGACACTGAGTCAAAATGTTCCCCTTTAAGTTAAAATCATGATGATAACTTGGTCAAATACATTTGTTGGGGCTTTTTTTTATTTAATGTGGACTTAGTACAAGAGCCCAACCAATAAAATGTCCAGACTGACATATCAGCATATATGTCAGATATGCCAAATACTGACATCAGACATCTGTAAATCCTATGTTGGTCATGCTATACTTATTTTTTACCTCATACTGTTTTATAATTTTGACTTTATAAATCTAAATTTTGATGTACTATCTCCTAATTATTACTTTGTATCTCATAACTGTCACAGAGTCATAAGTTTGGTTTAAGAAGTGAAAGCTTTATGACTTAACATGAGTGTATCAGTCCATACATTTTTTGTTGTCTTGGCATAAATGGGCACCCAATTTTGCAATGGTTGACTCTAATAGGAATGACACCATAGATCACAATGGGAGGTCCATACCTTAAACATCTGGTTGTATGTTACTGATAATGTTTAGATGTTAATGTTTACACTCTCAGGTTTACAGTAGTTTCAAACTCCTTAATTTCTCTGACAGCGTTTACCAGCAGCTCCGGTTAGGGCTGTGTCTGTACATGTCCCCACTTTATACAACATCACAGAACTCACAGCAGCAAGCTCCAGCCGGAACCCACATATCATGTTTCATTTCATTTGAGTGTGTGTGCATGGTAAGGTAGAGGGTTTATGTGCATTGTCATCTGTCATTAGAATGAATATTACAAATACTGGATGAAAAAACAACATTAAATGATGATGATGAAACTCACTGCACTGAGGCTGTGCTCAGAATGACCTAGAACAATAAGTTCAACATTTTATAACATCCTCTTATTTGCTTTCTTGATATTGGGGATTGATATCAATCTAATGTCTGTGACTTGATTGTTTGATCCATACAGAAACAATAATGTAAATAGACAATTTGTGACTTTGAAGGAATTACATGCTGGAGTTATTTCTTAAATCTGTATCCATCTACCCTGCACTTCTGTGCAGTGTCCCTGGCTATGTCTCCAGCTGCCACACACAGTTGGTGAGTACAGGTTTTGGTCTCTGTACAGCAACATACCACACTGGCAACCTCACTGTGATGTCAAGACTCCAGTAAGCTACACACAGTCACTGCACCTGGCTTTTGTTAACCATGAAATGGTTCCAGTATGTAAATCCCTATAAAAGCAATACAAACAAACAAACAAACAAACAAACAAACACGCAAACAGGGATTAGGGATTGCCCCCCTCTAGGTTGGGAGAGAGGTACTGCCTCAAGTGAGGGAGTTCAAGTATTTCAGGGTCTTGTTCATTAGTGAGGGGAGAAGGTGGATGGGCGGTTTGATGCAACGTGTGCAGCGATGCGGGCGCTGTGCTGGACTGTTGTGGTGAAGAGGGAGCTGAGCTGGAAGGCAAAGCTTTTGATTCAAGGTGGTTCGGGCATCTAATCAGGATGCCCCTTGGGCGCCTCCCGTTAGAGGTGTTCCTGGCACGTCCCATTGGTAGGAGGCCCCGGGGCTGACCCAAAACACACTGGAGGGATTACATATTTAATCTGGCCTAGGAACGCCTTGGGGTCCCCCAGGAAAACATCGCTGGGGAGGGGGACGTCTGGGGTGCTTTGCTTGGCCTGCTGCCCCTGCGACCTGGCTTCAAATAAGCAGATGAAAATGGATGGAAACAAACAAACATACAAAAACAATCAAGATTGAACTGCTTCTTTAAGGTTATAGAACTCCATTGAACAGTATTTTACAACAAAAAGTTTTCACACTAACAATAATTTTATCCTACCAATCACCACTTGTCAGTTAAATGCTAGTTCAGTGTAACATGTGTTCATGTTACAAGAAAAATTAGGAATGTACACTTGCACATATTTGATTGAATATCAAAGTGTGTCTCAAAAAGACATCACCTTGCATAGCAGCAAAAGTTGAGTCAGGTTCCTTTTTTTGCCAGAGCCTTCTGCATGAGTGTCTGCTGCGCCAAAGCAGTTGTCTCATTTAAATGAATGAGGAGGCAGCTTCATTTGTCAGTCTGAAAACGACTTAAAGGGACAGTTCACCCCTAATCAAAAATACATATCTTTCCTCTTAGCTGATTGATAGATTGTTTTGGTGTGAGTTTTGGAGATATCAGCCAGAGAGATGTCTGCCTTCAACAATCTAAACTGATAAATAGCACTTCAGATACGTGGAAATGATGCGTTTTTAGGGTGAACTGTCCCTTTAAATTGCTCCATCTTAACAGGCATAATAAAGCCGAAAGAGTGTCAATTCATCACAGTCTGTACACACCCACACAGTTCTGAGAACAAGTCAAATAATAATTGAATAAAATAATTGAAAGCATCTGTAGGGGCTTTAAAGTTGATCAAGAAATAAAGCTCATTGGTGACCTATGGGTGACATCATAGACAGTACAGTTGTGTTTTCTACAGTCTATGACAGGAATGTGTAAAATGTGGATCAGCTAGATGGGCTGTCTCCCTGAACCGATAAGCAAAAACCTCCTACATTGAAGCAGTGTGTTTATCCAGTCTGGGGAAACGATTTAGAAGCTGTACGATAAACAACTTCCCTCACACCACCTAGCATTCCCTCATATGGTAAAGCTCCAACACCTCGTACTTCGAACGGATGAAAACAAACACTCAAGTTATTTACAGGTCTGACCTGAGTGTGTAATGTAAATGACATGTATTCTGCCTTGAGAAGCTGCACTCTGCAAACCACTAATCTGAAGTTGACTGGGGCTAAAAACACTATGGTACATTTGTAGGTCAGCCTGTTGCAACAGCACAGAAACATGTCTATGATAAATAGAGAAGCAGGTGTAGGATTGCTATTAAGCCTCTGTGAAGTTCAGTGAGTCAGACGTTGTCTATTTCTGTTCTGTCTCTTTCACTCTCACTCCACTCTCTCTCACAACTATTCTCACCAGTCCACACGTTAGTTATGAGAGTTGTGCAATAGAAGACGGAGTTCCAGTGTCCCCACTACAGTTTGAGGGCTCTTTAAAGGCCAGTGCTGCCAGTAGTTGATCATTTGCACCAGTATTTATGCTGTACCTTATTCTTGCCATTCTTTTTTAGCTTTTATTTTTCCCTCCATGCCAGTGATAGCCATGGCCAGCGGCATTATGTTTTTGGGTTGTCCGTCTGTATGTCTGTCCTGTGCTTTTGAACACAATATTTAAAAAATGAGTCAAGGAATTTCTTTAAATCTGGCACAATTGTCCATTTAGACTCAACAATATACTGATTAGCTTTGGATGGACAAAGGTAAAAGGTCAAGGTTACTGTGACCTTATATGTCTCATTCTTGTAAACGTGATATCTCAAGAATACCCTGAGGGAATATCTTCAAATTTTGCACAAACATTCACTTGGACTCAGTGATAAATTAATTAGATTTTGGTGGTCAAAGGTCAAGGTCACCGTGACCTTGTCTGTCTCATTCTTGTGAATGTGATATCTCAAGAATGCCTCAATGGAATTTCTTTGAATTTGACACAAATGTCCACTTGGACTGAAGAATAAACTGGCTCGAATTTTGTGGTTAAAGGTCAAAGGTCAAGGTCAGTGTGACCTTAAAAAAATATGTTTTTGGCCATAACTCAAGAATTCATATGCTAATTATGAAAAAACTTCACACAAACGTCTAATAGGATAAAATCATAAAGTGATGACATTTGATGTCCAAAAGGCCAAAGGTCAGCTTCACTGTGACATCATAATGTCCTGCAAAACCACTTTTCTGGCCATTACTCAATGTCATATCTCAGGAACACAAGGGGAGACACTTGGTCAGATACTGAATTGGTGACTCTAATCTTGAAATTGTGCTGATTGTATAGATCCTCTGTATGAGGCATCCATGTTTTGGATGTAAACGGTAAGAGAAACTTGACTGGTGCGTGGAGGCATACAACTGCGGGACAGTAATTCTAGTTTTGTTGTGTTTTTTTTTGCTCACTGCTGTTCAAAGGTCAAGAAAGATCTTTCACTCTGACCTGTAATTAAGTATACAGATATGCAGTCTAAGGAGTCCACCAACCATAACAAAATAAGTTCTCTGTGGTCATGGTTCAGATATAGGTTACAGTGACCTGTCTACAGATCACACACACTCAGAGAACCAGTTCACTGTAAACACACTGTATGCGACATTAACGAAACTGATGCACTCTATTTGGAAAGGAGAAATTAATAATCTGGTGTATTTTAACCCAGCATTCAGTACATTATCACACTACCAGACTATAAGTTTCTCTTGTGATGCCCCTCCCACTCCCAGTGTTGGCTGTGTGTTATCCATAGTTTGATAAACAGCATTTAAGTTTAGCCCTTGCATGGGCTCCCTCCTCACATTCCCTGTTTGTGACACCCTCACACACTGTTTACAGTCTGCGACCGCTGTGATCAGTGTTTACTTTTTCCCCTTGTCAGAAACATGTTTGTTATGTGGCCTCAAGCCATACTTATACTGTTTTCACAGCAATGGCTTCATCCACAGCTTGATTCTGTGTCTGTACAATGTTCCCACAACAAGCTGCTGCTCTAAAGTCTCACAGCATAATATAAGAGAGTGAGATTCTATGCAATGTTTTGAGCTTGAAAGCTTAACTCGGCCCCTCCATGTTGCATGTTTCAGAAGGACAAACTAAACAGTATGCACTTTTGTCCACTGATGGACAGTTTGACTTCCTTTGATTGGAGGATCGTTAGGCAATGTGCTGATTGGCTTGTCAGCTCAGGCATTAAAACAGAATTGAAATTTGCGCTTTTAACTCGTAACTTGTAGCTTGTGACTTTTAACTTAAGTGTCATTTAAAAAGATACGAAATTTGTGTGTCTGAATATATAAATCTAAAATATACACAAAATATTCTTACAGCTACAAAATCTTTTTACACGTGCAAATTATATGTGTGCACAAAACTTTTTCACACTTGCAATATATTGCTACAGCTGCAAAACTTTGTTACACCTTCACAACTTGAATAAGTAAAAAAAGACTGTGAACGTCATTTGTAAAGCTCAAACTATTAATGACCTTTATTTGCTCCAATAGATTTCAGGCCCAGGAGTCATATGTGGAATCTCTAACTATTTACTGGCATGTTTGCAGTATCTTCCTCTATCTTGTTTTTTTCTCACACAGGCACACATCCAATCCAGCTGTTTATCCTCGGCAGATTTACTCCCCATCACTAAGTTCTCGCGCACACAGTCACAAGATTTTCATTTTCTTCTGGCTGAGCTCTTAACCTCAGTGATTTGACAACACACAGACAGGCTTGTGTCTATGCTGTATGCTTTTCTCCTGGGCCTGTGCTCTTCCTCAGGCTACATTATTAGATTACATGAAATCAGATGATGGTTCTGAGTAAAATATCTCAACAACTGTGGGATTGCCATGAAATGTCATGATTCCCAAAGGATAAATGATAAACATTTTGATGATCCCCTGAATTTTTGACTAGTCTGTAAACATTGTCATTGTGAGCATGTTAGTTTGTTGACATAGTGTTTACCTCAAAGCAATGTTGTCCAAATGTACAGTCAGACGGAGGTGCTAGTCTTTTTTGTAGACTCTCAGGATGTGTCCAAAATGACTACTATTTCACTGTTAGCTACCTCATGTTACATTAATTCTCAGCTTTAAATTTATACACTTTTTAAATGCAATATGTCAAAAAACCCTCAAGGGACTTTCTTGAAATCTGGCACAAATGTCCACCTGTACTCAGTGATCAACTGATTAGATTTTGATGGTCAAAGGTCAAGGTCATTGACCTTGTCTGTGTCATTTTTGTGAATGCAGTCTCTCAAGAATGCCTTAAGGGAATATCATCAAATTTGGCAAAATGTCCACCTGAATCAACGGTGAACTGATTAGATTTTGATGGTCAAAGGTCAAGGTCACTGTGACCTTCATAAAACATGTCACCTTCAGACACTGTCACTTTTTGGCCATTATTTAACACCACAACTCAGGCACAAAAGATGAGACATTTGACACTGAATCAGTGACACTAATGGGTGCCCACCTTGAAATTGTGCTGATTGTATTGATCATCTGTGCTGCTGTGAGGGGAGATGTATGAGAAACATCCATGTTTTCACAGACATGGATGTAACTGTAAGAGAAACTTGACTGGATTGCAGAGGCATACAATGAGCTTTAAGCACACACAAAATATGAACAGTCAAACTGAAAATGGAACTGAAACCTCCTGTCAGGAACTTATTAATATATCTATACCAGTTACACTAGGCCAGCACTGAAAAGCTCAGGAGGACCTTCTACCCTCTTACCCAGGGATACTGAATGACCCTGCCTTATCCTAACATTGATATTTATTTTATATTACTACTATATTGAAGGAACTATTAATTTTACTTAAATCATATTTATGATTTCTTGGAACAAATTGAATTGAAATTGAATTAATCTGGGTATGTGTGTGGAATTGGTCTATGCGTAACATTCATGCTTATATGCAGTAGGTAGTGATGAAAAAGAAAACACTAACATGTGATTTGATTGCAGGCAACCAGACAAACTGAGAGTGGTGTGGATCAGGAGAAACAGACGTCACAGCACAAAGGTAATAAAGCAAAGAAGAAACTGATGATATTCCTTCAAAAGCATTCAGATAGCCAATCTGGATTTGAATGGTTTTAAGAGGATAAAGTTTCTCTTTCTCCTGTATTTAAAATGTGTTCTGCAGAGGCTTTAAAATACAGTCCACAGGAAACAAAGATTGTCTTGTCAGATTTTTCTGTGGTATGGGATATGACAACAGTGTGTCTACATTCCCAGATCTGCTTGGAGGTCCATCCAGGCCATGCTGATTTCAAATCACAAGTATTCAGCTTACCCTTTAAGTTGTACAGTCCATGTTTACGCTGTCTCCATCACTTAATCTGTATCAGTTTTTTCTTCCCAAATTTTCTGAATAAATTAGTGCAGAAACTAACAGGTAGTCTTCCATACCCATCATCTTCCATGTTTGTTTACTCTTAAGTCACACATTTGGTCGAAGAGATTTACATGATTTCTGGTTTTCGAGAGTCAGGACTTGGACTATTCATGAATGGAATCTGTTAGTGTGTGGTGTGCTGTTTTGCAGGCTGTACTCATGCACTGTCAATATGCATACCTAAAACACATAATCATAAGCCAGTAATCTGTACACAAACAATGTGATTGTGAAGGCTGCAATCACATGACAAATGCGCTGACAGGACTAAGAAAGGGACTGGTAGAAAAAGTGGGTGTAAGGTGGCAGGTTGGGGATGTGGATGGGTCAAACAAACACAGGACTTTCCCCTCCGGAGCCTGGTTATGTGTCCTGTGTGATACCAACTGAGTTATTTTAAGGTGACGATGCCCAGTCATGATTCTCCTAAACCCACCCTACATATCTTTACTTTCCTTAACCTAGCCTACGTAACTTAATTAATTAAAATGAATGAGCTCTAATTTGTTGAGTGAGAATTTATTAGATATCACATGAACCATTGTATGTATCAGGTTAAGTTGTGTCTGGGCAAATTGTTGCTCTCCACACACTATAGGAGCAAAACTATCACATTTATCAATACATTTTGTTATGTGTGGAGTCTCTAAAAGATTTCAGAAATCTTTTAGTATGGGCCAGTCTTTTAGAACCACCAAAAAAATCGGGGCTTTGTTGGGGCTTTGGGGGACTGGGCCTAAAATCAGCTTGCTTCTCTTGTAGTGTGTACCTGGCATTAGGCAGTAAGATAAGGACTCATTCCCTTGTTTCCATTATCTTTTCTGTCAGCTCCACAGCTGGCAGCCGGGGATCAAAAACCCCTACAGAGGCCTGGTGCTGTGGCAGATTCCAGAGAGTTTAGACATCACCGTGACGCTCTTCAAGGTACGAGTTTAAGTCTTTATGTATTTGCAGCATATGAATTCTTTGGGTTACAGATGCAAAATTGATAAGTTTATTTATTTGTCTGTCAATAGGAACCTACTGCAGAGGAGTTTGAAGACAAGGACTGGACCTTTGTCATTGAAAATGTGAGCAGTGTGCAGTACCTGCCTTATCCTTAGTTGTGATTTCATTTTAATTACTTTTAATTGGAAAACAACATACTCTCTGAAAGGATATTTCCTGTGGTCAGTTTTGACTGTCATGTCCATTGATTTTGTTTATCAGGAGACAAAAGGCCGCAGGAAAGTGTTGGCATCAGCAGACGTTAATATGAGGAAGTTTGCCAGTGCCACGCCGGCCCAGTATGATTTAACACTGAAGCTCAAACCGCTGTCTGTCAAAGTGGTGGAGGCCACGCTGAAATTGAATCTGTCTTGTATCTTTCTCAAAGAGGGCAAGGCCACGTAAGTCATCTGCCCAGCAGCATGTCAGCATACTTTACTGAAAGCACCAAGTCCTCAAAGATGTATAGTTGTTTCTCAGAATGTAATCAATACAGTTTTTTTTGAAGCCCAATACTGTTATTTTTTGACTCAGATGTCTTTAGATATCTAAAGTTTTAAGCAGATTCTGTTTCTTCTCTCCACAGAGATGAGGACATGCAGAGTTTGGCCAGTCTAATGAGTATGAAACAGAGTGACATTGGAAACCTTGATGACTTTAATGACAGTGATGATGAAGGCGGTGAGGAGAGGAGGGCCAGCTTTGGACAAACTACTCATGTTACTGGTAAGATTGGGGACACACTTGAGGACCACAGGGCTTATTACACCAAATGAACATTCAATTACAGTCTGAGAATCAATCCTAATCTAAGGCGTTCAGGAGCTACTTGATCCAAATACTGAAGTTCCTGATTCAAACCATAAATTTAAAAAACTTAAATTATTAATATGATCTGAACGAGAGTTAAAAAAAAGTGGGAACATGTATAAAGGTCTGATTGAGTGATTTAAAAAAAAAGCCCAAAACCAGTTGTTTTTAGGTGGAGTTAATACCTATACCTACCTCTCTATATTAGCATCTGTCTATGCACAAGCTATGTTGAGACCTTAAGATGTTGTTTGCTGGAGGTTTTGGGCTGCAAATACATAAATCCAAAGAGAATATTCTAAAGGACGCTCTACAAGTTTAAAGTTTTGTTGAGCAAAATGATGTGAAATACAAGAGGCCTTTCCTTTTAGTCCTGCGCTCCTTTGACTCAGTGTGAGCTTCAATACCACATTCAGAGCTCTATTATCTATATGCAGAGGGTGAAATTTTCTAGATTCTGTGATATAAATGTTTTGCCTTTTATTTTATCATCTGTTGCTTTGCTGATAGACAGCTGGCTAGCTGTGTTACTATGGATAACCATAGCGCCCATGTTCCACCCTCCAGTCTCCAATGGTCAGCTAACGTTAGCCTTGCCTGCTCTGCACTGAGCACCACAGGGGTCGGGTGGGAGTTAGCTAGTGGTGCTGCCATACACAGTGGTGACCCTCTGGTCTCCCCTGGGGTATCCCTGGTGAGTAAACTGCTTCATTTTGAGCTGAAAAACCCATTTAGCATGACTAGCCATGCTGACATTGCTAATGGTGCTAACAGAGCCAACAATAGTAGCTGACAGCGTTTGAGGCTCAAAATTGAGCTCAAAATTGAGCTTACTCACTGGGTCAGCCTATAGGGAGACCAGGAGAGTGGGCTCCATGTTTCCACAGCAACGTTATTGGGTCTGTTTAGAAGCAGTAATCATTGAATGAATGGTGCCACTGTTAGGTCCTTGTGGTGCCCAGTGCAGTAAAATGAATAGTAGAAAAATTACCCTCTGGACTGGCAAGTATGATCAGCCAAAAATATTCCTGGCGATTACCCAATTAACGGTTAACCACTGACATCTTAAATACCAAGATTTTTCATATAGACCTTGTAGAAAAATACTAAGTTAATTTTGTAATTACTTTGTAATTAGAGTACAGAGCTAGTGAATAAGAGCAATGGAGAAAAGACCTTTCACTCTGTTGGGACAACAGAAACTCTACAAAATTACAGTGGTTAAAGAGTGGAGTTTATTCCCCCCACAAATGATCTTTGGCAATGTCTACAAACCCGACAAGAGATTCAAACTTTAATGTTCCTGAGGGGCAATTTGCTCTACAGACAGTAGTCCAACACAAATAAACATCATACATTGCACACAACAAAGCACAAGATTCTTATCTTCTTCACTGTCAATGTGAATCATGGGAAAAGAAACAAAAAGACTAATGACATGACATCCAGGTTTATAGTTTGTTTAAAAAACCAATAGCAGGTAGAACAAACCAGATAGCAGATGTTTTGTTCATGCCATTTGTAAATATAAACACCTTCAGCTTAGCCTGCTGTAAATACCATTTTGTGTACATTCTTAATAAAAAAATTTAATTAGGGATGCACCAATTTATTGGCCACACATCGATATTGGCTGATATTCACCTTGTTGACTGCCATTATCTATCAGCAAATAAGATCATATCACTGATGCAATGGCCGATGTTTTTCTGTGGGGTCACATCAATTTTGCGCAGGCTAAAAAGCAGGGCTCCAGACTAATGGCCACAACCTTAAATTAATGAGCAGGAATGAGCCGGCTTCCTACCATCCTGGGTACAATAGAAAATGTGTTTGTGACGAACTGTGATCTTCCTGTTTAGGACAAAAGGACGCTGTAAACTCAGTCACAACAACATCATTTCGCGTCAGGGGATGCACTGCATTGTTTCTCTAATTATGCTACATTATGAACAATCATTGAGTTACATAATGATGCATAATGAAGCTCTGTTCAGTAAAAATGAATATCAGGCAAAGGTAAATTATGATGTTCTCATTATGTGTTCAAATGTAATCTTGTAAAATCTAGTTTTTGGTGAGACACCTGAGTAAATACTGCTGTTTGAAGGAGAAATTTGATGATATTTTTCAGCCACATAAAACATATTAGAGAGGGAATGATGATATATATAGTGAAAAGGCTTTTGGAGCAGTTTTTTAAAGATGTTCTTCATGTGAAAGTTCAGCTTTTTTTTTTTTTATTAAGTAGATGTCTTTGTTTCCCTGGCACAAAAGGGGCAATAAGTAACAACAAAAACAAAATATACAGCATGAAGATGTCGCTATTGGATACTGACTATTGGGTATCTTCCGAATTGTAATTTTAAACATTGGTATCGGCCCAGAATTTCAAAATTGGTGCATCCCTAATTTAAATGCATGAAAAAGAACATTTTAAAGCATATTTTTATTGGTTATTTTGCCTTGCCAAGTGAGTGTTTGTAGTTAATTAGAGTGTCTGCCGGTCCTTAACAAGTCGTAAGATGTCTTGAATTAAATTTTTAGAAATACAAGCCTTTAAAGTCATTAAACAGTATTAAATTTGAGTTTGTGAGGTATTAATTGCCACAAACGTTTTTATGTTATTTCATTTTTTCCATCTTTTAATTTCTTTTTGTCAAAATGAGTCAAGCACTTCTGTGTGAAATTCCACATTTCTGATGTTACAAATCTGTAAGCCTACCACTGAACCTAATACTGTCTTTTTACTTTGCACTTACACTTACCTGTTGGAAAAATGTAGATTAACCTAACTCACTCTAATAACCATATTCCTACATAAAACCTAGCATTGCCTCTGCATGAGACTACATGTATACTACTGACCTTTATACTTACTTCCGTGCTTTAATAATAACAGATGACAGATGATTGGCTAAAAATCTGTCTTAAATCTGGGTAAATACTATCTTGAAAAAGTCCTTTAAAAGCATTATATTTAGGTGTCTGGTATCTGTAGACAACCTGTTAATGTAATGTTTGTGATATGGTTTTTCTTTTGAAGATTTTAGTTCTAATCTCAACATCTGATAAACACAGCCACAAGTATACTGACAGCAGCTTTACCCTGCACATGCCTCCAAAGAAGTCTGTTCTAAATAAAGTGTTGCTGCGCTACATTTAGTCAGGGAATGTATACTGCAACTTGCAACTTCCACACTACAAGGTCTAATTAATTCTGGGAAAGACTCGACACCCTGCCATGTTGTCAACCTCAACTCTGTAGGGTCAAACAAGGGTGTCCCTGGTCACCTTTTTATTTCTCTTTGAACTGTTTTTCTAAAACTTTTGCTTCCACTTTTGTTTCCTATTTAAAACCCAGTTCCCTTTTCACATAATCTTTCTGTCTGCTGTTCCTTTTTCTCTCTATAACAGCTTCTGGTTCTTCTATCACGAGAGTACATGATCTGGCTTGGAGGCCTGCAATTGAATCAGGCCCCACAGGTAACTGTGTCTGTTACCCAATTTACTCTTCCCAACCCTATTGCCAGAGTAGATGTTGGCATTGTACGTTCCTGCAAACTGTGCAATTGTACATTTGCACCCTATTATGTAGTGGATACTTTGAAACTTTATGTTTCTTTGCAAGTGCTATTTGTGGCACTATCCTGGCAGGAAATACAGTGATGTCTTCGTAAACAAAAACAACTATTTTCAGTGACACTATCCTGGCTGGAACTTTGGCAATGTCTCGTTAAAAACTACTGCTTTTTGTGACACTATTCTGGGTGGAAATGCAGCGTTGGTTAATAAATAAAAAAACAACTGTTCTTAGTGACACTGTCCTGGCTGAAAGTTTGGCAATGTCTCTGTAAAAACAAACGCTTTTCATGACACTATCGTGGCTGGAACTGTTGTCTTGGTAAATAAAATAAAAAACAAATGTTCGTAGTGACACTATTCGCGCTGGAAATGTGGTGATGTCTCATTACAAGCAACCACTTTTTATGGCACTATCCTAGTGGGAAATGCGTCAATATCTTGGTAAACAAAAACAACCATTTTGGAAACACAGCCGCTGGAAACACAGCAATGACTCGCAAAAACACAACCAGTTTTGTTGTTTGGTGGTTTGAACAGCAGTCTGCAGCTAGGCAGTCTCACCTAGATGTCACGCCTAGATATCATGCTGAACTGCCCGACGCCACGTCACTTTAGAAACGTTGCAATGAAACATATGAAACTTAAAAATGTAACTGTGGTTTGCAAAAATGTACAATGCATTTTTTTCTAGTGTCTGCCCCCCCCCCCCCCCCCCCCGAAACACACACACACACACTCACACACACCACATTTCACAGTATTCGATCTTTAACATTCATTATCTGTATCTGAAATTGTATTTTTTCAGATTTGCCAAAGTAGCCTAATATTTTTGATCATATGGAAATAACATATCGCAGTACTCAGAAATCCACTCTTTTCAACTCATTCCTCTTCCTCTTTTCACTTCCTCTCCTCATGTGTTTCCTCATATCTGCTACCAATTTTCACTTTCATCTGCGCATATTTATTCATTTTTTTCTGCTTCTATGTTCTTCTCTATTTTTCTTTCCTTTCAATCCTTCATTCAATCTCTCTTTCCCCATCTTTTCTCTTCACCCTGTCCTTCCATTCTACTCACCTCTTATCTCTCACCCAGTAACCTCAGAGATGGATTGGAAAACATCCTCTGGCATTTCTTCCACCATCTCGGTTCCATCTCGTCCTCCTCTGCCTGAACCCCCAGACCCCTCTGTTCCATCCTTTATACGCACACGACCACCAAGCACTGCCCAGCAGGCTCGGCCCTCCCCCTATGCCTACTCACTGCCAGCCTTTACAATTGCTCACCCTCCTGCACTTCCCAAAATCTTCCAGCCCGCTGCCGGATCAGGTATACATCATCAGATACTTCTCATCCTGTGTGGATTATTTTGGTTGATTTACTATTTTTTAGTAAACAATTGTCTAATCAATACCAGTCTGTATGGTTGACAGGAATATTAGATGATTACATGCATCCTGTCGCACGAGCTCCAGGGGACCCATGTCCTGTCTTGACTTAAGTTTCAAAAATGGAAAAAATCCAGTTTTTTTTATTTTATAAGCAATTCCTAAACTCATGGCTGTGTCCTATCCTATTTTAGACCAACTGTTTTATCTTATCCTATCCTAAGAAAATCCAAACCTAACATCACTTCCCTATAGTGATAGACCCAGCTTAGATGTCAAGCAAACTACTTTAAACATGAAGTGTATTGTAGACTTTAAAGCTAAAGATGCAAGCAAATGCATTCTGTTGTAACAGGTTGGTGCTGTAGTGGATCATGTGGTAGGCCCACTGTAGTTTGCTTTTTAGGCTTTAGACTTTGACTGATTCACGACAAGGTGAGTTAAAACAGGCAACTACTTACAACTAGATGAGACAATATATCATCTCTATGCAACAACTCTCTTTACTTCTATTCTGATTTCCAGCTTTTCAGGTATATTTTGTGGCTGAATATCATTTGTAGCTTCTTAAATATGAATGAGGATAGTGAAAGTATGATAATGGCTACACATGCACAACAATGTAAATAACCAATAAAAGTGGGGGGCAGAAGCACATATAGAGAGCAGCAGCGGCGACACTGGCACACCTTGTAGACAGAAACAGAGGGCTTAGCAGGGATAGAGCACCTGCAGCAAGCGAACACGCCGTCTGCAGTCATTTTGACTTGACCAATGGAGTTTATGACAAGCCAACTGGCTGTTGAAACAGGCGATGTGCCTTACGTTCAAAAACCAGCCGTCGGTGATATGACCAGCTGAGTTGCAGGTGGCACCATCATCCGGCTTGAGCCAAGCTCAGATGGCCAGTTCATGCTGCTGCAACTTTTGTCTGCAACGTTTCATCTCATCGCGAATCGTTGGTCTGAACTGGGCTTTAAAATCAGTCTGACTGTACCAGTTCAGGATTTTTTAATAATAGCCGTGGCCGGGGGATTATGTTATCAGGTTGTCCGTCCATTTGTTTGTTGCTATGTCTGTACGTATGTCCATCCGTTCACACATCCACTTGGACCAAAGAATAAACTGATTAGATTTTGGTGGTCAAAGGTCACTGTGACCTCACAAAACATGTTTTTGGTCATAACTCACGGATTGTTACACTAATTTTAACAGAATTTTATACAAATAACTAACTAACTAAAAACACTTTTCTGGCCATTATTCAACATCATATCTCAGGAACAGAAGGGGAGACATTTGTTCAGATACTGAATTGGTGACATTCATCTTAGGTATCTTGAAATTGTGCTCATTGTATAGATCTGTGCTGCTGGGGGCACATCTTAGCATCCATGTTTTAGAATTTGTAGCTTCTTTGCAGCAACATTCATATTTGAAGCACTATCAGCTGTCATAACAACATGAGTCTGGACAGACATGCTAGTAAACTGCAACTTGACTGGCTAGCAGAGGCATACAACCATGAGGCAGTAATTCTAGTTTCCACAAAGAAGTCAGTGTAACTGTTATACCTAGGTTCTTGAGATCAAGTGAAGAGAACAAGCCTATTATTTTAAACATGTGATCTAGAGTTATGTAATATGCCATACATTTTTAATTGGTCTGCGGCACCTCCTGCTGTGCTGATAAATCAGCATGCCCTTATTTTGAGCCTTACACAGACCTATAATCATTTTCTCCATCAGTATCAGTTTGAAATTTTCTCTTCCATTTGCACAGCCACAGTCTGCTGTCACAGTAAATTTGTGGCTTTTAGCTTTTCTCCATCTTCATCCAGACAGAACTGTTGCCAGGCCAGTGAAGTCAAGCTGAATAGATTGCTCTGTTATGCTCTAATCTATGTTGAAAAGGAAAGTGGTTTGCAAAAGAAAGCTTCTCTGCATTGTAGCTATACCTTGAGGCAGTGAGTGATATTTTGTCAGCGTTAGGCTGATGTCAATTTGAAGATTGATATGAATGGTGTATATATGGTATGTAGGCTAAGTACCAGGCTTCATCCTTTAATCTTTGTCATTTTTTTCTTCTGCCTGTTACCTTCCCATGGAGCAAAAAATGCAGAAAACTTTGCACTGAAGTCAGTTCAAAGTGACTGTGTAAGGCCCTGATCACACAGAAAGGGTTTTGCAGGTTGCAAAACGCCAGGCGCACTGCACTGCCTTTTTAAGAAAAAATTTAATACCACTAGTAAAAAAACACTTGCTACGCCTTTTTATTGTTGCCAAGCAACCACCCCATCTCCTCCTTACCCTAACCTTCCAGTGTAATCAATCTACTGTTTATTTATTTATTTATTTCACAGTAATTAGTAGCTAGTTCCTAAAATGTTCAGGTAGAGCGTACTTGCTGTAGCTGTGGTTGAGGTTGAGAGGCTCACAACAAATTGTTTCTTGGACACAGGGAAACGGAGATCTGTGTGGGTACATGAGACCCTGATAAAGAGGGTGGATCACAGGGAATTCCAGCAGTGGATCCAGGAGCTTCAACTCGATGATGGCCATTTCCAGGCGTATTTTAGGATGGCTTGAGGGCAGTTTGACAACCTGCTGTCTATTGTTGGGCCTAGCATAACAAATATAAATACTAACTATAGGGAGTGTTTTGGTCCTTCTGTGTGACTGAGCACCACCTGTTATACCACCAGTTTGTCCTCCCTAAACCTAACCCACAAAAACAGTGAGCAAAAACTTTATTCTCATTAAAAACAATTACAAAGAGCCGCCTCCAGTTGCTAAAACACTTTCTATGTGATTGGGTCCTAAGATGACAATAAAATGATGACCTATTACTTTAAGGCCTAAAATGGAAAAAATTCTACCACCCAATTTTTACTTAGTAAGCCTCTCAACCACTTATATAATTACAAAGCTGTCTATTGTAAGCCAAACTGATAAGTTATTATTGGAGGGTTATAACTCATTAGGATTAGATGCAGGTTTTTAAAGTCTTGTTAATTCTTATTTCCTTACATGCCCATCTGCCTGCTCTGTTTAGTTTTGTTGGCTGAATGTTTTAACTAAGGAAGGAACATTTCTAAACTGTTTCCTGATATGAGAAATAAGAGATAAGAGATATAATAACGGGAAAAACTAGTTACATTCTAGGTATAAACCAAATGGGCTGGTATTTATAAAATATAATCACTATAATCACATCACTATCAGAAATACATCTGTTCCTTATGTAAGTCCTTTATGGATGCAATTCTCAGAGTCAGCAGGGGTGAAAAACTCAGCAGCACAATGGTATCTTTCTTTTGGCCCACCAAATTCATCTATTGTAGGCTCAACCATCACAACACAATGTCTACCACCAGCTTTACATGGAAAATACTTAAGAGATTAAAGACTAAGATGCAAAGTGTTAAAATGTGTTTTGCTGCAAAATTTTTAATCTCAGCATGACAAAATTCCAAGTGAAAGCCCACCAAAGGGTGCCAGAACATTGGATTAATACTTTTTTATCCAAGACACTTACCTGGGTGAAATACTGGCAGAGATGGTAGCTTATGATAGATTTAAACTGAACAGAATGGCAAGATGCGCCCACCTGTATTTGTTCTAATGTTTATTAACATAAATGGCATTACTTTACCTTAATAATCATTAGTAACACCAAATAACACACTGAAGTCTTCAGTTTGGGAATGCATTGGTTCATGCATAATTCTCCTTGTTGCATTTAATGTTGCTTGCGTTTTGACTTTAGCTGAAGTTATACCTTAAAAAACAAGTCAGTTTTTGGGACTCCTAGTTTAGTGTGCTTCTGCTCCTGGGACAGAAAATGTCTCATATTTAGGTAAAACATGGATCCCTAGTAAGCTGTAAACATTCCGTGTATTTTTAGTTTTACTTAGCATTTTTTCTGCCTTTGGTTTGTCTTCCTGCTCTCCCCTTTCCTCTTACTTTTCTGCCATGTCCTGTATCTATCTCCTCCTCTCAGCTCCTCGAAGGCCCCATAGCTTCCACAGTGACTCCTCTCCGGCTGAGGGCTTGGAGGCTTTCTCTACCTTCATCCCTTCTAAAGCAGTCTCCACCTCTTCTCTCTCTTCTACACCCTCTGATCCATCTCTCCATAATCCTGTTTTCTCTGATACCTCACAGACAGGTATACAATAATTAAATTCAAAAACTATGATTGGTTTCTAACTGACATAGGTTTTTTTTCAGACCCTTAAAAGGTCTTAAAAAGCAATGTATCTTATAAAGCAGTTTGTATGATATCCAACAATATTTGTGCCCCACGAATGGCATTACGTCCATAACGTACAGCTACATAATTAACGCAAAGTTACAGAGGTTAGGTTTAGGCAACAAAATTTACTGTTGGTTAGGTTTAGGAAAAGAAACATGGTGAGGACGTACCTTAAAATGACTCAAAGTTCACATGGATCCAAGCACCTGACTCCAGGAGAAAATCCCAGGTGAAAGTCTGCTTTTTTGTGACCCATCCACCACCCCAACCTTCTTCGTTACAAGCGCTCTGGACTTCAACTTCAAAGAACTTTATTTATCCGTTAGGAACTTCATTTGTGCAGAGCATCAGTGCGTGTACAGGTCACATACCCAGCAACACAACACAATATACCACATGCCTCAACAAATACCAACAATTAACCATCACAATTGGATAGAAGAAAGAAGAAAGCTTGCCAGCACAATAGATACATGATGAATAGGTAATGATAAAACAAATGTTAAAATAAGTAAATAAATAAATACATAAGTAAATATATATATATATATATATACACACATACATACATACACATACACCTACACATACATATATATACATACATATATACATACATATACACATACATAGGCAGATAATAAATAAATAAATAAATAAAAGCAATCCATGGTCAAGTTAAAAAAAGTGGTGTAAACAACCATGTACATAAGTCAGGCATTCATGAGTCATGTACATGTATATGCATACAAATTACATGTACACATACATACACGTATACACACATGAGTCAGGCGTTCATGAGCCGGATGGATGTGGGTACAAAGCTTGACATGGCTCTCTTAGTCCTGAATGCAAGTGATCTGTATCTCTGGCCTGAAGGTAGCAGACTGTAGTGGCTATGCAGTGTGTGAGTGATGTCTGAGGCTATGTGTGTACCTTTTAGTTTAACTCTTCTGTTGTAAATGTTGATGAGTGATTCCTGCTCCAGTCCGATTATTTTACTGCTCATTGTTATGATTTTGTTTAGTGGGTTGCGATGGATGTTAGATAGTGAACCGAACCAGGCTGATATGTTGAAGGTGATTACAGATTCAATGAAGCATTTGTAATAAGCTGTAATAAGCTGACTGCTTCCTTGTTTACTGCCATCAGCGCTCTGGTCACGTGATCGCAGCCTTTCAGAATACATGGGATATGTACGACTTTGGGTGCATTGCTACCAAAAATTTGTGAGAACAAACTGTAAACGGCATTGACTTTATTACCTTAAGGCCTTAATTGCTATTTAAATGTCTTAAATCAATCTTTCAAAAGTCTTAATACATGCCAAGACATGTAAAGTAGGATGTTATGAATCTTTTTTTCTTACATTACATTATAAAACCTCAGAATAATTGGTAACATCTATTCTTTTATTTAATAATTTATGTAATGTCTCTCGCATTAACGCCACACAGATCAGGACAGCAGATCCACCATCTGCTTACTAGCTGTGACTGAACCTAAATTCAAGGAAAGCTGGCCGTTTAACCAAGATTTTGTGGCATGGTTAAAAGTCGTCCATACACTGCTTGGTGTATTCCATGCAAAAGTTTTTCAACCTCAGCATGACGACAATCAGTGAAGTAGATTCCCACATGCAGAGTGAGAAACACAAAATCCTCCAAGAAACTCGCCAACGAACGACAGGTGTTTCCCAGCTCTGTTCTATTCTCATCCCTGCCACGCCTCCAGCCCCATCTCTAATGCGTGTGCAAGGGACAGCAGCAACAGATCTCAGGACAGCTTTCGAGTGTATGCCTACACAGGGTGATAAAACACCAATTATTCGAGTCAAATGAGACCTTGAAAGTGAATATGTTCTCATTTTTTAACTTTAATTTTGTTCATTGTAATATTGGTGTTTAAATTTCATTCCAGGTTGCATTAAAACAGTCTTAAAAAGCCTTAAATTGAACTAACCTTAAGCTGTAGGAGCCCTGTGACAAGACTATCCAAAATATAATATGGTGCTGTTTATTAGTGTTGATTTACTTTAAGGGCTTAATGCTGCACCCACATTTAATAGAAAAGACAGATATGAGCTTCTGTTTCTAATAAATATCTATAGAAAGCATTATAGGTATAGTTCAGATTTTTTTAAGTGGAGTTGTAATAGTATTTTATTCATAGACAGTATATTCCATACAGTAGATGTCAGTCGGCACGCCCCCAGTTTGAAAAAGCAGGCTGGAGCCCGACAAAGAGGCTAAGCAATCTACTGCTGTAGAGGAGTCAGCAACAAAATGTATTTTAGCCACCTAAAAAAAAATGAAAAAATAAAATGACTGTTTTTGTCAGTGGAGTCTGGTGGCTTTGACGAGGGCATAGATGATTCCCCATCGAAATGGGATGTCTGACAGTAAGGTTAAAGCAGTGAAAATACTCTCAATATAGCGTACACTTAAACTGACTTTGATTTTTTTTAGGTGGGGCGTTTTTTTCTAAGTGGCTAAAATAAGTTGTGTTGCTGACCCCTCCGCAGTAATAGATTGAAGAGCATCCATGTCGGACTCCAGCGTGCTTCTCCAAATTGGAGGTGTGCCGACTGAAATCTACTGTAGAGAATACTCCATTCAACCCAAAAATTCGAACAATCCTGGACCTCCGTCTTTGTTGTTGTTATTTAGCCAACTCATGGAATTAATGTTGATCAGTTCCAGCTGCGCTTGCAGCAGTTTTCTTTAAAGCTGGGGAATTGATGGTCACCAGCTATTATTTTACATGTTTACAGTTTGTTGGAATTGCACTCTTTCAAATCACAATATGGATGCAGCATTAGTCTTAGCATACCTTTGCTCTGCTATTTTTCATCACTACCCTGTTTTTCTTTTCTTTTATTCTTTCCGTCTTCCTCTGTCAGCCTGTCCCAGTGCCTGGAGAGCACAGAATGTTCCTTCTTTTTCTTCTGTGTCCTCCTCTTCCTCCTCATCCTCAGCTCCTCTCAGCTCCTTCCCTTCTATTCCTCCACCGCCTCCTGCTTCCAGGCAGCCCAAAGCTCGCCTCACCTCTGTGGGCGAGCCAGGCTCTGCCCTCACCAGGCCCACCAGCCTGCCGTCTGCCCCTGAGACAGGTACAGGGACAGTTCCTGTCAGAGGCTTTCAGTTTCTACACCTTTTACTATGCCTTTACTTGTGTTTCTCCCTCCATCTTTCCCTGTTCTTTTTCCCTTCTCCTTATTTTTTCCAGCTTCCTGGCAGAGTGAATGGAGGCCTCCTAAATCTCAGGCCCCTCTAGCACAGCCTGCCCTCTCTCCTAAGTTTCTGCATCCCTCTGCCAATGATCCTGGACAGTCTGCAGTGCTGCAGAGACAGCAGACAGAGACGCCATGTAAAGCTGCTCTACCTTTAACCCAACTCAAGCCTGATATCCTCCTGTTATTCAGCCTCCCTACTGTACTCATGTGTTAATTAATTCATGCTCTCTTTATCTAAACCCAGAGCCTCCTCTGCTGTGCTAACATTTCATTTGCTAATATGCAGCTTTGATTTATCTGCACTGATTCAGCATTCACATGAGTTTAGATGGAATATGCCCAAGCACATGCTGTATGTAAACCACTGCTGGATATTAATGCTCTGAACAGTTGGTGTAAATGAAACATTTTATAGACTGATCCTACATGAGAAGAATCTCCTTGACAAATTAAAGGGTATATCTGGTGATATTCTATACCCTTCTTGTCGACAAATCTCATGTGCATAGCCACAACAACAATGCATTGACCTACTAACAAGTATTGTGTGTGACTATCAAAGCCTGATATGTCCTCTTCCTCTGTGCCACAGAGCTCCATTGTTGTCTAGAAACTGTCAAAAACACATCAGCGAGCTACGCTGTTGCACTGGGTGACATGTTTCCTCATTATCGTGAAAACACACTGTAGTTTATTCTGACTCTATCCCACATACAATGTCCTGCTGCTGCTACAAATACTCACTTGAGTACCAAATGTGGATTAATCCACGGCTGAAAATAGTCCCCAACAAATGCAGAATTTCCTCCCATTTTTACAATGTTTAAAAAAAAATAGTGTCCAGCCATTTTAGGAAACTATTAAGCATTGTTTAAAAATGAAACTATTTATTTGTGTGCTGTTTTTAAAGATTTATATCTTTAGCAGGAACCAATCCAAGTTGCTTTTACATACATCATGTGAGCAAACAAGAGCCCCAGCAACATATTTTCTTTCTATGTTAATCCACTGTCAGATATTATAAAACTGACAACAGAATTCTCTGTCTAACAAATGAGGCAATTGATGAGAATATATCAGTGGACTCACTGTGAGTAGCAGAGAGGGCATTGTAGCTTTTTTAGTAGTGGTCTTTTTGTGTTTGCATAAAGCTGCAAGGAACATTAAAGGCTAAGTTCAGTATTTTCTCATGTCTTGTGTCTAAGTGACTAATGGGAACAACAATATTTGAAATTGATTCAGTATTGAGGGAGAGCGCTGCAGCTGGCAACAACAAAACAGGCTATAATTTAACCACTAGGGGCAATTGTGCACTGTTAATGTACATTCACTCAAAGTGCTTGTTTTTGCCACTGACAGGCTCAGATTAGTATTATGAGTGTCTGACAACATTATTGAAAGGATCCCCTACAGAGGTAGACCTTTTTGTTTAACCAGAAACAGCCCTGAAATTGCTAGCACTAAACCCACCAGATTTCTTTTAAAGATACAGTAATTTTAGGGTGTATAGAGCCAGCATATTTTCACATCTAACTGGATAATTTAGGTGTTTATTTCAGCCAAACCGGAGTTGATGATTTTTGAAACAGTGGAAAGACAAACCAAGGCGGCTTTTATGAGTTTTATTTTGCACCTGTCTAATTTGAATGAAGTGTGCTTTACAATGATAAAATGACTGTTTATTTAATTGGAGTGTGGCTGATCTGGCATTAGTGATTTTAGGTCTGTTTCTGTTTAAACAAAAGGACCTTACTCTTTAACAATAAGGTCTATCTCTGTAGGGATCCTTTCCATAATGTTGTCAGACACTTAGAATAACAATCTGAACCTGTCAGTGACAAAAACAAACACTTTTTGTGGATGTTAATTGACAGTGCAAACAAAAACATGGGAAAAGAGGGTCCAGGTTGAAAAAGTTATCCTTTAATGTTACAGACTTATATCTCTGAATGACACAAAACCATTACTTTTACACACCAAGGGATGTTTTAAAAGATATATGCAGTAGGCCTTTATCTCAGCATTTTATTTATTTCTGTGAAGTAAACTAAATGAAATTGTTATTTTAGAAGTCCAGATTATTATTTAAGATCTTAACTTAAAAAACCCTCAAAGACAAGGATATGGTGTAGATCTGAACTTTACAAACTTTACTCACAGAGCCTTCTTTCTCTGCTAAATGGCCTCATCCTGCATTAGAAATGTACGCAGTTATAATAACAACCAAAAAGGTGACAGACTAATGGCTAAGCATCTGGGAGAAGAAAACACTGATTTTTTTTTCAAAAGGGAAGCTTATTAAGTATGTATGATTGTTAAAGTTAAAACTACAAAATACAGACAGAGCATTGTATAGCAAGTTGCTAAAAAAATAATGAAAACTCAACTCTGATGTAATATTCACAGGAAATAATCTGCTTAAAATTCATCCAAATCACTCTTTTTAAACAAACTTCTTGCAGTTCATTTGTTCACTATTTGGGTTAATTGTACTGTTCATCAGTTGTTCTGCACTTTTACTGTTATGCATATAATGTAATATGAAATGTCTATAAAATATGTCAAGTCGTCAGGGGTCTTCAGTGATAGAAAAAGGGTCCCTTAAGATAAAAGGTTGGGAGTGGCTGTTTCAGAGATGAAGAAAGCAATGTCACATACTCCATGCCTTGAAAAGAGCTCAAGTAAACTTTATAATGCTAGCCTTACTTTCAAATGATAGTTAAGTTATTACAGTGACTAAACAAATAGTGTTTTTCCCCTCTCTGTATAATTAACCTGCTGCAGCGTTCAGTCCAGACCTCAGCATTGGGGTTACTGGGTCTGATCGACTGTGACTGTAACTGTGACTGTTGAGGAAAAAGTGAATTATACAAACATGAAACCAGCATGTAAAATTGCCAACATGTTTAAGCAGGTTTATGTTTGAAAATGGTGTACAGAAAAAAATCTTTTCACTTCCAGGGCCCAAACTGTGTCCACCCTATTCTTATATGGTGTGCTTGTCTCTGGTTCCTCTTGCGCTGCTTCTGTTGGTCCTTTTCCAAGTACTACACTACCTGCTGTCTCTGTCACCTCTCTGTTACTGACTGCTGCAAGAACTAACACAGGAAAAAATGCCTGCTGAACTGATTTTGGAAAACAAATTTAGTTATGTGCCATTGATGTTCCACCTTCCGTTCCCTACTCTCTTCCTTCTTTCATCTCCTTCCCATCATCCCTTTGCCCTATTCTGCTTCCTCTCTGTCAGCTTCATTCTCTCTGCCCACTGGTCAGTCTTTGGAGCAGAATGCCCAGGGAGGGGCTGGATTTGTTCCTTCCTGGAGACCCCAGGTCACCCCTGCGGTAGAGACACCCTCACCTTCTTCTTTAAATCCTCCCTTTGCTCCTGTGCTCTTTGGGCCTCCTTCCTCTCAGCCTGATATAGCCCAAACTGCCATAACCTCACACAGTGACCAAGATGCAGGTACAGAATTAGAAAGGAGCAATGACCCACATTGTTCCTACTTGATTAGAATTAGCACTGAGTGCCTAATTCCCATTAATATACAAGCACATGTCTCCCCCTGCTGGTTGTTTGCATTAAAGCAGCTAAACACTTGATACCATACAGGTAAAAATACTCTGTTTATGCTGTGTTGGTGTGGTGGCAAATGAGCATCATCTTTCAGTTTATTATGTATAATCTCCTCTGTGCTTTTCCTTTGTTTTAGAATTCAAAAGACAGTTGAGTACACTGAGTGAAGAGGACAACCAGTGTACAACACCTACAAGTGAGTGTGGACACAAAATGCAGTGCAGAAGAATGAGTGACACTTGTATGAATTGACTACATGGCTAATTCTATATGATATATGTTGTTCAGGCCCTGATCCCAGAGCGCCGGCCAGCTGGAGGCCAGAGCTGTCCAGGGCTTCAGAATGGAAAAGAGATGCACATTTTGGAATCAACGTTGTTAAGGCAACAGCAGGGTGAGTAAAGAAAAGGCTGCCTTTAATCAGGTTTGGTGTTTCCTATTAAATGGTGTGGTTGGCATGGCTGTAAAGGAATAGTGCACCCTCAGGTACTCCAACACTGTTAATGACATCAATTTGTGGCATCAGATAGAAGAGTAGTTTCCTCATAATAACTGAGGATACCTTCATCAGTGGGTAGAGCTGCCATGAGCAAACTGTATTCACTGACGGAGAACATGTAAGAGGGTTGAAAGGACTCAAAAAAGTAGGAAGACCTTGATTTGGTATTGTTTTGTCAAAAGTTCTTATTTATTCTCATTAAGTATTTTTCAAAATAAAAGGAAGAAAGTGTTTATGAAAATATTTAAGCACAAAATGTCTAACAGGAAGAACAGTGACAAACACCAGAGCAACAAAATGGAGATGATAAAACAGAAAGAAGATCAACAATAGACAAAATGATCACATTAGAAAAGGGATTCTCTCAGCTGTTCTGGAAAATGTATCTGAAGGTAAGGGGAATAGCAAATATTTTGTCTCTCTTCATTTTAAGCCAACATCTGGGAATATCCAGGAGAAACTGGGTAGCTCACCTGAGAGATTTTAAGTTCTTATAACTATATGACCTAATTTAATCTTTGGAAAAAGCATGATTGCATAAGCTTCTTGATATGAAATGAAATATCCAGAGGAGAATTAAATGTAACAACTAAATTCTGTGTGCGGAGCTTAATATTTTAGGCTAAAGTTAAAGGTCAGTTTTTCAACCCGAACCCTATTTTCCCATGTTTTTGTGTCTAAGTGACTAATGTGAACAACTTTTGAAATTGGTCCTTTATTGAGCAAGATTGCTGCAGCTAGCAGTACAGTAATTTTAACGTGTACAGAACCAGCTTATTTTCACATCTAACTGGGTGAATTAAGAGTTAATTTCAACCAAACCAGAGCTGGTGATTATTGGAACAGTGAAAAGATGAACCAAGATGACTTTTATGAGATTTATTTTGTTTCTCTCAGCTTTGAATAAAGTGTGTTTTACGATGTTAAAATGACTGATTATTTAAATAGAGGCTGGTGTATTTGATGATGGTGATTTTAAGACTGTTACTGTTTAAAAATAAAAAGGATCTTACTCTTTAACAGGTCTATCTCAGCAGGGATCCCTTCCACAGTGTTTTCAGATACTAATAACAGTCTGAGCCTGTCAGTGGCAAAAACAAACACTTTGAGTGGACGTAAATTGACGGTGCACAATTGCCCACAGGTATTACATTGCAGCCTATTTCACTGTGACTGGCTGCTGCACTCTCACTCAACAATGGACCAATTTCAAAAACTGCTGTTTCCATTAGTCACTCAGACACAAAAATGTAGGAAAATAGGGCCCAGATTGAAAAAGACAGAGCAGTCTTAGGGCCAATAATAAGGGCCTTTGTTTAGTTTGAACTCATAGAGTCCAGTCAGGGATTTAGGCTAGTTGGACTGCTGAGATCATAGACTGCGTATAAAGACGGACAACATGTCTTCACTTACCCACACTACAGAAGTGAAGATAAAATTTCCCAGATACGGCTACTGCCATCTTGCTGCGGTGGACATCATTTGCAGCCAGAGTCCATCGATTGGCTCACTTTGTTGTCAGTCATGCTGTAAACTCCCTGTTTTCTAGCATTAAATAACTAATTCACACCAAACTTAAAAAAAAACAAATACTTCAGTGCACAACAGAGTGATAAAAATTACCTTATATGACAAAAACCATCTTTGGGAAAAATGTATTTGATGTGTACTTTGAGTTTTTAGTTTGGCCGATGTGCCATCCACTAACATGGAGAAGGCAGGCTGTATGACCTATACTGCAACTAGCCACCAGGGGGTGGTCGAAATGTTTCTGCTTCACTTTTGGTGACTTGTCATGTCGTTCACTTCTGCATACAGTCTATGGCTGAGATCACCAGAGTCAGGTGAGAGCTGTCTGTATAAAAGTGGAATTATACATAAAGCTTCTGTTTGTGATTTTCTAGTATATGTTCAAGAGATATTTTCACCAGCCCCTGTGAAAACTGGAGGGCGTAGCGTGAAATCATTTGGTTGCTGGTTCCAGTGGTGTGTGTCCTTTCAACAGTGCACAACATTTATAAATTTCCATGTGTCTATTTTAACTAAATGACATGTGCAATAAAACTTTGTCTAAAAACCCGGAAATACAAAGCTCTTTGCTACTCTGAATTTAACAGTGTTAGAGCATGCAGGAGTAGATTTTTTAAGAATATAATTTTATCAAACATTAGTTGCACTGCATGTATATATTACTAACAAGTTTTGCTGTGCAGTTATACATGGCAACAAGTAATTTCCACAGTGCACATGATACTGTAGTCTGTTCCATACTTACATTTGGCAACTGAAGTAAAATAGGTCTAAGTTTTTATTCAAAGCCAAAGAAGATCTACACTGATTGATTATAAAGTTTGCTGAGATATACAGTCTTTTAAAAAAAAATTTTTATGCAGACTTTTTAATCTAATCAAACATGGGTTTATATTGCTGTACTCTCCACTGACAAAAATTATGGATAGTATTACAGTGGTGGCTTGTGTGGTTCTAGTGTGTTGGAACAGGCAGCCAGCAGTATGTTTTCTTCATCTTTTTTGCAGATTGCAGTATGAATGTCAGCATTAAGCTCTTAAAACTCTCTGTCCATCAAAGAATACCTCTGAATCTAAGGCTAAGTAAGGATGGACTTAGAAGAAGTTAAAGTTGATTATCCTAATCCATCCCAGTAACTGTAGGCAAAATATATTCCAGGGCTTTGGTCAGTACTAAAATTCAACACAGAATACTTTCTACAGGGAAGAGTTCTACCTGAGATTTCTTTGGCAGACCTGATTTTTCCTGAGGTTTAGGAGACAAGACAACAAATAAAAGATTGTGAGCCTGAGCAGACAGCAAATTATGTGAATTAAAACTAAGTTATTTTTTATATGATCACTGAATAAAATGACCCATTGTACTGTGAAAAAGGTTGCTGGTAAACCCACTCGGAAGCTTTGTGCAGTTTCCACATGACTATTTTGGTTTGTTCGTTTGTGTAAATTGTCATATAGGCACGCGCAACTACCTTTTGTTCACAAGCTCATACATGGGTTATACTGTATGCTACCTGCCCGGTGCAAAGTGGTGGAGCCAAAGTAAATGAGTGGCTGGTAAAGAAAGCCAAATATTATTTTCTGCAGTAACTAGTCTGGAAATTGTAGACTTTCACTTGACCCTAAAGGAATGCCCATCTTGTTATGTTTTGGTTGGATTTATCTGTAAAGCCCAGACACACCAAACTGACATCAAAGAACCAACGGTATTGAAGGCTGACTATTACATCGTCTGAAGTTGCCTGTGCATTGCAAAACCTAGTAATAGTCTGTAGTGTCATTCAAAAAGGGAAACTGAAAGACCGACATGATGGATTCAAGGCACTAGTTAGCCAGTTAACATATCAACAACACAGCCCAATGTTGGAAGAACAAATGATGTTTACCATTAATCGTTAATTGAACATTAACACAGACAATTAAGAACCATTTCTGCTAAAGAGCTTAAGGGCTAAAAAATAATCTTACCTCATAAAAAGTTTGTTTCAATCACACGCCCGCTTGACTTAAGCCATCTTTTTGCTTTCCTCACTTCCATTTCTCTCCTTGTGCATAGAGCTTAACTGCCAATCAAAATTATTTCTTTCACCGACACCAAATGAACATCCTGAATCAGCCAAAAACAGGCAACAAGAGCCGACTAGTGCCAGTGGTGCGGGAAACACTACAAAAACTAGAGTGGCAGACGCTCACCAATAGCCTGACGATGACAAGCAGCCGACTGTCGGCTTGGTGTGTCAGGGGCTTTACAAATTGGGTAAGCCCATAAGGCTTTAGCTTGTTTTGGAGATCTGCTTTATTTCCTCTAGCAGTCTTACAACACTTAGTGCAGCTTTAAAAAGTCCCTGTCTACACAAGTGTCACAAAAAGATAGCTATTGTAGTAAAGCATGTTTTGGAATGCATTTGCCATTAATTGGTTAGGCTTTGATCAGCAGCTTTTGCTTCGATACTTCATCCTAGAAAGAAGCAAACTCACCATTTGCTTGGCTTGACAGCACTTCTGGGAATGTTTGAAATAATTCTAGGTTAAACAGAAAACTCTTACATTAAACTGAAAACTCTGTTACACTCAAAGGCAGAAATAACAGGTTTGCAAAAATCCCTATATATTCCTGTATTTTTCGCAGTGAAATTTGATAAAGCAAGACTGTGGTGCCCTTTGTTGAGCAATGTCTGCTCATTATAATCTTGTGGCTATTTCAGCACTGCAAAAATGTGTTATTGTGCTGCTTGTTTAGCCACGTGTAAAATGGCCTAGCACATGGGATTTCTGTTGAAATTTAAACAAAAGCAACATAGAGTCATGTTGATGTAGCAAGTGCCAAGTGATCTGGCAGTGTTGTTTCAATGTATTATTTTTACAAAGGCTTCTGCTGCTTGGCAAGACCTGGTTATTCCTTCCGTGATTTATCACAAAACGCTTGTTTGGTTTGTGATTCTGGTTTGAATCTCCTGTTGTACGTCTAGTTCCATGTCACATTGCTCATTTGCTTGTGTGCTGTTAAGTGGATTTCTCTGAGTAGGGCCTAGATGTGGACTGCATCACTGCGGTGGAGACTTTCCTTACATCATAACTCTGATCTGAATTTGTTTGTCCCTCAGACCTGAGAGCATGGCCTCACTTCTGCCCCCTAGCCAAAGAAAGCCTGTAGCCCAAGGGCTAAAATATTTTGAGATGCCAAAAACACAGATGGATCAAACAGAATCAACACCAGGAAGGACGTTCCCTAACATCCAGCCAACATTTCCTCCCTTTACCGCTGCATTTAAGCAAAACCATGATTTTCAAGATTCCACATCTGCTTCAGTCAAGGAGCCTTTGGTTAAACCAAGAAGTCACTTGTCCAAGATGTCCATTCAGTTGGGGAATCCAATAGTCCAAACAGAGTCTGCTCAACGACTACCCCTTTCTCCTTCCAACTCCCAACCTACTTCTAGATCTCTTGAGGAACCTTTGTTGCACTTACCTCAAACTGCTACAACCACTGACACAAAACTGATACGAAGGATAGGAGTGGCCCATAAAAAAGAGGCAGTAACTATGGATTCAGGGTAAGTGTAGCATGGCGCTCTGTCAGTAAAATCCCCATTCTGTAGTCTAGATTCAATGTTAACATTCGCAATGTAAAAGTAAATCATGATATTTAAAGATAAGTAGATTTCATGTAGGTATTTCTACACCACTTGAGTTGTTTCTTTTGACATGAATCTTTGGTATACTTTACTCCTTTAGAAATGAGAGCATGGCTGCCTCAGTGTCATCTTGTCTCAGAGACACCAATTCTGCTTTTGCTCCAATGGTGATCAACAAAACACCTGAAGCTCAGTCTGGAGAACAGTCCATTGCGAAACACTCAAAGAGGAAGAAGCCACAAAGAAACACTCAAAAAATAAGCCCTGCAGTTCCAATACCTGTTATGGACAAGAAAACCTTATGCAACAGGACTGCCTCAGACCAAGTCACTTCAAGATTGGACTCCAATTTGGGGTTTCTCTCAGCACAGCAGACCACAACAGATAATTTATCAAAACAAAGAGAAGACCTTAAGGTGGATTTTGCATCATCTCCCACAAAAAGCTTTGTTGTACATGGTTTGGACCCAGAACATTGCATGAAGAAAGGGAGAACTGACAATGTGGCTTGGTCTATGGATGAGAGATCATTGAGTGAAAGAGAAATTAGAGTTAAACAGGAACTTGTTTTACCAAGCTCTGAAGTCAGTATAGAAGAAAAGTGTGTGTACATATCTAAGGTGGAACTTGGTCCGTTGTGTCAAACAGGGAGTTCTATTTCTCATTCAATGTCCTCTTTACAGCCTCAAGTTCAAATTCAAGAAACAGTGGGGATGCCAAGTATGATTAAGTTACAAACAGTCTGCCCACAATATTCCAAGATTCCTGGCATGCCATCTTTACGCCAGTCACAAGTTCTAGCTTGGCCTAATGAGAGGAGTTTGTTCTTTCAGAAGTTATCCAGTGACAGATTTCCATTACTCCTGTATTCAGACTCTGTTAGTTGCCTTTATGAGGGTAGTGCAGGAATTGCAAAAATGGTGGACTTAACACCATCCTGCTCCAGTTCTGCCAGTATTCCTGGATTCCCATCAGCTTTGAAACATGAGTCAAATATGACTTGTCTTTTAACATTATGTCCCAGAATTAGCCGGATTCCAGGCTTAGCTTCTGTGGAATCAGTTACTGAATATGAAAAGAGTGTTTGGGATAGATGTTCTCTATGGAAGAAACCGTTGCAGATAAAAGAAGCATTGGTATCACACATGTCTTGCATTCAGGAACAAGCTCTCAGTGATACTAATATGATTAAAGTCATGGTGGCCATGTTGCCAACGTGTTCTAGAAAGGCCAGTGTTCCAGGGTTCCCTTCTGCACCATTGCAAAAAGATTCACAAACGGCAAGTATGGCCAGTCTTCTACCTACATGCCCCCAACAGACAATAATTGCAGGCATGCCAGGTAGGCAAAGAGTTATGGCACATAATGACAGTTGGCATATTTTGAGGGAATTAAGTTTAGATAGACCATTGAGAGGTAATCCTGTTCTGGTTCAGGAAAAGTCACATGAGGATAAGGAACATATAAAACATATGGTAGATATGGTACCATCTTGTCCCAGGAAGGAAACCATCCCTGGTTTTCCCTCTGCACCAAGAAAAGAACCCAGTTTGCCCAGTTTTCTGTTTGCACCAAGCCAAGATCCTAACATGGCAGATATTTTGCCGTCCTGCCCAAGAAAAACTAGAGTCATTGGATTACCCTCTAAGGAGACAGTTAGTGCTCAAGGTGACTGTGTGGATATAATCAGGCATATTTTGATGGAGAAGCCCTTGAGTAAAGCTGAAGTCTTTATTCTAGATATGTCCCCAGGTGCTGCTCAGGATGTAGACAAAAGAGAAATTTTCAGCTCAGTGGCAATGTTGCCCTCATGCCCCATGAGAACTTGCCTTGTTGGTATGCCCAGAGGACCACAGAGGCCAAGTATTGTCAGTCTTGTACCTGTGTGCCCTAAACAGACCAGAACTCCTGGTATGCCATCTCGAGATCAAAACAATTCAGAGAACAGAGATTGGCATGCTTTGAGGCGATTAATTAACAAGAAACCAGAGAAGAAAACACAAGCTTACATTTTTCTCTGGATACCCAAACACGCATATGTCCCTAAAGATATGGTAGATATGTTGATAAGTTGCCCAAAAAAAGCCAGAGTTAATGGCTTACCCTCTCCTCCACGACAAGAACCCAGTATGGTTAATGTAATGCCTTCATGCCCCATGCAAAGTGGAGTCCTTGGTTGGCCTTCAAAGACTGGACATAAACTTTGTTTGTCCAGCTGCAATGAATGGTTTGCTTCTAAAAGTTTACAGTGGGAGAGTCCACTTATCAAAAAGAGGGTGCAGATTTTAAATGCAATTTTTTGTTTTGATAAGAACACTGCTGAAAGTATGAGTGCAATATTACCCTCTTGCCCTGAGAATGCCAGTGTACCTGGGTTTCCTTCTGCTCTGACACTGACATTAGCAGATGGCGCAACTATGGTGAATTTATTGCCCAGCTGTGCAAAGGTATCTAGAGTTCTTGGAATGCCACTTAGACACACCACAAAACAAATGGACTGGCCAATGAAAACTAAGTCACTGCTACTTCCCAGGGAGAAGTCTGCAGATATGTTACATTTACATGATGTTAATATGTTCTATTTTGAAAGTGATATGATCATAAATATGGCATCAATATTGCCCTCCTGCCCACGGACAGCCTGTTTACCAGGCTTTCCATCAGTACCATGTCAGGTGTTGGTAGATATACCAAGTATGATCAACCTTTTGCCTACTTGTCCAAGACATTTCAGAGTGTGTGGAATACCCTCTAGATTCCACAGTGAGTCTGATGAAGCAGAATGGAATGTAGACCAATGGCCAGTATGGGAAAGGCCATTAGCTAACCCAGGAAGACTGCCAGTTATACATAACCATAAGATGTATTTCAGAGAATGGGCCGTGGTTAGAATTATGGTGTCAATGTTGCCACCCTGTCCAAAACACTCAGATATTCCTGGAATTCCCTCTAAGGCAGGAGAGAGACCTGTGGAAGCTAAAATGAAAGGGGCTCTTAGCATGCTGAACTCCTTATCCACTTTCCCAAAACACAGTAAAATTCCAGGTCTACCTGCAAAGAATATTGCAAAGGAATATGACGGCTGGTATGTGAACAGGGATGTAATTTGGAAAATTCCATTTGATAGGGGGGTCAGAGTTGTTCACCAAGATTTTACAGATAATGAAATGTCATGTAGGGATAAAGAAATAATGCTGAGTATGCTTCCATCGTGTCCACGACAAGCCCTGAACCCTGGATTTCCATCTGCTCCACGCCCCAAAGCTGTTGATGCCATTGTGGAAAAAAATCCAGACATGGTACAGTTGGTATCATGTTGCCCAAGACAGTCAAGTATCATTGGTTTCCCCTCAAGAGTGTCAGTTATTTCTGATTATGAAGTAGCTGGCTGGCCAGTGGGGATAATAAAGACACAAGACTGCTGTCCATTTTACACAAAGTATTATCCCCTTCACAAAGATATAATGAAGGCAGTTGTTTTCCTTGAACCTTCTTGTCCATACATTTCTCTCAGTTCTGGCTTCACAGCAGTGTCCCCAGCTGATGTAGAGCGGCTTCCGAATATGGTAAATATTGTGCCATCATGCCCAAAGAAAGCCTCTGTTCTTGGAGTACCATCAACACATATGCACCATTCAGCACATGGGTGGCCAAGAACAAAAAGAATTGAAAAAGAAAGAGACAACCTTGCAAGGCAACAGCTGCTATTGGAAGAATATTCTCCTTGTAAGATTTCTGTGACAGAGAGATCCACGCTACTTATATTCCCTAGCCAAGATGTACCAGAGGATGTACAACAAAGAATGACAATTGAGCCATCAACCTGTCCCTTTGAGGCCATCGTCCAAGACTTGCCATCATCAAATTCTAAAATCCAAGTTGACCAGCCATCCTCTAGAGTTAATGGGATTGAGATGTCATGGGATGAGGCTAGTCCAACCAGATTAGATCGTGACGTAAAGGAAATAAAATCTAATGTATGCTCGGCTTTGGAGAGACATAAAGATGAACAGGGCTTTTGGATACCAATTGAGGCTGAAGAAATAGCTGCTCTAGAAAAAGGGTGAGTGAGTTGGAGAGCTGGAGTAGAAATTCTCTCTGTGATGTCAGCTGGTTAGTTTTTGAAACATGTTTTTCGGTTCTTTTTTCAGAAACTTGCATTGCAGAATGTGGCACTCTGTTCCTGACATGCCACTGTTATTGAGTGTTAGTAGGAGGTGGGTTGTCTTGGTTTGCACTGTGATGCAATGACGTGATGCATTTCCACAGTAATGCATTTGCTTTATGTCAGCACCATTTGACACTCATTTAGGGCAAAATTTACATTTGTTATGTGTGTGTCATACTTTGTATAGCTTTTAGTTATTCTCTGGTTCATCAAAATTTACACAGTTTTTTCTTGTCACTTGCCATTGTTGCAGCCCCTGGGGTCAAAAGGATACTCAAGAAACACAGTTATCAATGTATGAGAAGGGAGAAACTGTTGGCAAAGAGGCTCAGACTGCTGTAGTGACTGTGAAGGGTCATGGTTTCATGCCCTTAGAAGAGTCAAATAAAACTTTGTCAGTATTGTCAATGGACATCAACACTACACGTTATGACACTGTGGATCAAGGGTGCGTTAGATTGTCTGAGAGTGGGTAAGTATGAGAGAGGCTGCTACCTGGCCTCTGCTCTTGTCAGTTTGATCTGGGTGTAGTGATGTGTGTTGCATGGTTTTCATTTATAATGTCCTCTTGAGGTAGGCTTCGTTTCTTCCCGTTAATAGTGGAATTGTAGCAATAGTGAGCAAAATGGTTTGCCGTAGAGACACAAAATGGTAGCAAAAGAGCAGCAGAGTATGTGTGCATATCAGTTTGTAAATTCACAAATAAAAAAATGAATAAATACATACATACGTACTTAAATAAAAGCTGCAGATATTTCCATGGAAAGACACAGTTCAATAATGACTTTCAGGTACTTTGCTCTTTATGTAAATGTTGTACAACTGAGTGTTTGAGGGATATACCTTGAAGAATGCTCCTGTTGAACAATTTGAAGTTTTTTTCCTTTGGTAATAACACTTGCTTTACTGCACTGACTATTAAAAGTGTAGTAGTCAAATTAACCTGAGCAAATGCTGTGGCATGATGTTTTGTTTGTAGTGTAGCTTTTTAGCTCTAGTGGTGGATTGTTTTAACACAGGATGTTTGGAGTGAATAGCATTGGTTGAAACTGCATGCATGAGGGTAAACACCTATTTTAAGAATGAGGAGTAGTGATATACATTTTTATTTCCAGTGTTGCTATTATATGTAAACTGATTGAGATATACTGTGAAACATTAATTGCATTGTATTGTGATAAAAATATGTATAATTACAGTGTTATTAGGCTTGGGCGTTATCTGTTTTAACATAACCTTATACCTTCCTGACATTTTACTGGGGTATATAGCATAAAAGCTGAACTACTGACATCATTGTAGCATGTATGACATTGTCCAGCCTACTACGCTGTGTTTCTAATATGCAGTTAGCCAACTTGGACAAGTCTTGCTGGATTTTAATACTACAGCCCATAGAATAATGAATAGTTATGAAATAAGCGCTCTGCTGGAAGACCCGATGACACCTTTTGCCACAGCAGATGCCAACATATCATTGGGCTGAACAGAGATGATGTGTTGAATAAAATCATATGGCTAAGAAACTGCTTTTGTGGTTGTAAGAAGTCATTTTAAGGTAAAGTTATATGTGGCAGTACTCTGAAACTAGTCCTGTCACGTTATCCCCACCACTTGCAGTCACCATGTATCTCAACTCAGCTGCCTGTTCCACAGGTAGAGACTGACCTCTGGTGGTGCGTGCTTTGCCCTACAATGGCTATACAGCATCTTTATGTCAGTTTAATAGGAAGAGAAACATTACTATTTTTAAGGTATTGAAAATCATACCTTCAGGATTTTTAATTACTCCTTCATACCGTAATACCTTGATACCGCCCAAGCCTACAATGTTTCGTATAGGAAGGTTCTTATACATTATTATTTTAGTTTGGCATTTTCCAGCAGTAAACTTTGACTTTTACTTTGTATTTACCTTTTCTTTAGAAATGAAAACATGGTTTCACTACAGCCATCATGCCCAATTGTTGCTGGTGCAGCAGAACTCTCATCCCAAACCCAAATAAATAATGCTGAGCAGCTGTTAGAAAAACCTCCTACAAACAAGACCATACTGTGGGAGGAACTACCAAAAGCCACTATAATAAAGTTTCCTACAGACAAGACCATACAATGGGAGGAGCTACCGAAGGCGACTACAGAGGTAACTAGAAACGCATCAGAGGAAGAAATGGAAATGATAAAAGAAATGGTCAGCCTCCCTCCCATGATGATAGACACCGGTAATGAAATGAAGACAGATACCGAAGCTGGAATGGCAGATCTATTGCCGATTGGCCCAACAGTTAGTGGCACATTTGAATTCATTGCTACTGCTAAACAAACAAGTGAATGTCTGCTGGACAGCAAGTCCACTTGGGAAAAGCCATCAAAGGCTATTGAAATGGCGGATAAAAACTCCTCCCGTCCTCAAGCACAATGTGTGCCATATTATGTGAAGCCTGAAAGTGAGTACAAACAGTCCACTTTTTCAGAGGCCTGTCCCAGTGTGACAAACATTGCTGGCATGCCGTCCAAATTACCTTTAAAGGAAAAACACTGGCTGGTAGATCAAAAACCAATCTGGGAGAAACAGTTAAAAATGAAGGAAAAATTAGACCGAAATGCATCAAAGGCTGATAAAAAGAACAAGAAGAAAATGTTTTTACTGGTACCTTCTTGCCCAAGAAAGGCCAGAAATCCAGGGTTTCCATCTGCACCACAATACAGTTTAGTTTTTGAGGGACCAAATATGGGGGATATTTATCCTGCTTGTCCAAATGTAGCCCACATTCTTGGTTCACCATCAATCAGTGAAGCCAATGACAGATCATGGGTATCTCAACAGGAACCACTTATAGAGGAGACAATGAAAACTGAACTTTTAATCACAGAGTCACCAGAAGAGAAGGTTACAATAGAACGAATGGGAACTGTGGTACCAACTTGCCCAAAACATTCTTGCCTACAAGGCATCCCCTCAATTCCGCAATCTACTGTAGCACGTCACAAATCAGATATGATGAGCCTTTTAGACTCTTGCCCCCAATCGTCTTGCATTGAAGGTATCCCATCATTGACAGAACATTTGAGCAAAAGCTGGGCTACAGATTACAAACCCTTAGAGGTAACATCGCCAAAAATCAACACAGTCATGATTGAAGAGAGACCTCACAATGATGACACAAAGGCAATGTCAGCTTTAGCCCCAACTTGTCCAAAAGAAGCTTGTACCCCTGGATTCCCATCAGCTCTGGAACCTACAGTAATCTATAATACATATAGTAGGGTCAATCTCCTTCCATCTTGCCCAGCCACCTCAAGTATGACTGGTTTCCCTTCAATACAGAAAGCTGACAACAAAGACTGGAACACTATTCATCAACCATTATTGGAGAAGCAAATTAAAAAGGAGTCTGTATTACTACTGGAGTATGATAAAATGGACAAAGATATGAAAGGGGTTGTGTCTCTTGCACAAAGTTGCCCAAGAGAATCACTCATTGCTGGCTTTCCCTCTGTACCAACACCTAAAGTAACTAATGTTGATATGGCAAATATGGTCAGTTTTTCAAGCTCATGCTCAAAAGTCTCGCAAATACCAGGAATTCCATCATCAAATACTTCAAAAGAGTGGACAGTGAGCAAGGAACCACTATTTGAACCAAGACTGAGAGAAAAGCAGGTATCATTGATTGACAGATGTGAAGAAGATAAGAGAGCAATAAAAGCAATGGTTTCTCTTGTGCCATCTTGTCCGAAAGAGGCACGCATGCCAGGATTTCCTTCTCATCCAAATTCTCAAAATGTGTATTGTGCACCAAATATGATCAGCCTTTTTACACTGTGTTCCCAAGTTTCCAAAATTCCTGGATTCTCGTCAATTGATGGGGATATGAGTATAGGATGGGTAACAGAAAAGGGGTCATTGCTGAAGAGGCTACCAAAGAAGGGGGTCATATTTGACACATCAAATGACAACAAAAAGATAATGAAGAATATGGTTTCCTGTGTACCATCCTGTCCTAAAGTGTCAAGCATTCCTGGTTTCCCATCTATTCCAAATCCCAAAATAGTGTATTATGGTCAAGATGTAATCAGTCTCCTTCCTTTGTGCCCCCTAGTTTCTATCATACCTGGATTTCCATCAGTTGAAGGGCACAAAGATGAAGGATGGGGTACTGAACTGGGTTCACTGATGCACAGACCACAAAAGAACTTTCAGTTTAGGATCAACAGCCCACCAATTAACAAAGATGAACCACACAACATGCTTGCCTTGGTTCCTTCTTGTCCAGGAGCATCAAAGATTCCAGGCTTCCCATCTTTTCCCCGATACAATATGCTTAGTCTTGTACCTGTTTGCCCCAAAGTATCCAAACTCCCTGGATTTGCATCATTTGAAAGGACATCAGAATTCCAATGGCTTTTTGATCCACACACTTTGTGTGATAAGCCACTAAAGAAGAGGATTTCTGTGATACACAGTCCAAATCAAGAGGAAGAAACTGCAAAGGTGATGTTGGCCTTATCACCATCTTGCCCAGAAGCATCCCGGATCCCTGGGTTCCCCTCTGCACCTCAAACCAAATCCAAGATTGAACCTGATATGATAAGTTTTGTACCCTGCTGCCCCAGTGCTTCGAATCTTAAAGGATTTGCATCCATGGCTACAGTCCCAAGCACAGGGTGGCTACATGAAACAAAACCAATTTTGATAAATCCTCAGGAGAAGAGGGCAGAAATTATTTTATCACTTGCTGGACAGGACCATCTATGTAGCTACAGCATGAAAGGCATGGTGACATTAGTAACATCTTGTCCAAAAGAGGCCAGAGTACGTGGTTTTCCTTCTGCTCAAGTTGCCAACAGACCACCAGACATGGTCAGCTTATACTCATCTGCTCCTTGTGTTTCATGTACCCCAGGATTTCCATCAGCAAGGATGCTTAGCTCTGAATGTACAGATATACAAAGTAGAGCAACACACACCATGTCCCTGTTTGAGAAGCTGCAGAATGAGAAGATTTTTGTCACTGCAAAATTCCCAGGCAAAGATAAACATGAACAAGATGAAATGACGTATATGGTTGCAATGGCTCCATCATGTCCACATTTGACTCGAATCCCTGGGCTCCCCAGCATTGCACAATTGAAACCAACAGAGAAAGAAGCAATGCCTATTCCAGTTCCTTGTTCTACAGAGAAGCATACATCACAAGAATTGCCTCTTGCACAGTCAACTGAGTCATGTCATAAAGGCCCAAGAATTCCTGATGTTCCCCCCACATCTCTTATCCTCCCCAGCACAGCACTTGAATATGGTGAGACATACAAAGTGTAAAGATCGAGGTCACATTCACCTTTCTTTGTCTTGTTACTTTTCGTGTATTTTACTATGTTTGCTTTTATGACAGAGGAGAAATTCAAAGACGGTGCAAAGCAAAACATAGACCTTTGTGTAGATGGGTAAGTAGAAGAGCCTAGTGCTCTTGCATTATTTGCTGTGAAAGCGGTCAGTTTAGTGCTTGCCTAGCATGGACTGTTTGGACTAATAAACGGTAGCTTTTGTAACTTGACAATGCAGTGCATGGTAAACTTCAAAATCTGTGCGAAGGCTGTATTTCATTACATTTTTTTATTGTGTTGCTGCCTGACTCCTGTGGATCACGTCTTAAACTGCTTTATATTTGGGTCCTCAGCAAATCACACATAGAGAGGATAGAAGCAGAGGAAACGCAAACAGGGAAGAAACCACTGGACACATCAGAGCCAGCAGTCTTGGGTTGGGAAGTATTGGAAGCAGAGGGAACAATTGCAGAAAGAAAGGCAAAATCCTCTTTGTCAGCAAAAGAGGAAGAGGCATCAGGATTAGTAAAGGCTATTGTGGGTGTTATTCACAAAGGGTAAGTGTAAGACTGGTCTGAAACTAATAGTGTGAAGCATGCAACATGGTGTGTATTGATTATAGTCATTCATTGGATATACAGTATGTCATGGTCCATTTAATTATACATTAAGCTCATTCTATTTTAGAATGCAGATTTTGACATTTCAAAGTTTGGGGTAAAGTAAAAACTGGACTGCATTTGCATGGAAATTTATTTGACTTTCTCCAAAACTCACTGGTTTCTATAATTAGCTACATGTTCATTGAAACCATTGTTTTTGCATGGTTCCAGGTTTCATTCACTCACTCCAGTATCCATGTCTCACAGTTATGAAACAGTAGCATCCATTTTGGGGCCGTCTAGCTCTACTTTAGCAGAAGTGGAACACCAACCCGAGGCTGTCTCTCCTATGGATCTGAATGACAAGACACTGACCCCTTCAGATGAGTTTTCAACACATGTCCCAGACAACACTACTCCCACACAGAGGATAGAGGGCGAGTTTGAAGACATTCACAAACACTATACTGAATATCCAACAAGTGCTGAGCCCTACATGAGGGACTTGGTAGGTGATCGATCAGCGTCTCCATCACCAACTACTGACAGTGATGATGGGTACTTGGTTTGTGCAAACATGAAGAAATGGCCACCACTGACAGAGGCAGATATTACTGAAATATCAAAGGAAGATGGTGAACAAGTTGAGGAACAAGAAGCCTCTCTTGATCAACAGCATACAATGGAGAAATTGCTCACGGAGCAGGACTCTGGTCAAACAGCAGTGTGCATTGAAAGTTTGTTAGCAAGGCACCAGACTGAGACAGAACAGGATGAGGTTAGAACAGTGTCAACTTCTTCACAGCTGGATAAAGGGTGAGTGCTGGGGCACAATGACCCAGTAAACTGTTTGGCTGCACGGTGTGATAATGTACATGTTCTGCATTTTTTGGTGATAACATTGTCTCTTGTTCTGCTTACGAGCGCCTACTACTCAGGAAACTGTGATGGTCAACCATATATAATGGCCGTAAAGATTGGCAATTTGATGTGGAAGAGTAATGTTGGCTTTTTTGTGGCAATGTACATAGGTGTTAGGACAACTTTGTCTGTATGTCATATATGTGCTGCAGTGTTCTTTCAATGACAGAGTGCATGTACATAAGTAAAGCAGAATATTGGAAATGAAGGTCAGTTTTGTTTTACAATATGTCATAAGATTTGGTTGCTGTCTTTTTGGTTGAGCAGATTCATTTGTTGGAGATAAGGTGCATGGAACAACTAGATATTAAAGTAAAGAATGGCAAATTCTGAAGCTTGTCCTCTCTTTTCCTTAAGCCCCCAACAAACAAACACAGAAGACATTTCTGCCACTTCCCTGCAGCCTACATCAAATGAGTCACCAACAGATGCCAATGTACATAAAGAAATACTAATGGGCAAACCCTCAGATGTTAAGGACAGTAGTCCAGTTGGACCCCAAGCTGACATTGCTGTCCCTCAGCGAGGCAGAAAGCCCAGGAGAAAAGTTCCAGAACCTCAACAGAAAGAGTGCGATCATGAAAAAGACACTGTTCCATTACGACCACTCAGAAGAAAGGATAGTTTAACACCAGACCGCAAACAAAACTGTGATGGTTTGTCAGTCAAGCTCTCTCCTGAAGTTTTTTCAGTCCAGTCTGTAAAGAAAGATGTTACTGGTGAGATCATCCCCACTCAACCTGCCACGGCTGCATTTTGCAGCATAAGGAAAGGGGACCTCAGTGTTACTCCAAATGGTCATGCCCAGGAAAGTGTTGGTGCTCAAGTAACACCATTCACAGATGACTACAAAGAAAAAGGAGAAGCTGAATCTATGCAAATATCCGTGGATGTTGTCCCACCTCCTCGTGTAAAAAGAAGAGATGGTAGTTTGCCACCTGAAACTTCACAGAAAACTACCCCTTGCAAGCCTCTGAGGAGAAAAGACAGTGTCAGAGAGACAGTTGTTCCGAAAAATAATGACCAAGATTTTAAAGTCAGTTCTGTTTTGAAAACAACTGATCCTGTTCCTCCTCTACCTTGTGAGATAAGGTCTGATGTCACAGTTGCTGTTAAACCTTTTCAGAGCATTGACAACACCAGTCAAAACGTCAATGAAATGATTCCTTCAGAACCTGTAGGAAGAAAAGACCAAACAACCAAACAACACTCTCAAGAAACAGATTTTGTTGAGAGTGCCTCTCTCCAGGCAGACACAGATCTGGTCTGCTCAAAGGACACACAGCAAACCTCTTGTACCCTGGAATGGCACAAGAAAGACACTGATACATCTGTAGAGGACTCTTCTCACATAATACCTCCCTCGGAAATGAAGGAATTTGAGAGCATTACACCAGAGAAATTTCATGTTGAGCAAACTGCTTCTCTCTCAATCATCAAGAAGATACGTCTTCCACAGCATGGCAAGCATTTGCCCTCAAGAAAATCTGGAAAAGTTGACAGTGGTAATAAGTCTATAAAACCGTCCCAGATTGACAACACTGTTATGGAAGAAATAAAGCAGTCAAATATAGCTGGTGACACGTCTGTTGATATGATCAACATCACATCTTCTGAGAAACCCAAGGATGCATCAGAGATAGTAGAGGTAGAGCAGGACAAACAAACAACTTCTCGTATCCCGAAGCCTCGTGTGAGGAAACGTTTCAGTGGCTCCTTCCCAGAAGATGTTACAGCTGTGGAGAGCACATCCAAGGCTTCCCATGTAGAAGAGCCACAGGTTGCAAGACAAGGTGCTCCTTCAACTAATTCCACAACAACTGAAGAACTGGCAAAGGTGCAGCACACTAAAAGCTCCCCCTGTCTACCTCTGGGTGATCAACCTTGTACATCTACAGAAGAAGTGGCTGCTGTAAAGTTGAGGAAAAGCAAATTGACCATTGAGAGCAATGTTCAAGTAGAGGATCGACATTCTTCAGAAAAGGCACCAGGAGCTTCAAGCTTGCCTGTACCAAAACCAAGGGTAAAAAAACGTCTCAGTGGTTCATTCCCAGATGACATTACAATTTCTGGCTCGCCCCCTTCCTGCCTGCCAGACACAGTACCAGTGATCACTGGTCATGAGTCAGTTCAACAAAGTGAACAGTCAAGCTTGCCCGTTCCATTGCCACGGGCCAAGAAATGTCTCAGTGAGACTTATTCAGATAGCACGCCACCTGTTGACAATTCATTCCCCCTAGAAACGGAATTCTCTCAGAGAAACCAAGAGGATACATCTGCCACTAGTGAGGAAACAAAAGAAGGCATGACATTTCTGGATTCAAGTGTTATCTCAGAAGGAGGTTTCGTCACAATCCAAGGAAAAGATGATGTTGCATCAGAGTTGGAACGGGAAGTGCTAGAAGCAATGGTAGAAGAAGAATTTCCTCAGGTAGACTCTGTAGAAGATACCGAGAAGGCACTGGATGAAATCATTGAAGGCTGGACCTTTCCAGAAAAACCTGTTGTCACAGATGAGTCAGAGAAGACTGCAGAGGCAGTGCCTGAGCAAGCTGACATTGAAAAAGCCCTGGCAGCAGAGGTTGACAGTTCTCTTGCTTCTACTGTTGCATTGCCTCAGGATGACTGGCTGCATGTAGAGGATGATAAAGACAGTGAACCAATGAACTCAAGAAAGGACACGAGAGATGAAGAGTTGGACTTTGGCTTTGTGTCTGTAGATGTTGGTTGTTTAGAAGAAGAAAGGTAAGATTAGTCGGTACTCATTAAGGTGTGGGGGTGCACTCATAACTGACTAACTCTCTACACAATAGAAATTCTCATGTCCTTGTATTTTCTAATGATCTAACATGGTCTATGTCTGGTTTCATTTGCAACATGATTTGCAAAATCATCAATAACAAGTATTATGTTGTTCATGACAAACATGTTATTAGAGACAATTTGGAATTTATTTTTCCACTTTGCCTTGTTTTTTGTGTCTTTTTAGGCAAAGGGAGAAGTTACAAGTTGCTGGCCTTCACCAAGCCAATGAATCAGCAACACCTCAGAAAAGACCTGCAGATGGGGCTGCCACTCTGGAAGTATGTTTAAGTTGCACTTATCAGTATTCATATATGAGCAATTGTTAAAATAACTTTGAAATGTAAATGTTGTTTCTTGCATTCAGGGCTCAGCCCAAACCTAGGGGGTCCAGCAGCATCCTCCCTTAGGGGGATTTTTATGCCTCATTTCTCCATGGCTGGAGTCATTATGTTTTCATGGTTGTCACTCTGTCCCATTCTTTTGAACACAATATTGCAAGAACACCTAATAGGACTTTCTTTAAAGTTGGCACAAACCTCCTCTTGGACTCAACGATAAACTGATTAGATTTTGGTGGTTGCAGGTCAAGGTCACTGTGACCTTGTCTGTCTTATTCTTTTGAGCTTGATGTCTAAAGAACACTGAGGAAATTATTTGGCACACACATCCACTTGGACTCAACGATGAACTGATCAGATTTTGATGGTCAAAGGTCAAGGTCACTCTGACCTCATCTGTCACATTCTTTGAAATACTGTATCTCAAAAACACCTTTATGGAATGACTTCAAATTTGGCAGAAATGTCCACTTGGACTTAGGGATGAGCTGATTAGAATTTAGTGGTTGAAGGTCAAATGTCAGGGTCACAGTGACTTCACAAAACATGTTTCTGGCAATTTCTCAATACTTTATAACCTAATTATGACAGTATTTCACACACTGTTCAGATACTGAATTAGTGACTCTAACCTAAGTTAGAGTCATTGAACTGTGCTGATTATATGGATCTTCTCTACTGCCAGGGGGGAAGATTTGTGTGAAGCATCCATGTTTTCACAGACATGGATGTAAACTGTAGCTACAACTTCACTGGTTCATGGTGGCATATAAATGTGAGGCAATAATTCTAGTTTTCCTATTTATGGCAGCTATATGCACTATTTTTCAAACCATTTGAGAGAACAGAATGCCTAAAACTCTGTTCATCATTGGGGGAAAACATGACAGTTGCCAAGGAAATAAATCATCTGGCAGAGGCTACATCCTATTTTGTATCTAATTTTTTTTGTATCTAAACAAATGTTAAGGATGGCTAATTTCAACTACTGCCACCTAAAAAGAGGCAACAGTATAATCTGATGGTACTAGTTTTAAGTTATGTAATATAGGAAGACTAGAAATTTGATGTAAACAGCATTACATATCCTGAAACCTATTTTTGTTATACTATACTGAAGTAGAGTTCACAGAGTGAAGAAATCTAGATGAATCTGATCGATGTCCTAGACTTAAATCCATGCCATAATAATCTGAGCTGCTCCAATTTCTAAATCAAGGATCAGAACAATGTGGTCTTGAATATTAGGCCAAGATTTCTTTTGTGAATAGCATAGTAGGATAAACAACATATGAACAACATATAAACAACATAACATGGGCATATATTATTATCAAACAGACACAAAGTTAAAGGTATTTTAAAACCAAAAGATTCAGAGCTTTTGAGAAAACATTTGGGGCTAGAGTCCTGGAAGCCACTCCATGCTCAGAGTGAAAAATTATGACCACCTTTGCAGTTCCCCTCAAGTTCAAGGACATTTTTAGCCTTTTTCAGCTTATCGCTTTGATTTCATGACCTGCAAACTCCATCATCAACCTAATTTTCAGCAATAACAAGCAGCCTTTTTCCAAAAAGCTCTAATAAACCCACTGTCTGCCTGTCCAGCACCAAACAGCAGACAAAGTTAGTGACGAGCTGGTGAAGAAAGTGGAAAGTGAAGTGAATATTGGGCTTGCGCTGATCAGGTGGAAAGAAACACAACTCTAAATCAACGCTAATATTGCTCTGTGTCTGCTGGATCTGTTAACTGGCAATTGACCATTTAATAATGGTCTTGATACTTCAGAGAGTATATGTACTGTACTGTTTTATATGTAATTTATGTTACAGTAATTCCCCATTGTCATTATGTGTGTTCCAGGGATTTTCACCCAGTCCCAGCTTAGTGACATCTAGTCAGTCTTTACTGGACTGGTGTCAGGAAGTCACACAGGGTCACAAGGGAGTGAAGATTACAAACTTCAGCACCTCCTGGAGGAATGGCCTTGCCTTTTGTGCCATCTTACATCACTTTCATCCAGAGAAGATGTAAGAAACAGTTGACAATAGTTTGCCCACAGAAAAAAAGTTTTTTTTTTAACTCCCCTTAATGCGTACACTATGTTATGTGTTTATTATGTCTGCTATTTTCTTTTCTTTGTGCAGTAATTATGAAATGCTGGACCCGTATGACATCAAACACAACAACAAAAAGGTAATTGCTCATCTGCTGATTAAATTAGCATAGCTGTAATTTATAACATTTTCTTGTGTTGGTTGGTTATTTCTAATTTGATTCATCCATCCATTCATCCATACATCCATCCATTTCTCTATAAATTGCAGGCCTTTGATGGCTTTGACGAACTTGGCATTTCCAGGCTGATGGAGCCTTCAGACATGGTCATGCTAGCAGTGCCTGACCGCCTCATTGTCATGACCTACCTCAACCAGATCCGCACACATTTCACAGGCCAGGAGCTCAGTGTGCTTCACATAGACAGGAATAGCAGCGAGTCCAGCTATGCAGTAGCAGGGGAGCGGGAGAGCCAGGAGGACCCAGAAGCAACTGTTCGCTACTGCGCCCAGAGGCTCCAGGAGGAGGGTATAAGTCTGGAGACCAATGGGACTGCAGGCACAGCAGAGCCAGAGAGTAAAACCAGGGATGTTGTCCCACCTCCCAGAACCAAACGGCTGCCGGGTCCTGGGGCAGGTGGGGCTCAGTTACCGGTGGCACCCCCAAGGACTCATTTCCTGTCCAAGACTGGTTTCTCTCATGTCAAAGATGCTGATCTGGTGAAGAAGCGTAGGTCACAGCGGAGGAGTGGGTCAGTGGAAGAAGCAGACATATCGGTGGTATGATACCTTATTGCCTTATTCATTTATCCCCTTTAAATCCTATAACTTATCAGTGATATACAAGGAACTTTTCTGTCAGCAGGTCATTGCAGGTCAAGAAGAGAGTGTTATTACCCGGAGGAAGTCAGACACTGGTGAGTCCTTCTCAAAAACAGATATCATTTGTTAGGGAGGCACCGATTTTGAAATTCTGGGCTGATATTAATGTTTAAAATAACATTTGGCCAACAGCCTATAGCAAATAGCCAATACTGACCAACACTAACAGCTAACGTTAACTAGTTCTCCTACTGCCAATTTTAACTCAGATTTGTTATTCACAACGTGGCATCATTAGGGAAACAATAAGCTACATCCCCTGACATGTCAATAGTGAGTTTATCACGTCCTTCCTTCTTGACGGCGTGTTGGCAAAAATCTCAGCTTGTCTCAAATATGTTCTCTATTGTCCCCAGGACGACAGTAGTCTGGAGCCCTGCTTTTTAGTCTGCACAAAATTGATACGACACAACAGCAAAATACCTGCTACTGCCTTAAGTGAATATTATCTTATTAGCTGATAGGCAGATTGCAGTCAGTGAGACAAATATCAGCCAATACTGATGTTCAGCCGATAAATCTGTGCATCCCTATCATATGCCTGTTTTCATGTACCGTAAAACTTCAATTAAAAGCCTAGTCCCAGTCCCTTTTATTAGCACGGTGTGGCTACACATTTTGACAAATAAAGGCCAGTCTCAATTAGATACCTGGTAGAATAGAAGTTCTTCGGATGTATAAAACCAGGTTTTATACAACTTCAAATTATGTGTCCATTCCTCAGTTACCCTGTAAGTTACTCATATTCCTTTGGTCTGTGAGGGTGCTCAGATTAAAAGTATCAAAAAGGTTTTTATATTAAAAATTAATCCAAGTTGTGAGTATTGTTTTAACAGGATAAAGAGGTGTTGTGTTGACACGCTGGATGCCGTAATCCTCGAGTGCTGTAACTCACTCTCTCTGTCTGTCAGAGCTAGATCAAATGAATGATACATAATTGATACCTTATCTGAAGCCTAATTTTTAAACAGTAATATTCATACTGGTTTACACAAGGTGATTGTATTTCCTCATCTTTGCTGAGCAAAAGTATTGTGTGAAAGGAATTAAAAGCCTGTCCCAAATATAGGCCTGTTGATATCAGTGATATAAGCAAATAATAGCCTGGGCTACTAATTGAAGTTTTACAGGTATACAGCATTAATACATCCTCCTTTTTAAACTTGACCCTTCATTGACTATATTTGGACATTATGACTTTGCTTTGTTGTTTGTTTGGTTTTTGATTTTGTTGATGTTTGATGGTTTTCCATTGTTAAGTTGAAAGTTGTTCAGCTTTGCTTCATTCTTCCAAGTGGTATAGTTAATTTGTGTTATGTCTCACAGAGGAAACAGAGGCTGTGGTTGAGGAGGGAAGACCAGAGGGCCAGGTCAGTTTTAATTTGTTTCACAGTAGGGTTGTATATATAGACCTGTGTCAAACTGTCTGTAGGTAATTGTGTGTGTCTGTGTGTGTATTAATGAATATAGGACCCCAGCCAGTATGTGCTGAGTCAGATGGAAGCCCTGGAAGCAGAACAAAATCATATTGATAACAGAGCAGGTGTGGTGGAGAGAAAACTCAGACAATTACTGGAAACAGGTAAGACAATCAATAGATAATCAATTCATGGCTACAGATAGATGCACTATAAATAAAATGCACAGCAGAGGGGTTATACAGCACCTGTATGTTTAGTAATATGAATTTCCTCTGCAGGCAGTGACAAGGTGGAGGAGGAGAGGTTGATTCAGGAATGGTTTACGCTGGTCAACAAGAAGAATGCTTTAATCAGGAGGCAGGACCACCTGCAGCTACTGTAAGACATCTACAACACACATCATCAGAAATATGCTGTATAAACTATAGTATTTACAATACACTATTAACAGCTGATAAAACATTCCAACCACAAGGTCCATCAGAAGGTTTTGATAATTACATGTTTTCCTTAGTCCAGTTGCCATTGTATTGTCAGTTTTCCATATTTCTACAATTCAACTACAAGAAGCACCTCATCCATGTTGGTTTAAATTAAACTTAAATTACTCAGAAAAATTGGAAATGTGATGACATGTTGTCCTGCATTTGTTGTATTTGACAGCCTGGAGGAACAAGACTTGGAAAGAAAATTTGAGCTGTTGAACAAAGAGCTGAGGGACATGATGGCAATTGAAGGTACGACTTTGTTGCTAAACATATTCTGCTTCAACACACCAGAACACAACAGGCCGATGCTAAAACTGTGGTTGAATGCTTATGTTGTAACCTTGTGCTCATGACCTTACGTCATATTGCATGGAATTAAAACAGAAATTCTCAAGCTTCTCATGTAAGCATGCCAAGGAAGTGCCTTTAAATATGTGTGTGACTGCAGCTCCAGGGGTTATTTTTACAGCTCACACATAACTTCTGCTTTTAACAGTTGATAGGGAACTTGTGGGTTAATGAAGCCTCAGAGCTTTCTTCTAAAAATGTTTCTATGAGGAGATAAAATGCCTCTCAGCTTAGCACTATAAAAAAATAGCAAATAACATGATTTCAAGCTGACCATGGCCAAAGTTTATAAAGGAGCGACTTCTATTTTGCATTTGGAGTGGCAAGTGTCCGTCCCATCCTTGTGAATGCAATATCTCAAGAACGCAGGGGAGGGGATTACTTTAAATTTGGCACAAACATTAACTTGTCCTCTTGGATGAATTGGATAGATTTTAGTGGTCAAGGGTCAAAGGTCAAGGTTGTCATGACCTTGCATCCATCTCATTTTCATGAATGGGATATCTCAAGAACACCTTGACTGAATTTCTTCAAATTAGGCACAAACATTCACTTGGACTCAACAATAAACTGATTGGGTTTTGGTGGTCAAAGGTGACTGTGACTCTGCATCTGTCCGTCTCTTGTAAGCGCAGTATCTTAAGAACACCTCAAGGGAATTTTTAAAAATTTAACACAAATGTCCACTTGGACTAAAGAATAAACTGATTAGAATTTTGTGGTCGAAGTTCAAAGGTCAAGGTCAGTGTGACCTCAAGAAACATGTTTTTGGCCATAACTCAATAATTCAGATGCTAATTATGACAAATGTCACACAAATATCTAGCAAGAAAAAAAATGAAGTGATGAGCTTGACTTTGACATCATAATGTACCTGTTTTCACAGGTATGGATGTAAACTGTAAGAGAAACTTGACTGGTGCGCAGAGGCATACAACTGTAGGGTGGTAATTCTAGTTTTCTAGTCTGATTTATACAACACTAATGTTACCACTAACCTGAGTCTGACGTTTGTGTCTTCACACCCAGAAACAAGAAAGTGAGTTTTGGACTTGTTATGAGCAGTGACACTCACCAGAAACCACAACAATTGGTCAATTTTATGGAAAAGTTGTGGTGGTTGGACCAAATTGCAAGGCCACACAGAATTTATGGAGATTGTTTGAATTTGCGCTTTTGTGATGGCAACATCCCAGAGGGACTGATTTTAATTAAATTTCCTTTTAGCAAAATGCTCTGAGTAAATTTGAGTTCTATTGGGTGAACAGTTATGCAGTATATATGTGTAGGGCCTTTACTGTGAAGGAGTTGATCTGGTATGTGCTGCTTTTGTCAAGGTGGAAAGGAGTGATTAAGTTTGCTGTCTTGGATTGAACTGTCACTACAGACTATGTAGGGAGCCTCCATTTTGTTTATAGTACTCAGCCTCAAGTAGAGGTGCAACATGATTCTCTGATGCCTCTATTCACAGTGCGAAAGTTCAGAAAAATTGACCTTGTACCAAAAAAAAAAAGTTGGCTGCTTTTTTGCCGCATAATATGTTCTGTCTGAAAGTATTCATGACAAAAACAGTTAATAAATATATATAAACGTGAAGATTTATTTTCATGAAAAAAAAAGCTCCCCCAGTGTTTAAAGGCCTTAAGGTGTTAACTAAGGAGTCAGACACCCCCTGTATTTCGCACACTGGTGAATGGATGGGTTTCTTGCTTAAATACCAAACTGAGGATTTGTGGGCTGCGGGGCTCCTAACTTTCATTTTCATTTTTCTCTTTCTGAGTTCTCATCCTTCTCACATCTGATCTTTTGCCTTTGTTTGTTGTCTTTGTGATGCAGAGGGTCAGAAGACTCAGGCCCATAAACACAGAGAGCAGCTGCTGCTTCAGGAGCTGGTTTCACTGGTCAACCAGAGAGATGAACTGGTCCACAATATGGATGCCAAAGAGAGAGGGTGAGACACACTTAATATACTGTTTCTTTTACTGGCTCTACAACCGCAGGCGGAGAAATGGCACATCAGTCTGCATGTTCACACATACACATACACATACATGACAAACAGTGCAGCAAAAAGCATCCATTGTAGTCCATACACCTCCATTAGACATGCGTAATGACTGAAACACATTATGTGTAGACAAATTGTGACTGTCCTCCTCTCTCCTTGTCTTCAGAGCTCTGGAGGAGGACGAGCGTCTGGAGCGAGGCCTGGAGCAGCGGAGGAGGAAGTATGCTAAACAGCAGAAAGAGAAGTGTGTGATGCAGTGATCCCATCAACCTCCAGACACAAAGCGCTGGGTCACCAATCTGAAAGAGAGTGACTGAAGATTAAAACCAAGAACAGGACAATCATGTAGTCACATTGATTGGTGTGGTTTGAAGTCAGCAGTAAGAGGACATTTAGACACATCTGACCCAAGGAGGGTACTTCTGAACCAGTGTGAGGTGAATGTATTTCCAGTGGAGACTCAGATGTCCCAAACCAGAGAGAGGCTCTGAGAAATGCCTGCAATGTTTAAGCTCTGAATCAGCTTTCACCTTGGTTTGCTTTCCCTTTTGACTGTCTTAAAATGTGGCACTGCACTCCATTTAATGACCACGCATCAAGATAATTGAAGTGGACAGTGGTGTAATTTCCACAAAATCATTGCATTGTCCATGTAGCAAACCCTACAGGATGTTCAGCCCACTGAGCAGAAGTGGCATCAGTGCCTCAGAGAGCTGCTTCTACCTTTGGACTGTTTGCTTTGCAGTTTCCGTGCTGTGTTTTTAGTGACTGTTGTTACAGAGTGATTGGGAATGTAACATGAGTTTGATTGAAAGTGTGTGAGACTGGAAATGTCTGGTACAGATATGAGCTGCCAAAAACAGAAGATTAGGTTTGATCAGTGTTTGTTCGTTAAGGCCAACAGCAATACTGACATGTTTGGACTTGACCTGCTGATAACCAAAAAAGTGTGCCACTATATTCATATTTACAAGGATTCAGTGTTTGCTGATGACTGCTACATGTAGCAGAGAAAGCCTGAGAAATACAAGTCTTCCAAACTGTATATAGAACATCTATAAATACATCTGCATATGAATGTAGAATCTGGAGAACAAGATTTGGTATCAGAAGCATTCTGATTTCCATTTGTATATCGCATCTGAAGTTGCTAATTGAACTATTAACAATTACCAGGTCAGAAGAGGAAGTCTTGACCCTCAGATTCATTACTCGGAACCCGCAAATATTGGCAGTTGCCCCCAAAGTCGAAATAGTAGTCAGACAAATAGCTGATTGGTTCCAAATTGAAAATTAAAATACACTTTGCCATGGCCTTCTAAATCCATCCGTATAGATGTTTTTAGATCTATCGCCTCTATCAGGCGTCATCTATTTGTCAGATCTTTCTATAACCATCACATGATGAAAACGACTTGATTAGGGTTTAAGGGGAACCCAGGTATTTTTCAACCTGGATCCTGTTTTCCCATATCTTTGGGCCTTTGTGACTTGTGGGAACAACAGATTTTGAGAGTGGTCCAGTATTGAGAGAGTGTTGCAGCCAGTAGCTGCGAAACAGGCTGCAGTGTAACCACTTGGGGCATATTTGCACTATTAACATCTACTAAAAGTGCTTGTTTTTGCCACAGACAGGATCAGATGGTTATTATGAGTGTCTGACAACATTATGGAAAGGACCCACCAGAGAACTGAAACATTTTTGCCGTACCTTTTGCTTGTTCCCATCTGTTTTGTATTCACGTCTCGCCAGGTCTTGTCTGAAATCTTGTGGACTTTTGCACATTTTTGAAATCAGCTAAATATTTAGCCATGACACTGACAATCTTTTAGACAGAGTAAGATATGCTTTCTGTGCTCCAACCAACTATCACTATACAGCACTACTCTCTCCAACCTTCCCTTGTGTTTCTGTTGTCTTCCTGCAAGAAGTCACCTCACGCTATTTCCTTCCTGCAGCAAGTCACCTCGCAATATTTCCTTCCTGCGAGAAGTCACCTCGTGCTGTTTTCTTCCTGCAACAAATCGCTTCATGTGAGATTTTCAGAACAAATCTTCTCGTTAATGAGACTTAGACACAAAACAGACCGGAACAAGCAAAATGTACACAAAACGTTTGCTCTGTAGGGTTCTTTCTGTAACGTTGTCAGACACAGTTAAAACAGTCTGAATCTGTCAGTGGCACTTTTAATGGACATAAATTGGTGAGGCGCACCTTCCCAGAGTGTTTACATTACAGCCTGTTTTTGCTGCTGCTGCCAGTTGCAGTGGTCTCTCTAAATAATGGATCAATTCCAAAACTAGTTGTCCCCACAAGTCATATATATGCAAAAACATGGGACAATATGGGTATTATGGGTAAATACTGGAGTTCCCCTTAAGGTCTTGAAATGATGTGTGGTCATGGTTAAAGTGTGTTGAGTATGTACAACAAATAATAGTTTGGTCCTAAATTCACTGAACTCTTTGAGTTTTCAGTTAGTCACCACAGTTGCCTTACTGAAGGGTGTGCTACATTATAAATGACTGTAAATAACAATGTTTATTTCCCAAGTTTAGTGATTGTCACCCCATGGTGATTCCAATGCAACTGAATATGCAATTAAATTTTAGTCATGTCTTGCCCTTGTTTTTGGACATGTTTGTTGTTCCAGTAGCTTTTGGGAAATTAGAAATCTAATGCAGTCTGATTGTGGTGTTTGAGATGTTGAGATGTTTACATCATATTGTGAGATGGGATAAAGGTGCAAATGGAATGCAAGGACAAGGAAAGCAGCCATGGAACAGATCAGAGCCCTTTAACTAAATTATTAGATTCATTTAAAGTTTTACTATTTATTCAAGACATATCAACTGACAGAGCAGCCACACAGATTCAGTATGTCTGCCATATTGGTATGCATTTTAACCAAAGCTTGTAGCCCTCATTATTGTAACATTTAACTTCCATCTGTGTAGAGAATGTTCATACAGTACAGCAGCATTTCGCCTCTCTGTAAACCGATACAGAGACTGCATTCATATTCATGACAGTGACATCAGAAGATGTCTTTCAGACTTGTACATGTAGGATGTTTTTTCTTGTGTCTTGTTTTTGCATTGAAAGGTTATGTTTTAACTACAGTGCAAGGATGTTGTGTAACAGTGACATTTCTGGCCCTGAGGTTTTATTTTGTGTTTAAAGGTTTGCAGTTCTCATGTTGCCATAAATGCTGGTGGTAGCACCTCTGACCGCCACTGTGTGAATTAGCTACAACCTGTTAAAAGAATGGCTGTTTTTATGTGTGGTTTTTATGTTATATTTGCACTATTTGTAAAGTTTGGAAAATACAAAAGAGTTGAATGCCTTTACACATCTCATGCAGTTTTATTTAATAGTATTGTGTTATATTAGAATCAGTATGAATCCATAAGGGGTTTGTTCACAATGGAGGTTTTAGAGGCAGATGTTGGCTTCTTTAAACTGTAGATGGCCACTGTTTTTGTGGGTCATGTGAGGAATCAAACTTATTGCAAGAGAAAAGAGGGAAAACAAATTATTTGCAAAGTAATACATTCAAATGAATACAAATACTAGTTATTCCTATTTAAGTTAAAGAAAATTGAGGGCTAGGGTTAACCACAAGGCTAATTTATGCAATGTAAACATACTTAAGCTAATAATGGGTCACTAGCAAAAAACAGTTGTTTTGTCTCTGAACCTTGACAGTTATTACTGAGCTGAATTTGGTGCTTTTGTTAAATTATGTTGTTATTAATCCATATTCAATTGCTGATGGGAGAAGTTTGCCCTCAGGACTTTAAGCAAGATAACCCTGAAGCTTTATGAAAAAAGATGATGGTTTAGGTCAAAATGAAAAGCCCTGAAGGTTAACTTATCCCATGTGCTGTGCACTGTAGCATACGCACGTGGCCTATGTCCTTGTAAAGTAAAGTAATACTTTAACAGCGGTGTGTTTGTGTTACTCAGCACAAGCCTATGGCATTTTACATTATATAAATTAGCCTGGCGACTAGTGGAGATTTTCTCGATTCATATGAAGCCAGGATAAATCACATACAAGACTTAAAATGCTATTTTGTGAAGGCTTTATTGTCTTCACAATTTCTTATCTGTGAAATAAAAGTAAATATAAGCTTCATTTCCACTGAGGGAAATGGTTTTCATCTGACAAAAATAGACAGGAGGTCTGTCTCGTGGCAATGTGTAGTTTCATTTCTGGGGAGCTGCACGTCAGGCTGCGGCTTAGGTCATGGTGTAGGCTCTGCAACACCGTAGCTATGGCATTGATGCAATGCATAATTATAAATCCTGCTTAATGTGTGTTAGTGAAGTAAACCTTACTGCACTTATTATTTATGTGTTGTTTTTATCTTTTACGGCCATAAGTAAAAAAAGGAAGGGATGGCAACCTCTTCTGTGTCTGATTGTGTTATATAGGCAGATAATGTTGTCTCATATCAGTCACAGGCCCCTGACGTGCATCATATCGACATCGTATTGCAGCAGACTTTGTAATATCTGCAAATATCGTATTGTTGTCCAAAGAATCATTATAAAATTATATGGTGATGAAACTGGTGATTTACACCCCTAATGTCTAATAATCAAAAATAAACATTGTGGATGAAGACAGAGATATGACATATCATCACAACACCATTTTTGTTTAGCAAAGTTTTTCATTTTTCAAATTGTACTCTCTTGTGTACTTTACTGAAGGTTTTACAGTGTCAGTCTTTTTAGCTGAATCGTGGGTGAATTATGGTCTTTAAAAATAGATGAGAAAAGCAAAAATTCCTATACTTCAGCATTTCTAAGGAGAGAATTAATAGAAAGAAGAAGTGAGAAAGTCTTGCCCAATACTGGATGGAAAAGACTTTTGGGCAGGAAGAAAAATCTAAGAAAATATAGAAGAAGACTGACTGTAGTAGATCACTTTGAATTGGTGGCACTAACTAAAATAAAACAGGATTAAATCACAGTTTATCATAATGTCTTATTGTATTAACATGTTAAACCTGGTTTTGACTTTAGCCAGATTAACTCTAGACCCATCTTTGACTTTAGTTCTTTCTCAGCCGGGTTTAATGTCAGCCCTGTTGTGAATGTCGACACTTTTAATTCCTCATAATGCCTGTCAGTGGGGTTTGATGTTCAAACAGTGAACTCATCTGCAAGACAGTGCTCCACTACTGTATGTCAACTAGTCTCTGACTGTGTCCGTCGAATAACAAGAGGCCAATGAGCTCAGTAGAGCTGAGAGATGAAAATAGGTGATAATTCTCTGTAAATTCATCACTATGAGCCACACCTTTAGATTACTCACCTTCATGTGACCCATTGTTAATATCAAAATTTAATTAGAGCAACTGCAAAGTTTTTAATATTCTCCAATAAAGGAAGCTTTAGTAAGTCAGGAGCATAAGAATACTTAGTAAAAGAAATAACTAGTGAAGAGTTTATTAACCCCATGGTTGAACAACACTTTAGGTCACTTGACATGCAGACATGCAAAGGTTATGTTTGTCTGCATATGCATAGATTATGAGACAATGGGCCCCTGGGCACAGACGTATAAAGGGTCCTGACCCCCCAGCAGGGCCGGTCCACTGATTTGCAGCCAACAGCACAATAATCCAAGCTTTGGCATCTGATTTCAACACACAAGGCACCCTTTAGCTTTTATATGAGATGCACAGGGCTTTCAACAAACTCTAATGTCACTCCACCCTCAGTATAAATGTAGTAATAACAGTGACAAAGTCTGTGTAGGGAGGGGGTCAGGTTGGTGGACGGGTCAAACAACCACAGGACTTAAACCCATGAGACTGCTGTTTGTGTCCCATGTGAAACAAAAAGTCAGAGTTTTTTAGACTATGTTACGTAGCTAATGTCATGTGACATAGCTTAGGCCTACTCATAAGTTAGGTAAGACACATACATATTTTAACCATCAAAGTGAATGTTGGCTGTTCCATTGAGTATTCCAGTAGGCATTTTGGGGCTGTTATTGACATGAATTAGAGTTGGACTTGGTGACTCAGGCTCAGTATTTTTAGTCATCTCCTGGCTTCAGCTCACCCAGGTCAGTTTAGCTCAGGTTAATTTTTTCAACCCGTTGAGAACTCTACTACAATGACACAGAGCTGGTTAAAAATAATATGACAAAATAGCTACTGTAGCTGTCATATTTTGTGGAGACGGATGGCTGGACCACCCCCCAAACTGCCTGCTGGATCAGCAAACCTTCCAGCATTGTAGCCTCTGAGTGGTGGGGAGTAAGATGAAGGGGCTACGGGGTAAAGCCATGGGTGTGCTAGCCAACTAGCAGCAGTGTCTTTCATTTGCACTGGCTAGCAGTAGGTTGGCAGCCAATTATCAGGCCCTGACAACTTGCAGCCTGTATTTGTCTTGAGGAAATGGGTGTGGTTTTATCCAGTGTGGGCTGAAAAAAATGACTCTTCCCAGCAACCAGAGGCAGTTCTGAGGCAATGAGTATAACAGGATAATGTTGTGTTTCATCAGTATGCCTGGTGCCGTGATCCTCGAGTGCTGTAACTCTCTTTTTCCATGTGATGTGCTGTTTGTCAGAGCTAGATCAAATGAATGATCCAGATAATGTAATAATAATAATAATAATAATAATAATTATTATTATTATTATTATATTAATAATAATAATAATAAAATATATAGATTTTTTTTAAATGAAGCTTAACATACAGAGAGCACATAAAGTTACTTCTAGTTAGGTGTCATATTTATGGATATATTTAGGATTTTATGCCATTTGTTTTCCATGTTTTGTTTTATTTAGTGTATTGTTTGTTATAGTATTTTGTGTGTTCTGGAGTATTTGGTTTGATTGTACTCTTGAAGCAGTAGTAGCACATAAATTAAGGAACTCAGATGGTCCGAAGGGGGAGGTGTATTTACCAGAGGAGGAAGGCTCATTTCCACCATTTAATTACAACATTCCTCTGAGCCAAATCATAAGTAGATGTAAACACAGACATCAGTCATTTTACTGAGCCTCTGAGGAACACACTGACAGGCTGGATGGAAGAATGGGCAGCAGTGGATTATGATACACCCCTCTAAGGAGCTGAAACATGGCTGTGTGTAACACTATCCTGTGGTGTGTCTGGCCTACTTTAATCCTACTGTGGATGTGGATGTGGGAAGCTGGCTGTGACATTCAATATTCAACAGAGGAGGGTGAGTGTTCAGGTGTTCTGTACTCAGGACACAAAAATGTTTCTCTTTTACAATTAATATATAAAACTTTAACATGTGACAGTGTTATCCCATATCTAAACTCACATTCCAGTGGACTTTGAGAGGGTCGTCAGGAAGTGTTTCAGGAAATGAGAGTTGTTTTTTTTTCTCTGGAAGTGATAAAAAGTACTGTGTATAATAGATTATATATATGCTCATCTTTCAACTGTTGTCTCCCCACACACAGTATAAAATACAGACAGCTGCTGTATCCTGAATTAGTTAATAGGAATAAAATCCCTTCAAACTAAGTACGTTTGGATAAGAGTCCACACTGCAACAGCTTTTTCAAGTATGATATTGAATATTATATTAAGAGTGTTTTTATTTTATCCAAAAGGCGTGCAGAGAGGTACTTTCAGATGTTGTAAACAGTTAAGTAGCAATAACACAGTGTAAAAAGTAAAATTATAAAGTAAATATTGCCAGCACCATATATCGACTGTATTAACAGTATATACTCTGTTGGCTGATTACTATAGATTCCTCACTGTGTAACAACATGTGAATGCTGTAGCTGGTCAGAGTAGAGCTAATATTACCTACTTTCTACTGTTGAGTCATTTACCCAATAATGCTGCATCGTCATCTGAAAACTAACTTTCTTCAGCTGATAGGTAAATGTAGAGGAGTAAAACACACAACATTTCCCTCAAGTAAAGTACTTAAGCAAATAGACACATACAAATTACCAGCATGTTTTAAAATCTAATCTACCATCTGTGGTTCAACCCCAGTGAGCTTCATGTTTACAGCACAGGCTGATAGGAAAATGGCATGGCTTTTTCAAGAGGATTTTCCAGTACAAACTATTATGAGAGAACGCAAAAGTAATGTCAAGAGAATGCAGAAATATAAATATCTTGAGTGAATTTAGAAGTATTGCCTGAGAATATAAAAGTACTTTGTAAAAATCTAAATATTTATATATATATATATATATATATATATATATATATATATTTAAAAAGAATTGAAAAAGATAATGCAAAAGTATTGCCTTACACTAGAAAATGTTATGAGAGAATGCAAAAAAATATTTAAATGTAAGATAGACATTACAACCATCTTTTCAAATTTTTCTTTTTTACAAAATATATTCTGAACAAAGCAGCTGGTTAGAAAAGGTTTACAAAAGAAATATAGCGGACTATAAATACAAGTCATTTAACATTACATCCAACCATACAAAATATTTCATAATTTGAGTCATTTTTTAAAATGTTTTTATTCACTTAATCTTGACCCATCATGGGGTAATTGCAACAACACACGCCTCTTAAATGAACAAATATATAACAGATAAATAAATAAAATTGCCTGTCAAAAGTTTTTGCCTTCGCATCGACGAAAGCTGTGGCCAGAGGCATCGTGTTTTCAGGTTGTACAACTGTACATCTTTCCCATTGTTGTGAATGCGATATCTCAAGAACAGCTTGAGGGAATTTTTTCAAATTTGGCACAAACATCCACTTGGAATCAATAATGAACTGATTAGATTGTGGTTGTAATAGGTCAAAGGTCAAGTCCACTGTGGTCTTGTCCATCTCATTCTTACGAATGAAATATCTCAAGAACACTTTGAGGGATTTTTTTTTTCAAATTTAACACAAACGTTCACTTGGACTCAACAATGAAGTAATTCAAATTTGGTGGTCAAGGGTCAAGGTCACTGTTAGCTGCATCTGTCTCATTCTTGTGAATGCAATATCTCAAGGAGGCCTTGAGGGAGTTACCTCAAATTTGGCACAAACATCCACTTGGGCTCAAGAATGAACTGATGAGAATTTGGTGGTTGAAAGTCAAAGTCACTGTGACCTTACACAACGTTTCTGGCTGTAACTCAAGGTTTCATATGCTAATTATGACACATTTTCACACAAATGTCTAATAGGATAAGTGTTAACATTTTATATCCAAAAGGTCAAAGGTCAATTCACTGAAACATCATAATGTTCTGCAATAAACACTTTTCTGGCCATTACTCTGTCATATCTCAGGAACAGAAGGGGAGACCTTTGGCACTATATATTTGATACTGAATTGGTGACTCTAATCTTGGGTATTGTCCTGGCAAAACTTTTTTTCCACCTTTTTCACAGATGAAACATTCAGACAGCTTAGGAAGATTATCCAAACAAAACCTTTTTCCCTCACCTGTGTTCTTAAGTCCTAAACACACGAGAGAAAACAATTTAGATCAAACGGATCACCAGAATTTAGTCTCTCTCACTTTTCCTCTCAGGGCTTCCATACAGATCTCCTGACATCTACCAAAACAGTTTTATATCTAGAAAGAGGAAGCAGACCCCACCCTGATAAACACATGTTGAAAACACTTGGGAAATCGAGGGATTTATTTAATGAATCAAGAGCAGTCTCATTATGTATCATACAATGTGGTGCAAATCCTAAATCCACCGTGATTCAAAAACGTTAATTTTCTTTTTCTTTGTTTAGTGGAGATTTTCCATTCTGATAAACAGACCACACTGGGTTGGAAATCTGACCCACCCAAAGGGGTAAGTTTTGTTCTTATGAGATAAGTTTTTATTTCATGATAAGGCTTGTTTAGTGTACACCAAGGAAACTATATCACTATATCTTTTACAGTTTCATTGGTGTACACTAAAAACAGTCTATGAATTGCTGAATAATGGCTTTACAACAGTTTTACCTAACTGTTAATTGCTAACTGTATTAACACTACACTATTAACACGTGTTGTTTTAGCATTTTAAAGATATTTTCTACCGATTGAAATTATGGTATGGAAGCTCATATATTATGTAAAACTGTATTTTTTTTTAAGATACCTAGATGTTATTCAACATCAGTAAGTGAATAATCAGTTTTACAGTTTGATGAACACGGACAACATGACTGGCTGATATGCTGTTTAATAATCATATTATGTATTAAGCCTGTTATTCCACTGGTATCTCTCAAGGTTTCTGAGTGTACCTGTAGTTCTGCCCTGCAGCTTTTCACTGATGTTCTCTCTCATCTTTCTTATCATCCCAGTGGAGTGAAATTTCGCTCAGACTGGGTACGCAGAGTCCAGTGCCTGTGCTCCAAGCTTGTGGAAAAATCACGACGAGAACTATTTTAAGCAAGCGGATGGAACGGAAAGATGCTCACCATCTCCTGATGGATATTTCGTTTGCCCAAGAAGAGGAGCAATCTGGTCAGCTCGGCCCATTACAAGTCCATCTTTTTGACTCAGACATACAATTGCCAAGATTTCAATATGGCTGGAACGTGCTGGACCTTCAGACCTCCAGTCCATTCCCCGTCACAGTCCCTGCAAACCAAGTATCCCGCCACCTGAACCGCAGCCTGGCTCTGAGCCTGGGCTCTGTCAGCCGCAGAGGCTTCCAGCTCGCCTTCTCCTACTCAGGAACATGTGTGCTGATAGCATCCATCAGACTGTACTACAGGAAGTGCCCTGACATTGTGTCTCACCTGGCCTCGTTTAATGGGACAGGGGCCCAGTCAGGTCCCGTGACGGGCTCCTGTGTGAAGGGAGCTGTGGAGGTTTTTCCACCTGTTAGGGAGTGTACTGTAGAAGGAGTATGGAGTCCATTGCAGGGGGGGTGTACCTGTGAACCTGGACGTCAAGTTGTAGATGAAACCTGTCAAGGTATGGGTAAGATTTTTCAGTTGTTGTCAGTTATCATGTATATATATGTATGTATAAATACATATATAAGTATTAACAACAAATTAAGCATTAAACATATTAAGGGGAGACACCCCAGGTAGGCTATATAGAGTAAAATCTTTCACAGTGAAATTTCCCCAGTGGCTTACTTATAGTAAGACAATTATTTTTTTTATGTTACAAGTTTTCTGAAATTTTACCTTTAATAATACATTATCTAGTTAAATTTGTGCTGATTTGCATACATTTCCTGAACAAAAATCAGAACGTTGGTTAAAGTCAGGTTTAAAATTCTTGCTTCATTTTGTTTTAATATAAAAGTCAAATACATGGAGAAAAATTTTGGATATCTCTATCACTTATCACTTATACAATTACAATATTTCATAAATCAGGCTATGAATGTCATATGAGGAAACCCCCGTGTAAACCTTAAAAATATATACAGGAATAAAACTGGAAGGTCTGGTTACTGAAGTTGAAAATTTTGAGTCAGAGTATGAGAAAAAAATAATTTTAGGAACGAGGCGTTTTAAAGAAAAGTATCATAAAATTACATACATTTTGAGACAACAGATAAAATGTTTAACTAACCCACATCACTATGACACTTAGTTGATTACTTACATTAAGACAATTCTTTTTTGAATTAGTAATTAATTGAATCAGTGCATGAAAAACCTATGCTTTCACCTGGGGTGTCTTGCCTTAAATACAAATACATATTAAATTAATCTTGATATTTTATTCACATATCAAAAAAGTTGCACAATAATCAATACCAGAAAGCTAGTGGACAACAGCTTGCACATTTTGTGATTTACTAAAGAAAGATTTAAGTTAGAAGTCTGAGAGAAAAATCTGAATTGAGAGTTTAGATGGCTAAAAACGAACTCATGGAACACATGGAATTTCTACCTGCAAGGTATTGTAAATAAACATTGTGGTTTGGCCTATTCCTAAAAAAGAAAAAGTGTCATTGCAACAAACTTAAATAATGTTAGATATTATTTTACGCCACCACAACTCACAGTGTTCATTTACTCTCAGTTACAGTAGCTAAAGTTATTTTAAGATTTATTGTGTTGAGTTTCACCTGTCATGGCAGCTTTAGCTGTACTGCCAGCAGCTGTAAGCCCAGGAGAAAAGATTTTTTGGAGAATTTTAACCCTAATGTAATGCATGCTGGAAACAATACAATGCCAATGTTGCTAAATAAATCTGAGAACTTAAAAACGTTTCAACTGGAAATTAAGTCAGCTGATTGCATGATTTTAAGCACTGATAATTAAATATATTGAACTTCAAACTGACAAATGAGACAGGGTTAATTATAAAAGAAAAGTTTATTCAATATGACTTATTATGAGAGGAGTCTGGTATTTAGTACAGATGGAGGAAAATTGTTTTTCACTTTAAACGCTAAAGTTTTGAGTTCCTAATTCTAATTGTTATTTATGTCAAAAAATTCAAGATGGCTTTTTTTCTTCGGTGTAGACTAGTGGTCTTTAATGTTTTTTCAGACTAAGGGCCACTTAACTGAAAGAGAAAAAAGGTGGAGCAAGGAGCAACTGCATACATTGTATTAACTTGTGTTGCATATTAAATCGGGTCTACAATAACTTGTAGGGCATTCCTAAAGTGCCATGTATTAACATATCTTTTTATGGTGCATACAATACTAAGCTATTAAAATAATACTTGTTGGCAGATTCATAATTTTTTATAACATGTTTTAATGTTAAATTCAGCATTTGGAAGGCGAATTGATTTGGCATAGGTTATTTAGCTTAAATGATTTAGCCTATCATCAGTGTTGTATACTAGGAGTCAAATGTTGTTGAGGAAACACGGTGTTAATACAGGCTGTGTTTTACCAACACTACAACCAGTACTAGTTAGTAATTAGCAACAACAATACCAATAACACTAATGCCATAAATATTTAAAAAAACACATTCATCTTTAATTTGGGGCCATATTAATTTATGAATATTTTAATTTTGTATGCATTTTTTTAGTCTTTTTTAAATTTATCTAGGTATATATATATATATATATATATATATATAATTCCTAACATGGTGAAGTTAGCCTGTAACATGTTAAACATATTTGCTACTTGTTCCTCTATGCTTCTTAACACTAAAGGAGACAGGGTGTATTAACATAATGACAGTGAGAGAAACAATGAGTTGTCCTGGAATATCTGGTGTCACTGTGCAACAAATAACAATCTGGTGTCTGTATGAACTACCACAGATGTCACCATGACAACATTTTATTTTTGTCCATTAGCAGGCAGCTAAACAAGAAACAAGTCATGTGCTGACGCAAACATTTCACAATATGAGTTTTTTTTTTTTTTACATTTTGGCCAAGAAAAAAAAAAAACTCTTGGATAGGCTTAATAGGTGACTTTCACATCCTCTTCACCATAATTGTTTTCCTTCTCAGTTTGACGTATTTCCTGTGCATTGCTCAGCAGATAATAATAGTTCTAAATTTCATGTTTTCTCTATTTAAAAACAAGACCTTGCTGGTGCCAAGCAGCCAGGAGCATTAATGGACCCAACACCATACTGACAGTTTAGCTTTTTTTAGGGCTATACTTCAAGTTAGGCTGAACACATCATGACTATGCTCAAAGAATGTCAATAACCTGATTATTAGATATCCCAAGTGCATTTTTTGTTGTTGCCCTCATTAACCTCCAGCTATAACGTCCTGCTTCTTTAACTTAAACCTGCCCATGGGTTGTCTGTATGGCTTTATTTAGGGAAAATCAACATGTGAGCACAATATACACTGTAAGATACAAGAACGATCGTGAAACTACATTTTGACACAGGGCCCCATTGTAAGACAGGGCCACATGCCATTCATTTGTACTACGGCTGAGCATTATTTAAAAAAAATATTATACAAGTACCAATATCAGTAACCCTAAAGTGATAAAAACACCAATCGAGTGCTTCATTTGATACCTTTTTTTTTCTCTACTTCATTCAGTACCCATCATGTCAATGGAGCAGTGTGTAGTATAGCCATACTTTCAAATGCTTTGTTGGTATCTTGGCACACTGAACTGCCACCTTCAACCGCCAAATTAACCACACCATAGATTGTATGAGTTCTGAGTACTGATACCCACCCCTATACTGTACTATGGTAGTGTGAAGTCCCTCATGAAAAGCAGTTGCCTGCTTTGCCTCGATAGTAAACAAACCTGCCTGATTCTAGCACAAGAGGAGCATCAGGATTCATCCTCTGGGGACCATAAATATGCACATTAAAAGTCATGGCCATCTGATTAATAGTTCTCAAGACATTTTGGTCTGGTCCAAGCTGTTGGACAAAAAACCACCAACTCTGCCAGACTCTGGAACAAAAAGTGACACGTAACAATTTTCCATGAAAATGCTAGACTAGAAGGGCACTTGGAAAGTGCAGACCTCTACCAAGGCCAATAGTACAGTCATCTATGACAGTGGTTCCCAACTGGTCCAGCCTCGGGGTCTAGATTTCTCCTTAGTCATAGTTTTAGTCATAGTTTGATATCCCGCAGTTTAATACATGCAGCTCGATGTTGTGGCCATGTGCTTGAGTAGTTTGTTGTCTCTGTCAAGTTGCTGTCTTTTAGCTACTCACTCTAGAGAAGGAAATGGCACCTCAATATAAAAGCTCTGTGCTGGAAATACACTGTCCTTTAAAATAAAGTGTGTAAAATAAACCACTTGTGGTCCATTTAGAATGGGCCCGTGACCCACTTTTGGACCACGACCCACTTGTTGGGAACCACTGATCAATGATATACAAATACAAAGAGTAGAATTTGTTGCACCATATGTGTGTCTGTGTAACTATTGTGGTGGTTTTCCCTGAAACCGCTGTCCCTGAGTGCTCCATACTGACTGCTTTCTGTTGAATGTTTAAGCAACTACATTTGTAGGCAGCCCCAGAGGATTACTGGTACCTATGAATGTGGATTGTGATGAAGACTCCAGGAACAGTGCTGGACTTTGAAGCCTATTTGACATAGTGGTCAAATGTGAAATTTCAACTTCCGCATTTGCAACATAATGACACTGAGCAAAACTTTTTTCCCATAGACTTAACATTGAGATGTCTGTAATCTGTGGATACGTTTTTTCTGAGCAAGACAACCCTTGCGAAATGACTACACCATCAGGATTTGATCTATTTGATCTGATAACATGTCGAAAGTCTTAAACAGCCGCACAATTAAATCATTTTAAGTAAGCAGTAAAACTTAGTGGTTTAATGGGCTCTTCCTCTGACCATACTATACTCCTCTACCAAGTTTCATGTAAATCAGACCAGTAGTTTGTAATCCTGCTGACAGACGAACCAACCGAACCAAAAACATAACGTCCTTGGTGGAGGTAATAAAGCTTTTACAACAACTATCAGTATCAGTAGTAGGAAAGAGAAAGTCACTATTTCTATTTCTTCAGCGTGTAGGATGGGCTACTACAAACCAGCCAATGAGAGTGGAGGATGCCGGCTGTGCCCACCAAATAGCAGGACACATGGGGAGGGCTCAGAAAGGTGTGACTGTCTACAGGGTTTCGGCCGCCTGCCAACTGACCCTGATGACCTCGGCTGCACCAGTAAGAAATACCCAGTGGACTTATTGGAAATAAGCAGGTGTCATCCTATTTTTAACTAATTTAGACATTAAAGTCTGGATGAGAATTTGAAAATTGTCAGTTTTAGCACCCCCCAGTGGCAATATCAGAAAATATGGACACCATCTGTTTTATTTTTTCACTTGTCAGTATCATCCATTTCCATGCATCCCTCCACCATCATGGATATGATGCAGCTTGATTATGTATTTATTGTATAATGTGATGCCACTGGTCATCTACTTTTTACTGTACTGTACTGTCTTGTCCTCCACAGAGCCGCCCTCTGCCCCCGTGAATCTAACAGCCCATCATCATAATGACTCTGTGCTGATACTGACGTGGGATCCTCCTCATGACTGGGGAGGCAGAGAGGAAGTGATGTATCGTGTCAAGTGTGAGAAGAAGGCAGAGGATGGCAGTCGGTGGGAGGCATGTGGGGATGATGTGGTTTTCCTGCCAGACTCAGTGAAGCTGACCAACACATCAGTCATCCTCACAGAACTGAATCCACAGTGTGACTACAGACTGTCAGTGCAAGCCTGGAATGATATATCCACTCTGCAGGGGGCGCCACCTTCATCCACTGCCACTGTTACTATACACAGATGTATGTAAGCCCTCTTAGATGATGTCAATATTATAGATTGCTGAGGGAAAGTGAGAAATATGGGGGATGCCGTTTACTTACTTTGCCTCTGACTGGTTTACCCTAACCCTAACCAATCTTAAACCTCTTCCCAACAGTTTCCCCCACTTTTAAGTTTCCTACTGTGAATGAGCTAGCTTGTTTATTCAAAGAGCTGTATGCAATATTCAGAGTACATCTATGATTCCGAGCCTGAGCTGGTATTATCTGCACACGGCTCTCAAAATGGAGGTTGCTGAGCCAGCAGCTAGCAGCTAACGGTGCTAGCAGCTAACGGTGCTAACAGCGCAAACAGTGCTAATGACAGCAACAATGCTGACAGAGCTAACAGTGTTAACCTGGGGAGAAACCAAAGGTGGATTTCTTTTGTTATCAGTTGTGAATGCCATTAGAGTACGTCAGTAAGCTGAGTACCAAAACTGACCTATTACCTGTAATATTCTTCAAGTCACACTCGACCAGGCCCTGTTAATATAAGTCCCGCGACTCAACCCATGATTAAACATACCGTTTTGCGTAATTTACTGTTCTGTCACATGTGCAAAGCACTCGCTCAGTCAGTTCCCAGCATAGGCTGTATATAAAGATGGACAACGTTTCTCCACTTATCCCCGCTGTATAGAAGTGAAGCTAAATAATCCCGGATACAGCTGCTGCCATCTTGCTCTAGTGACGTCACTTGGAGCCAGAATCTGCGCAGTAGCAATACACCCATCTGACCAATCGCAAGCAGTGCAATTGAATGCGAGCCCACCTACTGGCTCACAGAGTTGTCAACCATGTAGTAAAAATCCCTGTTTTATAGCATTAAATAACTAATTAAAACCAAACTTTCCAGAAAAATGAACACTTGAACATTCAGCAGCGTGATAAAAACTACCTTAAATGACAGAAAACCATCATTAGGAAAAATGTATTTGATGTGTACTTTGAGTTTTTAGTTTGGCCCATGTCCCATATGCAACATGGAGGGGGCAGGGTATATGACCTACACTGCAGCCAGCCACCAGGATCGAGACTTTTTAGCTTCACTTTTGGGGTGCTGTCATGTCGTCCATCTTTACATACAGTCTATGGTTCCCACTTGTTGCTAATTTAATGCAAAGTGACACAAAGATGACCAATTTTTTGGAAATCTTTCCAAATATCCAAAGTTGTTGTTACCAGTCAGCTGCATCCTCGGCTCTGGAATAATGTTTTGTCGAACATCTTCTGCATATTTTTGGTTTGTTTTCACCTGCTGCCCACCCACATTAACTTCGTTTTTACCGGTGCCCGTAGTTTTGTATACATATATTTTTCACCCCTTACACAACCGTTTTTGCAGGTTACTCAGCGAGTACCTGCAGGTACCTGACCTGGTGCAGGACTCTGACCGCAGAGTAAGTGCAGTCACAGCAGTGGCAATGAGCTACTAAAGGCTAGGATACACACACAGGAATTCATATCCATTAACATGCACATGTGGCCAGACCATCTACCACAACAGTAAAAAGAGAAGCTTAAATTGCAACACACACAGAGGTGTTGTGACTTCATTCTCTGCTCAGGATGCCATCACTCCACTACATCTTTACATAGCAAAACGTGATTTGCTGCTTTATGAATGCTCTGAATGTCATATACAGCTCCCTCTGAAGGAAAATAAAACACATTCTTCCTTGTACCAAAAAAAAAAACTTGAAGTCATAAGCAACAAAACACATCCTAAATCAGTTTAATATTGCTAGTAGCTTATGATGGCTAATGTTAGCCATCTTTAAATATTGCTGTGTGATTGATATAACCGAGTCAGTTTGCTGACCTAATGACTCCTCTTTACTACTCTACTGTAACACTATGTTTTAACACTGTCCTGTTGTTGCCACTGATGGCCACTTTGGGTGCTGTTAAGATATAGGTTCATAGGCTTGCTTTAAAGCATCACTGGGTACTAAAACAAAATCATAAAGTGCATCTTGAAGCTAATAGAATGTCAAAAGTACTGTTTATTTCTGAACCACAGGAAACACTTGTGCTTTCTTACAGGGAAAGTCCCACCTGTGGTGATCACTGTGACCACACCCTTCAACATGTCAAAGGATGAAATAGCACCAGTTCCTCAGCACCAGAGTCGCTTCTCCATGTGGCTGACAATTGGTATTTTATTTGGCATTCTGCTGCTCATGGCTGTAGTCCCCATTGGTGTGTGTGTCCTGCGCAGCAACTACACTAAACTCAGGTAAAGAAACCTTTCACCTCTGTCTTTGGTAAACCACTTTAAAATCACTGCTGAGCTGAGAGGTTGAGTGTGGTGAAGATAGGGCGATAATCAAAATAACTACAGAGCAGACTGTATCCCTAACATATTTTTCAAAAAAGAATGTAGACAAGTTTCTGAGCGCTGTCATTCTGTGCACACACACACACACACACACAGCGAGTAGAAAACAAACCAACCATGACTGAGAGCTTGTGAGGTCAGTGTGAGGAGTTGGTTTTGTGCCAAATCACACATGTAATGAGTGCAAATGTATAATATCCCATGAAGAAAACCTCTGAGCTCAGAGTGCAGGATCTCCATCTAGGTTAGAGCTCTGGATTTACAATAAGGTGGTAGACAGTTTTGCACAGAAACTTGTGGAGAAGCAGTCCCACTTTAAAGGTAAGACAGCTCTCACTGGTACTTTGCAATCATGATTGCTTAGTGAATACTGACAATGTTCGTCTATTATCAAAGCCATGGTGATCAGTTTGATTTGCATTGAGAGTTGGAGAAGGTGGAGAAAACAATGTTTTGCTAGAAGGAAGAAAGACAATAAATTGAAATTTCTGACTTTGGTGCCCCCTAAGAATGGTATAAAAAAGATATTGTTGCAGACAATAACCCAAGCTGCCACATAATTTAATGTCATTTATTTAGTGTTTATTGCTGGAGTCTTCAGTGTTTTGCAGGCAAAGGACCTCTGACCTGAAAGAGAGATGAAATGCGGATCCTATATATATATAAATATATATACTATATACTATATATAGTAGAAAATTAATGTTGCATATTAAAGTGGGCCTACAATAACGTGTGGGATAGCCCTGATTGCCATGTATAAACATACTCTTTTATCAGGCCTAAACGGAATCTGCAGATTTTTAAACTGTTTTTAGCTGTGATCAAAAAGAAAAATGAGCAGAATAAATAACCTCACACGATACATTAAAATGACGAATACTTCAAGAAAACATTTCAACATTTGTTAGAAAAATCAGTCAACAAAATGTAGGACACATGGCCATTATTATTATTGGAAGATTCAATATGGAGCAAAGAGAACAAAACAAAACAAACAAAAAAAACAATCTATTAAAAATAAATCTTATTTTTTTATGATTAAATTTTTTATTGCTTTTTCAGCATTGGAACAAACAATACATCACAAATGTGCAAACAACATTTAAGATCAAAAGAAAAAAAATAAGGAAAGAAGAAAAGGACATGCACATTCTTCTTGGCAGTGTGTAACACAGGCTGTCATGCAACATTTATGCTGCAACATTTTGCATCTTAGGTTCATCCACTTAGCATAAACACATTAATGCACACAGGGCAAGGATAGGACCCAGAGATATTAATTGACACATGAATCATCTTTACCAATCATCTCGATATAGGGACCCCAAATATTTCTGAAAACCTTTACACTATCATTAACTTTGTGAATAAGCTGCTCAAAAGAAACTATCCTCACCAGCTCATCGCTCCATTCTTTCAGGCTGATTTTCTCTTTTGACCTCCAGTAAATCTTATTTTAGACATTTCTTCTTACAACACCACTAACTTTGATTTTAATGCTAACTGAATACAACACAAGATTGTCACTCACATGTACAAGGAGGTGAAGGAGACAGTGACACCATTCTGAGTTTTACAAACAGCGTCTATATTCCTTAAAATCTGCAGAAAATCTGCGGAGTTGTCCAGGCGCGGATTTCACATAAGCCTGCCTTTTATGGTGGATACAATATTAAGCTATTAAAATAATAATTATTGTTAGATTCATAAATTTATACATTATGTCTGTTTCTGAGGTGGACAGTATTTTAGAGTCTATTGCTCAAAAAGTTACAAAATCCACTGTGGCTCACAAAAATGTTTGTACACTTGAAATAATAATAAATGATTGTATAAGGGTTCATGGGTAACAGTCAGCCTATCATCAATCTGGATTGTGTAAATTAGACTTTGTTTTGTAAATTGGCCAATTTGTCTTGGTTAATTATATGTTGGAATCATCTTTATGTGTATTTTCAGATATATTATAATTTTTAAAGAAAAAAAAACTGATTTAAATCCTTAATTACCAAACAATAATTTGGCACCCCCCTGCAGTTACTTTGGGGACATTAACATGGACTCCCTGTTGAAGACCCAGGGTTTATTTGATAGGAATAAATACAGTATTCACTGAGAACTACATGACAGTTATACAATGCAATGTATCACAGCACTTATAGCAACTGCTGATTACCAATGTCCGTCCCTAGAAGGTGCTTTTAAAATAACAAACATAAGACATGATAAAACATGAAAGTTGAGTATATTGATAATTTGATCTTATTCTAGTAATTATCAAGATAATACTGTATATCAACCTCATTTTAATTTCAGCTGCCAGCTGTGGTGGGGACATCAGATAAGAAATTATTATTAATATTTTTTCCCAGGGCAAGATATTTTCCCAGGACATTTAGATCTATTTTCCATTGACTATAAACTTTAGAGTCCATATTCTATATTTTCTCGTACGTACTGTATGGGAACCTTCCTACAAAGTTTTAACATAAGGTGATGATGACCAAACTTTCCAAGATAAATATACTGATAATTCAATGAAAGTTGTAATCATCCTACAGGTCTGACCAGGAAGTAGAGCTTTTGCCGATGAACGCTGAGTTTTCTTACAGACGTCCACAGGAGGTGGAGGCTGCACCCCAGCCAGCCAACGGTTAGTGTTCCTAAACAGTAATGAGGAAAAGTTGTCTGTTTTCGTGAATGGTTGTCTGTCTCTATGTGTCAGCCCTGTGAGAGTGTGGCAACCTGTCCAAGGTGTACCCTACCTCTTGACCAGTGTCACCTTGGATAGGCTCCAGCCCCCCCGCAACCCCTAACAGGATAAGTGGCTACAGAAAATGAATGTCTGTTTGCACTTTAACATTAAAAGGCATGATTGCCATGTTTTGAAGTTTATGTAAATTATGTTTTGGTATTTCTATCACAAATTCAAATTGAGATGTTTTTGCACTGTAGTATGTAAATATCCTATAGTGCTGCTGCTTTTACACATTATTTTTCATACTCTTCTATTTTCACTCATGTAAATAAGAAGCTGGTTTTAACAGTACATGATGCACAAATACACATACACTTTTTCATACTGATATTTTTGTATTTAACCACTCACAAACAGACATATGGATAAGACTAAGTAACTGTTTAAGATATCTAATTTCCTTCATTTTAGTTTTGGACAGTCCTGTTGAAATGTTGCTGATAATGCCTGTTTTGTGGGTATGCAGGTACTTTTTTTACTTTATGACATTTGAAAGTAAATCTTTTAAAAATCTTTTTTAATTCTCAGTGGTGGAGGGTGTGTTCCAGTTGCTGGAGGGGCTCAGCGGCAGGCTGCTGGACAGTCTTAAGGAGGTCCTGGTAGAGAGAAACACGCTCACCCTGGGCAAAGAGCTTGGCAAAGGTCAGTTCATGTTTGATCAACATTAGTCTTGTTTTAGCCTCACAAGGTACGACCATCGATTGCAAACTCTCAATAGGGTGTAGATGTCTCTTCTGCTCACACATCACAAATGACCCCTTGACTATTTCTATCACATTTCATGGCAATCTATTCAATAGCGATTATGACATTCCACGCCAAACTTCATGGTGGCGCTGGAGGAAAAGTCAGGAGATTACCAGAGTCATTAGGGATTCATTGTCTGGGAACCCATAATTGCTATATTATATTTTGTCCTAATCCGTCGAGTAGATATAGAAATATTTCACTGAATGTTTAAAAACTTTGACTTGCTGGTTGAACTACATATAAAATCAGGGAATTGCAAGTCTGCAGGATTCATCCTCTGGGGGCCGTGAATCATCACAAATGGTGATTGCAATCCATACAAATGTTGCTGTGATACTTCACTCTGCACCAAAGTGGCAAGAAGACTGTCTGACATTGCTGTCCCAACAGTGCCATGCTGCTAGCATGAGATGTAGTCAGATTTTGAGTTGTTATGTTGATCAAGGCTAGACCCAGGTGCAGAAATCTTGATTGAGCCACTTATTTTTTATGATGCGACAATGTTGTCCATGAGTCTGTAGGTTTACCACAGCAGTTCATTCCTTTTGCTATACTACACTTAAAACACCTTCAAGATTATTGATTTGTGAAATCAGAGGCAAGACTCCACTGTGATAGACATCAGTGAAATTATTTCAACCCAACAAGCTTAGTTAAAAAATCTGACATCCATTTTTTTTTACAAATATTGGGTTGTAAAAGTGAGATTCAGCCCTTGTATTGTGCTCTCCAGGAGAGTTTGGCTCAGTCTATGAAGGGGTGTTTACACCAGAGGAAGGCATGGACATCAAGGTGGCTGTGAAGACCATGAGAGGTGTGTACTGAAATCAACCTCTTTATCAGAATTCTACTCTGCTACTTCTCCTTTTTGTAAATTTTCCTCTGTTCCATGTTTAGTTGGGATCCACAGCCAGGAGGACTTACATGAGTTTCTGAGAGAGGCAGAGATCATGAAGAACTTTGATCATGAAAATGTGGTCCGACTACTGGGTAAGATATGCTACTTAATTCATGGATGCTGAACTGTCTGTTGGACTATAACAACATGTTCCATGAGAAATGTGTAAGACATATCCACTGTGTCCTTTTCTGACTCTTGTTCTGTCCTGATTCTGTCCTTTTCTGACAACAGTCAGAATCCATTGCATGCTGGTCAGGTTAGTTTAGTTTTGGCCTGGGTTGGGCTGGCATTTGTATCACTGTGCAGATGGAAGCGTGCATCTACTCATGGACAAAAGGCTTGTGCTTGTAAACATTAATGGCGTCCTCCTTGGCTGAGCTGTAACGTTAGCTAGCTCAGTGGTGCTAGGTGAGCTAGGAGTAAATGCATGCTTTCTACTGCATAGCAATACAGTTGGCAGGTGTATTTTGGTAGAAAGATAATAGTTCTTACATAAACTGTTCACAACAAAGTCTGCTGTGTGCACAACAAAGTTGTTGAGTTTTTCAAATGTATTATTTGAAACCAGATGGCACCACAAAGCCGAGTGCCATCTGGTTCTTATATATTAGAGAGAAGGCAGACATCTCTATGGCCGTTATCTCCAACACTCGACAACTCACAACAAAACCAATTACCCTGATAAACAGCACTACAGGTAAGAAGAAAAAGGTGAACTGTCCCTTTAACCACAGTGTAGTCACATCATAGAAATGATTTCTTTTTCAATAATGATTTGTAACACTTTTGGAAGGCACAGATAAATGATGTCGTCCTGACGATAGGTGTGTCAGATCATTACAATGCTTCTATGTGACATCCAAGAGTGCATGTTCAGACAACATATTGTTGTGTAATTTGGTAGGTAAATTAATGACTTATTAGATTAGCCATTGGCACATTTTACAACAAGGTTAATGGTTTGTGAAACTGCTTCACTTGCAACTTGACAGTTAGGGTCATGATCTCATGTAAGTTATACAGAATCATTAAACATTTAAAAACTGAAAATGTCTTTGCCAGTATTAAATGGGGGGAAATTTAAAGGTTGCTCATTGTCAGTAGAGGATCTTCCTACCTAGACATAGGCACCACTCTGAGTGGTGCCAAATTTGGTATTTTTGGTATATTTATGTATTTGTGTATTCATTCATTTATTTATTTTACATAAAAAAAACAAGAGGGAAATGTGGGAATGGAGGTTCTGGGGAGAACTTCTGAGTTTGAGACAATGAAATGGCAAAAGCCACATACTGTATTGCACACATTAATAATAATAATGGATAATAATCAGACTCAGTATAGCCTTCTCCTCTCAACTGCACCAGCAATCTTGTAAAAGATTTGTGTGTGTGTGTGTGTGTGTGTGTGTGCGCGCGCGCATTTGTCCTGCAGGGGTTACGCTACAGAGAGAGCAGGACTGTCCTCTGCCTGTTCCTCTGGTCATCCTGCCCTACATGAAACATGGAGACCTGCGCCGCTTCCTTATTGCTACAAGATATGGTGAAATCCCTATGGTGAGATACAGTCAGCACTTACATGTATATAAATGGGGCTTATTGCAACATCAGCACATGCTGACATAGATGGATACACAGAAGGTCACTTTGACACTTGACTCCAGGAACCCATAGAAGATTAGTTTGCTCCTTTATGATAAACAGCATAAAGATATTTTCTGTTAATCACAACTATGGAGTTAGTTTTGTAGCTTTGGCCTTTCTAATAGTTATGATAACATTGTAGTCAAGTAACTGCTAAAATAAGGTCAGACAAGGCAGGAAACACCAAGGGTCAGACAGCTTGTAAACAATATATTTGTAACTACTGGCCAGATATTATAGAATTTGCATGTATAACTGTTCATAGATGAAGAATCCAAGTGACTTTATCTCACACACCACTGCCAGGCAAACATTTCCACCTGACCACACTGAATATCGAAACATTAAAATTTACTGAGCACATTTATTTTTATATAAAATAACCTTTTTCATTTGGACACTTCATAGTCTCTATTGTTATCCAGACAAAATCTCAAATTTTCACACAAGATATCTTATAATCAGAATCATAGGCAGGTTGCAGTTAATTATTTTGAGCCCTAATGATGAGGCTCTAAGACTAGCAAAACCAGGATTTGAGTTCTCCATGGCTGGCCAGACACCACCAAAACACTGCACCACAGTTTATATTACTATCAAACAGGGTTTGGGGTCATCATGCTGACACTGTGTTTTTTCAATTTCTTGAAAGGTAAACTGTAAAATTGTTTACATTACAAGTGTTGCATCAGGAATATGCATGTATTTGTATTAAGCAAAATGCTGCATGATGTTGAATTATGTGGCAAAAGTTGAGTCAAGTTCAATGATGTTTTTCTGGCTGCAGCATCTGTGTTGGAACCTGTGTTGCTAAGACAACAGCTTCATCAAAATGACAAAACAATGTTTGAAACAATGTTTTTCATGCAGCTGTTATCAGTGTGGTCGTGGCCCTGAGTAAGATTGTATTTGTAGTATGCAATGCAATGAATATTGTAGCCTGTGGGGGTCCCTAGTGGGGCTTTAAACTGCTCTGTCTGGGTTTCAGATGCAAGTCCTGGTTTACCATCACTCACCAGTGCTGTAAGCTCACATATCCCTCCTGCAGTATCAGTGAAAAACCATGACAGAAAATATTTGTTGATGACCTTTATTTAAATAGAAAAAAAAAAACAAGATTGTAACTGAATAAAAGAACCCTTTGATAAGAAAAAAGAACCTGATTAAATGTAATACATTTTTTTCACTGAGGAATATAAACTAATTAATAATACAGAACACAGACAAATGGACATGTGGACATTATAATGCAGTCTTCAACAACCTGCATAGATCCTCCAACACCCAAAACATCATGAGTGTTTTAAGGATAAAAGGACATTGGGGGGCATAGCCCAAACATCTGTGGGTGGTGTTGGGAGGATCCACCCTCTGGAATTTTTTTTGATAAACAAGCTCTAGTTTGATGCTTTTTTTCTGTGCTCTGGCATCTAAATGTATTTGTCTTATCTTACTTTTGTGCTGAAGTATCTTCAATTTATGCCACTTCATACTTTAATTTCACTACATCTAAGAGAGAAGTATTATTTTTACTTCACCTTTTATTTCACTGCATATATTTGTCTGCTTTGAAGATTCCAAAATGGTGCAGTGATTAGCCTCACAGCAAGAGAGTTCCTGGTTTGCATGTTCTCCCCATGTCGGCGTGGGTTTTTCCCAGGTACTCTGACTTCCTCCCACAGTCCAAGGTTAATTGGTGACTCTAAATTGGAGCTGTAGGTGTGAAACTTCCTGTTCAGGGTGTACCCTGCCCAATGTCAGTTGGCTCCAGTCCCCCTCCTGTGAACCCTGACAGAATAAGCGGTTAAGCAAAATAAATGAATGAATAATAAAATGCAAATTTGTTAAAATCCGTGTTAGTGAGCTGTTCTCCTTTTCCAGGATAATCCATCCACCTGACAGGTGTAACATATCAAGATGCTAATAAAAAAACAGCACCATTACTACACAGGTGTGCCTTGGGATGGTCTCGATAAAAGGCAGCTCTAAAATGTGACGTTTGATTACACAACATGATGCTACAGATGTTGGAAGTTTTGAGGGCGTGTGCTGTTGGCTTGCTGACTGCAGGAATGTCCACCAGAACTGTTGCCTGTAAACCAAATGTTCATTTACCATAAGACCTCTCCAGCCAGTGCCGTTTCCATTATTTTGGCATTACATCCAGCTGACCTTACAAATGCAGACCACGTGTAGCCAAACCAGCTCAGGACCTCCATATCCAGCGTCTTAATCTGCAAGATTGTCTGAAACCAGCCACCACAACAGATGATTCAACAGTTGGTTTGTACAACCAAAGATTTTCTGCACAAACTGCCAGAAACCGTCTCAGGAAGGCTCAACTGCATTGTCATTATCTTCACTGGTGTCTCGACTTGACAGCAGGATATTGTAGTAACCAGCTTGTATAGGCAACCGCTCACCTTCGATAGCATCTGGCACTTTGGAGAAGTGTTCTCTTCACAGATGAATCCTAGTTTACATTGTATCGGGCAGATGGCAGACTGTGTGTATGGTGTCATGTGGGCAAGTAGTCTGATAATGCCAGCATTGTGAACAGAGGGCCCCATGGTGGTGGTGAGGTTATGGTATGGCATAAGCTACGGACAATTAACATAGGTGCATTTTATTGATGGCATTTAAATGCACAGAGACATGATGACGAGATTCAGAGACCAATCCTCATGCCATGCATTCGCCGCCATGACCTCATGTTGCAGTTTGATAATGCACAGCCTTTTCTGGCAAAGCTCTGTACACAATTCCTGGAGGCTGAAAACATTCCAGTTCATGCATAGCCTGCATACTCACCAGACATGTCACCCACTGAGCATGTTTGGGATGCTCTGAATTGGCATGTATGACAGCATGTTCCACTTCCAGTCACTGAAGAACATTCCACAGGTCATAATCAACAACTTGTTCAACTTCATGTGAAAGATATGGGAGCAAAAACTGTACTGTGTTGAATTTTTTTTAGTGTACATAATGAGTACTTTTACCTTTGGCACTTTGACAACATTTTAATACCTTTGTACTTTCACTTCAGTAACATTTTGAGTAAGGTGCAGTTATTTTTTACTTACTTTTTTACTTCTTCCACCATTGTATTTTAACTTTAGTTTATTGGAATGTTAAACAAGTTTCACTGTTTTAGTTCATTTTGGAGCAACACTGCAATGTGAAGTAAGGTTATACAAGGTTTGTAAAATAAAATAAAACTGTGTCTGCTCAACCTGTTGCACTGACAATATATTTCAGTAATCTAATATCTCTGTCACAAATAAATATTGAGTAATTAAATGACAGAATATACCCTTCTCTCCCCTCTCTCCCAGTTCGTGCCCCATCAGAGTCTCCTGCGCTTCATGATTGACATTGCAGCAGGGATGGACTATCTGAGCTCTCAGGGGTTCCTGCACAGAGACCTGGCTGCACGCAACTGCATGTGAGTCCATCAGAGGGAGACACTGAGAGGGGGAGCTCATAAAGAAGGACTCCTTGTTCATATATGACTGTGTCTCTGTCCTCAGCCATTGGTATTCAACCACAGCTTGTATCTGGGAAGGAAGCTGCTTAACATCTTAATAAAGCAGACTGAGGGCCTCAGAGGAGACAGTGTGTGTTGGGACAAAATCTAAAAAACTGTGTAGAGAGCATTGCCTTACCTGTGCCAGTTAAGAAAATGTGCTTTTTAATGTTAATCCACAGGCTGGGTGATGATCTCAGGGTGTGTGTGGCTGACTTCGGCCTGTCCAAGAAAATCTACAGCAGCAATTATTATCGTCAAAAAGTAGCTATCCGTGTGCCAATCAAGTGGATGGCCATGGAGAGCCTGTCTGAGTCTGTCTACACCACCAAAAGTGACGTGGTGAGTTCAGTCTTCATGTAACATCACTTTATTTAGACAGCCAAATGACACACAGCTTTGAGGTCAGACTGTCATTTCTTGATCTTGATATTGACTGTACATCCCACTGAGTATGTTGTCCCTGTCCTCTCAGTGGTCTTTTGGAGTGACCATGTGGGAGATTGTGTCCCGGGGGAGGACTCCCTATCCTGGAGTTCACAACCACGAGTTGCTGGACCTGCTGCTGTCTGGACACAGGCTCAAACCACCCGACGACTGTGACCACAAACTGTGAGTTCCTGCACTCCTTCAGAGGCATCTCTTATTTTACATTTTGATGAGAGTTTTTCCAAAATATTAACAGAAAATCTTATCTGTAATTATAAGCTGCTTGTACAGTCAACCTTGCACAGTTGTTTTTTCGGTAAGAGCGGGCTGCAAAATAGTGCGGGTTCTAACATTGCTAACAGTTTCTTTGTGTATCCACACATAAATGTACAGTTACTCTACAACTGAATTTAGGAACAAAGACATCATATTGTGCTATTATGAACCATTGCAGCCAGCCTTCCTGAAATAGTTATGTTTCAGGCTACTGATTCGCCAACATCTTCTTCTTCTTTGTGTGATTGGGTTATATCTCCACCTGATGGTTTGGCATGCTCTCAGCAGTGCTTATATTGTATTTCTGCATTTTCATTTTGACAGAGATTTATTTAAACAGAGATGTATGATCAGCATTCTTTTTTGTAGAATGAAGGAGGAAAAACCCCTGTTTTCAAAAATATCTGTGTATGTGTGGACTAGGCCTAAATGAGCATTAATATTTGTTAACATCATAGAAATGGGTAAGAAGAGTCCTGCTATACCAACTAGTAGGTTCAGAATGGTGCTATCAGCACATTAAATGGCCAGTTATAACAATCAGGCTTCCAGTGCGCTCTGCCCTCCTCTCCTCACTTTATTCTCCACTGCTTTCCTTTGCCCCTCTCCTCCTCTTTCCTTCATAAATTGTCTCATTTCAGTTCTCATAATTATCCTCTAAATAAGCTTTAAATAAATAATCGTAGAGAGCACATGTGTGCAGCACATGCAGTTTTGCGCTCTTCTATGCTCTTTACGCATGGCATTTCAGGCAGCACCAAAACGCATGTCAGATTTATTTAAATTAATTATCCAAGCAGCGGTATAGGAGATGTAAACAATAATTCAAGTTTAGTTTTGGTTTATAAAGACAAATGAAAGTGGGAAAGCAGTTCGGCGTCTGTCTCTGCTCGCCATGGGCAGCTGTTAAACCGAATCTGCCAGAGAGTTGGAGGGAGATGATGTGGTTTTACGCCAGACTAGTTCACTTGTTGTTAAGCTCAGTTATGGTTTATTGCCTAAATTAGACTGGCTGTACTGAGATGTTTTTGAAGTGGATTAATTTCACAAAAGTGAAAAACAATGCTGAAGCTCAGGGCAAACATTGTTGTTACCTAGCTGTCCACACAGACAAGTCAGGGAGACGCTGATGCTAGGCGTCTGCAGGGCGCTCGATATGTGTTCAGTAAATGTAGTGGCTCTGACAGGGGAAGTTGAAGAGGGAGGGGCAGGGGCTCGACTCAGATGCAGTTATCAGATATACAGCATGCTTCAAATTGAGCATTGATGCTATGGGCCAAAAAATAATAATAACATGTAAGACGAACAGAAAAAGGAAAAAAAGTCTCACAAAAAGGGCACTTATCTAGTCAGAGGGCAAAAGGGCAGTTGCTTGAGCACCACCTGGAGTCTTTCTGTGCAGGATGACACTGTCCATTATTTATACCTTTTTACTTCTAACTCTAATTTTCAAAAAGGTGTCTATAATATCAGATGTGTTCATTTGTTTCTTATGTATCTATTAATTGTTCATGTGTTCTGATTATCTCATGTATCTTCTCACATAACTGATTGATTTTTTTAGTTTTTAGTTTTACTGATGATCCCCAATCAAAGACAAAAACATATCTTTTACACATAACTATGCCTTTTTCTAGACTTTTCTCTAATAATAAAGGAAAATATCAGTTTGGTTGAACTGCGATCAAATCATAGATGAAACCTGTCACGATGGGTCACACTTAGTCAATACTTTGTTTAAGCCATTGCTAAAGGGAATATTCTTGTATGTCTACAGTACAGTATGTACCTGACTCCTTCCTCTATCTCACCCCAAACACAGTTATGAAGTCATGCATAGCTGCTGGGATAAGGAGCCGTCCTGCAGGCCTTGCTTCAGGGAACTGGGTGAGACACTGAAAGGTCTTCTGTCGGAGCTGCCGGTGCTGGAGGCCAGCCAGGAGGCCAGCTACATCAACTATGGCTTGGAGGTTGCTGCTGCTGCTGCAGCAGCTGCCTCTCAAGAGCCACAGACAGATTCTGGGGGAAGATTGGAAAATGTCTACTTGCCATCTCCTGTGGGTGCTGCTGCAGCCAGGGATGAGGATATGGATGTAGAGGATGGCTACCTAAGGTTTATTACTGGCTCAGCAGATAATGGAGATGACAATTACTGAAGAAGACAATATTTTTACAAGTTACAAAATGGAATTTTGTTTTTATGTGGCCTTCTCATGAACTGTAAGTTTGAAAGAGACAGATTTTGCATGTGTGTATAAATCACTCAGGGACATTTTCAGGCTGGGAGGGCACAGCCACGAATGGAACTGGCTCCCCTCATCTGACTGACCATAATGGGGTACACCCATCCTAAATATGGAAGTTTATGTAGAGTGAGTGAGCGACAGAAACTAACATTTATTTTTGCACTTTTTAAAATGGTTGTATATTTGTTTTCTATAGCTGTTACTAGAAAAGCTACCCAAGTGTTTATACGTCAATTTCTGTCAGGAAAAAAGGAAAAAACAACCCCACAAACATATGAAATGTGTCAAAAATGAAGAGACACTAAATCAAAATTATGAGATTGTAAGTCCAAATTTTGACCTTTAGTTAAAATGATAATGATAAAGAGATAGTCAAAGTTAGAGGGTAATTTAAAACTTATCTCCTAATTTTGACACAAAGTCAAAATTTTGACTACTGTAACAATTACAATATTATTTTTGACATATTACTTCATAATTTTGACCTACCACTATTTCATTTGTGTCATTCTCAGCATATGTTTTGTTCGTTTTTTCTTTTTCTGGAGGAAATGGTCTTCCAGAAATTTATATGGAACCATAGTCTCAGAGGCGCCTCCTGAAATTTTTCACAGAGATCAGTTGGGGCCACTGAAACTCTTGGAGTGGCAGACCAAAACCAAAAACCAAATCTGATCTTTAGGGATTTGATTATGCTGTTGCAATATATAGACTAGTTGAAAACTATGTCAATATGGAAAGCTATGGAATCGCGTACTGATATAGTTTGGTTTCTTATTTTACAGTTAATGTTACTAATAATTTGATGTGCATAGACTAATACTGGTACAGTTAACATTTTGAGCTCCACGACAATCCTGTTTTAATGTTTATGTATCAATATGTGTTAGGCCAGTGGTTCCCAATTTGTGGGCTGTGGTCCAAAAGTGGTTTACGGGTCCATTCTGACTGGACTCACAAATGTGTCAAGTTTGTAAAAAACACACTTTATATTTAAGTACAGTGAATTTTTCGGCACAGAACTTTTCTTGGGAAGTGTCATTTCTTACTATAGCATGAGTGAATAACGGACAGCTACTCGACAGAGACAGAAAACTAGCTTGACAACATGGCCAAACAAATATACTTAACTGTGCGGACCTTGAACAAATGACTATAAGGCAAAATCTGGACCCCATGGCTGGACAAGTTGGGAACCACTGTGATAGGTGATTCACTGTTCTTCAGATAGTCTGATTGTCCTTAAAGAGACAAATGTACAGCTTTAGTTTGAAGGAGTACATTGACTGTAAAGTACAAAAAAAAACTCCATTGGGAAAGAGCCTGCTTAAGTTAAGGGGAGACTCTTGGGTACCCATAGAACTAGTTCTCAGTCAGATATCTTGAGGTGAGAATTCAACGGACCAGTTTGAAAATCGCCATGCCAGTTTTTCCATTATCCAAACTTAGCCTTCATTTGGAGCGTTATAGAGGGATGATGTTTCCATACCGAAGTTAGCATCATCCTGGTTCCCTCGTCAAAAAGCCTATGTGATTTTGGATTATCACAGAAAATAAGTTCTGTGGCAAACGTTTAAAATACTTGCATGTTTTGTTCAGCAAGATAATCTTCACAAATAGACACCAGTTTTTTTTTTTGAAATATAAATGCAATCACCAGAAGTAAAAAGCTAACATTAGACAATAAGTAAACTACACCATGGTTGCATGTCTTCAATGCCACCACCACCATGAGTCAGTAAAGCCGTGGTCGGCATGATGATGTTCTATTGTCTCATTTAGCCCCTTGTTACCAACAGTCTTTTTCAAGACACATAACGGCTTGAAAATTGAAAGGTGGGGTATTTACTGATGTATTTTATGTTGAAAAACAAAACAAAAGTCTCTTACGCTTGTGTTAACCACAGACCTTATTTCAGGCATCTAATGAAAAAACACTAAAAACAAACCCCACTGAGTTTGAGATGAGTTGTATGTCTTAAATTGCATACTTATATACTAAACACTTAATATTTTGAGTGTGCTAAGAGCGTTCACACTGCATAGTACAGGAAAATGCAGTGTACTACTGGCACACTCAAAATGGTCCAAAAGTTGAGTGTGGAATAATGGACACTTCTCACCCTCAACAGTCACCATCTTTGTGATGTAGCAAACTTATCAACTTTTGATATGGGACAACGAGGAGCCTGTTAGTTATACATTGTTTTTTGCACTAAGTATCAAAAGTGTTGATGAATAGAAGCTATCAGTAATGTTTGTTGTGTCTGTAAAGATTTGGTACTGTAAACAATATTGCAAGTGCTTGCATTTGCAAGCTAGCTAACTTGCTTCTAGCTAAGGCAGCACATTTTAATCAGTGTTGGCGTTGTGATGTAAATTTGGTTTATGTGCAGTCGTAGATAGCCATCAGATGTTGCCAATAATGCCTTTGCAATTCACTGTTTAAAAAGAAGACCAAGAGGTGGTTTAAAAAAAAACAAACAAAAAAAACAAACAAGCTGCTGTCACTTTTGATGAGTGTAAAACGGCAGTGTGCAATTTGAGACAACACTACCCTGTTGAAATTAGTGTACTAACAGAAGTATGCAATATGAGACACACTTGAAGTTACCACCAGTGTAAAATTGATAACTAATTTCCTGGTTTTGGGAATCATTCCTCCACAACTCTTATTTTGCTCCCTTCCCTAGCTTAAAAAATGAGTGCACCACAGCCTCATAAAGACAGTAATGTCCGTCTCCAATTATTTTTACCAGGTGATAGCCAACACATGTATGTGGGGTCCATGTGGGTAGTAAATAGACTGAAAAATGGGCCCTATATGGGATTGTCTATGGGTTCCATAGTGGCCTCATGCCCATTACCAGCATGGGTGGTTTTACCCAAGTAGTCCCCACATAGTTTATGCTAGGGCTACTTGGGTACCAAGTGGGTATGGGCCCAAAATGACCATCTTACTTGGGGCCCACCCAAGACATGGCATGGCCCCCCTCTTTAGTCTCCTAAATGCTGACTTTCAGGTTTTTTGTAGCTGTGACAATGTAAGTGGATGAGAAAAACAACACATTTGAATTGATGGTACAAATAAAACTACTAATGATTTTAACTATTTCATTGAAGAGCCTATATTAGCTAAATGATATTGATTTGATCTTTGATGATTGGGACAATATTAATTTTGTTCACATTACCCAGCCCTCGCAGCTGCTTAAACATGTATAGATCTTTTGCTGTGAAAAAGAAAATCCCATTGTTCTCAGTGAGTGCAGCCTACTGTATAGTGTGTAACTGTTCTTTTGAACTCACTTTTCGTGATAAACTACAAATCCCAGCACCGCTCTATTTCTCGATTCATCCTGATTTCTGAGTAGTGACACGTCACCTCACGTCACTACCGCACCTGCGCAGCCATCTTGAGCCTCTAGCAAGCAACTGACACAGAAAGGCAGAAAATAGGAGTAAAATACAACAGCCTAACCTGAGGAAACAGGGATATGTCCGCTAGAATCAAGGACATATGAAACAGTAAAGGTCGAATACAGTGGAACGACCACGGGAGAGTAACGGAGACGGTAAAACAGCCATCTAAGTGCCTCGGATACCCGGACCTACAAGTCATCTTTTTACCGGAGTAGGAAGGAAGAGTCGAGTCGCCGACAGAAAAACACATCCAGAGTGAAACCATGAATCCCGAATAGTGAGTTTGAACGTTACATTAAACACGCTCCGTTGTAAGGCAGCCACTGTTGTGTTCAGTAAGGATTCATCGTGATATGTGGTTTATGGTGTAACATGTTATAAATAATTTAGGCTAATTGTTTTTGTATTAAATGTATTGTCAAACACCAGCTAGCTGGCTCTCGTGAACAGGGCGCGGACAGCTTCTTTAATGTGTCAGTCTCGCGAACGTGTTTTCTTTAAACGTCAGCTGACAGTTTGCTCGTGCCTCACCGTGTCGGCTGTGGCACGCGACCTTTCACGAGACAAATGAACAGTCCAGTGTGTGAAACTAGAGTAAAAATCATTCAGAGGGAACGCTGCCATATTTTGGTCCACATACAAGAATGAAAACGTAAGCTTGACAATAACGTTACATGAAGTAATGGAGTAACGTGGACGTGGGATGGCTGACCTGTAGCCTCATGACAGCCTAGCCAGTTGTTTTCCACAGACACACACATATTAAGGTGTCGACTTTATGGGCACAGGTGCAGCTCTCAATTCAGTACACAATTCAAATGATCGGCATGCAAATGCGCCATAAATGCAACATATCGGTTTCTGTTTTTGTAAAAAAAAACACAACGGCTTTTAGAAATGGCTTCCCGTTTAGCAGAGTTAACTGTTGGCATTTATCTATAGATTTATTTACTCATAACTATTTGGTAGGTGCCGAAATTAAAACATGTTTACCAGGTACTGATCTGGAATGCTGCTGTACCTGCTATGTGTGTTAATTTCGCAGCTAAGATGCCCATACTGGCTTCTCTCCTTTGCGGAGCGTGTTGGGGCTAACGGTAGATGATACGGCAGGTAACAGATGTTTAACGGCTGACCTGCAGCCCTGAAATGAGAGGACACCCGGCATGTCACCGAATCTCTCGGTCGGAGCTGAGACGTCTCGCTATAGCAGCGGCTGTCCGGGAGCCGACAGTTGAATCCTCATGGAACCCTGTCTAACTAGCTTGGCTAAAACCTCCACACCCTTAGCAGACAATATTTAGTCCCCTGTATGTTTACACACACTGTATAACCTTGTCTTATATATGCTTTAATATGGCCTACCATACACTGTATCTTGGTCATGGGAAGGGACTGTTCGTTACTTTTGAAGGGGTGGTGCAAAAAGGCGAGGCATGTAAAATAATATTTTAAGCACTATTTTGTATTTATTTTAGCTCACCAAAATGACACCACTTATAGACAGAAACTGTAAAAATAGAAATTATCTTTGGATTTTCAAATTCCATTCCAGACCCAGGCATTGTTTCTTTAAAAATTGCCCAAGTTACAACAATTATCATGTCCTGAAACCCTAAAAAAAGAGATTATCACTGGATGTTCAAATTTCCTACAGTCTTAGGAAGCATTAGCCCCTTTTCCACCAACATTCCCAGGAACTTTTATTACCAGGAATTTATTTACCTGGGTAAAAGAGTTCCTGGAAATCTGTGTGGTTTGTGTTTCCACCGCACCTCAAAGTTCCGGAGAATTGATTCAAATCAGGCTGATGACGTAGATGATTCAGCGTGTGCCCTCCGCCAGCTTGTTGGCTGGTAACATAACATTAGTGCTGGTAGGGGGGGTGTTTGTCTCAGCCAGCAGCTAAGTTTAAAAGTATTTTAAGATAAGAGTCAGACTAAGTTAGTCTACATGCAGACAGCTGTCATTTGAGCTTATTAGTAACAATTTGCCGTTAGCTGAACTAGCGTGCTGTCTAAATCAGTGTGTAAGACATAACGTTAGTGTCGGTGGATGAGAGACTGTGGACGGAGCGTACTGAATATCGCTGTCTACATGTTTACATGTTCATGCTTGCTGAACACATGTATTGATACATTATTGGTTTCTTACTCGCTAAGGTTTAACTCCACTTACAGTAACGAGTGTAGCTGCCGTCAGCTCAAGTCATTTTTTAGTTTGTTTCCACCAGGGCCGCTCGGCTGCTCACCGCTTACCGTAGCATGTAGCTGTGTGTGTGTGTGTGTGTATGTTCAGCGCCGGCACAGAGCGAAGAGAAGAGGCTGCAGGATGATAAGTGCCGTTAAAAGAACCGATACCGTTAGCGTTTATCAATTCTACGGTGGAAATGTTTATTTGTAGAAAGTTTGCAGCCACACCGGCACGGAAGTGCGGAATGCTGCGTGTGTTCCACCAATCAGCGTTCTTCAACACACAGCCCCGCCCCTCAAAGTTCCGGGTAATCTGAAAAGTCCTGCCCCGCTACTAGGTACTTTTTTCAGGGGAATTTGGGGGTAGGGGGAAATTTTTTTCCCTGGGTAATTTCGGTGGAAACACTTAGAGGCTTTTCAATTACCCAGGTAAATGAAAAAAGTTCCTGCGGGGGAAAAGGGGCTATTGTATGTGACAAATTCAACCTTCAGAAAAAAGAAACAATAACAGGATACCCAGTAGCTCAGTGGTTAGAGCAGGTCCCCCATGTACAAAGGCATTGTCCTTACTGCAGCGACTATGGGTTGGGTTCCAGCCTCTTGCTACATGTCGTCCTCCCTCTCTTCCCCCTTCATATTTCAAACTGTCCTGTCATTAAGGGAAAAAACCCCCCCCAAATCTTAAAAAAAAACCCAACAACAACAAAAAGAGGAGAAGTCACACCCAGGCCGCCAGCCTCCTCTGATAAGTAAAGAACAGCCCCTTAGTGCACTTGATTGGGACAGGTTATTTATCTTGAAAAATTTGCTGCCACTGTCAAGTAATGCATCCCATGTGAAGGGTGTAATTAATGGGTTATCATTGGTTATAAATCATCTACTAATGCTTTATCATCTTTTGGATAGTCTTTTCTGGTTTATCCTCCTCCAGCATGACTCTTGCTTTGTCTTTTTTTTTTTTTTTTTTAATTTTTTTTTTTTTAACTCAAATCAAGAAACTCCTCTCCAATGGCCACAGAGCACCTGGACAACAATCCATTTTGTTAACATTTACAACTGCAGACTTGATAATAGTGTTTTCACGACACTGGAAGTTCTAACTTCGAGTACCTTGAAAAATACTGGTACTGTTTTCAGTGCCATGGGAAAAAGTGACATTGAGGGCATGCAATTTAAATTTTTGATTAAACGATAAATATAGCAAGGCTGTAACATGACAACGACAACTTTTCTTGTCTTGGTTATCAGCAGAGAACAGCAAATTGATGTTAGCAAACATTAACAATAAGAGACAGTGAGAAAGTGGAGCTGGCACTGGTGTGTCAATACTGTGGAAAATGAGTATTGAAACCATTTAAAATATTCAGAATCAATACGTATTGATTAATCAGTGGTTTTGACAACACTACTTGATGGGGTGTCAGGAAAACCCTTTATTTATGACATCATTTATAACTGCAGACCCTGTTACCAAAAATGTCCTACATTGCTCAATATAAACAGTAAACATTATTTATGTAAGCCAAAGTTTTTAAATGCACCAGTGTTAAATGTTGTCTTAACACAATAATTAAGAGTTTTGCCAAAATAAAACACAGCTTAAAACTAATTAAATACAGCTATGGCTCAGATAATCAAAAAAAGAGGTCAGAGAAAAAAAACTGGCATTTGGTACCAGTTTTCAGTAGTTGTTGGTGTTTATTACTACAGACCAACTCAGTCCAAGTGGTGCTTGCTGCAGAACCTCAAGGGTGGAGCTGCACCAGAGTCAGCCCCGCCCACCAGACTCAGCCCCGCCCACCAGCTCCAGTTCCACCTCTCTGGAGGTACTGAGAGGAGAGGCATTTCACTGGGCGCCCTCTGCACATCTACGGCGCCACAACTGCATTAAGATATAGGCTATTTGTGAAAGATGGTGATACAGGCTGTTAGTGAATTAATTTCAATCATATCACATTAATTACTGTTAGAACATCTGACCTAAGTTACCCTGTTAAATATATGGAAGTGTATGGATTCCTAGTCCGTTAACTGTTCATATGGCATTATTGCGTATGCGCATTTACAATAAAAACAGTGTTATAAAGAACGTTAGTCACCTCTGGCTCTCAGCACTGTCACGTGTTGAAAGTTATGGTAGCTGCACGCTCTCTTCTTCATTCAGTGAGGTAGCATAGTGGGTAAAGACGTTGATGTATGAAGCAGGTATCTAGTGTTCGATTCCCTCCTTGAGGTTTTTCAGTTTCATTTCGCACGTACTCATAGAGTAAGACAGATAGCGTAGTGGGTAAAGATATTAGTTGCTGAAGGGCGTGACCCGGGTTTGAATCCAACCTTAACTTTTGCGTTTTCCATTTCGTATTTATACACACAGTAGGACAGATGGACGAAGAGATTTTGTAGACGAATATTTATCCAAAAAGAATAACTTAATATTCGCATCAGCATCATCAGCAAAATCATTAATGCTGGGAGATCTACAACCAACGGTGTCCTCGCAGGGCTGCCAGCGTCATAAAAAATGTCACCCTTCCCATGGTTTTCCCTTCTGTCGTCTGGGAACAACCATCATAGCCCCCGCTCAAGATATAGTAGGGTGCTGAAACAGTTTCAGGCAATCAATATTATTATTGAACTAAAAATAATAACTGTGTTTATTATTTTATTAGTATGTATTCTTGATTCAATATCTCCAAGGTACTGGTACTTGTTCTGGTAACGGTATTATTTTGATTATTTTAATGCAGGACTACTGTCTGGAAGCTAATATCCATACAGATTTCACACGAATGCACATGAATGTAATTATCAACAAAAAAACTGGTACAAAGAACAAAAACTGGTGTAACCTTTTTTTTTTTTTTTTTTTTTTGTCTCTGAAAGTCTATCAGTGGGCGTGACTGAACCGACTGTGAGGGAGGGATTGAACCTGGGGGCGGGATTGAACCTGGTTCATCCCTGCCCATTGGTTCTGCAGCGAGCACCCTCTCACTCAGTCTGTAGTCAAGAAGTATTGAGGTTCCGTACTAACCTGCTTTTACATGATACATTTTTTGCATCTTGTAACACAGACTATGTTTACACACACAAAATATTCATTTTTCCCCCTTATTCTGAAAAAGACAACATTCCCACCAAGATGTTCACATGGCTTATAAAAATGACTATTCCACTAATATTAGTGTTTACATGCAGCTGTGCATACACCTGTTAAAGTGCCCCATAATGTTGTTTATCACATCAAAATATGAGATAGTGGAACAGCTGTTGCTTGTGCCAGGATTTTTTCAGTTTTTCAGTTCTTTCATTCCTTCAACCACCCTCTTAGAAAAAGGTCGGTGTTGAGATATTTGTGCATCTTTTATATCTTTTATAATGTCCAAAAGGAGGTGTGTTTCTCCTGACCAGGATGTAGGCTTTTATTTGGGCATGCCATCTCTACCCCAACCCTGCTAAGTGTTGGCTAGTTGGTTTGTGTAGCCTAGAGTACATCGATGACAACCCACAGAGTTGACCATGAACAGGCCAGAGACACGTATTCCGTATGCACTGTATACATGTCTGAAGAATAAGGCCAAATTCAGAATATCCAAACAGAATATGCTATTGACATGACTTGTTTCAAAGTCACAATATTAGGGGAATGTTGGCGTGCATATAAACATACCCTGTGTGCTTTATTGCCCTGCTTATTTACTTTTGGGTACCAACTGAAATGTAAAAGTTTGCTTTGAATCTCCGGTCAGATTCATAATCTTGTTTACATATCCTGTAAAAAGATAGTTCTGGATTTAAAAAATAATATTGCCAATTTCATACTTTTTAAAAAATTAGTTCTTGTATAGTGTTGTGATTTTGATCTTATGTGTCATTAAAAGTTATTAACATTACTACAATGACTGTTGTTAGCTGGCAGGTTCGGTTGAATTGACTTTTTCGTATCAGTTGGTATAAGTATATTAAGATGGTCTTTCTGAATAATAGCTGACTGACCCATTCTAGTGGCCTTCAGTGTCAGTCCACATCAAAACAAGTTGTAGCCATGTAGAAATGTGAACTGGGTTGATTGCAACAGTGCTGTTGCATCCAGTGTTAGTGAGATATTGTCAGTTGATCGAGTGTCAGGCTGCGATACACGACAGGTCTCAGTTTCCTGTGACACAAGAATAGCAGTGGCATTGGGCAATTCTCTACAGCTGTCTGTGCTGTGTCAAATTCATGTGATGTTGTTTTCCTCTCACGGAGTGGGTGGGGGATGTTGTTCCATCGTTTTGGGAGAACCTGTTGGTAGCAGGAGTGAGTATCAAACCTCAACAGAAAACATCAACAACATGTCTATTCTTCAAAATTAGGTTTTAAAATTAGGTTTCCTTCAGTGTTCACGTCAATGAGATTTTAACTGGGAGCAGATTATCTGCAGAGGTCTCTTGCTCTCCAAAACAAATGGATCTGGTGATTTAAATTACCGAATAAAGCAGTTTCATGTTAAAAATCAGTGTTTCTCTGAAGCTGCTCTTTGCATCGCAGAGTGGCTGCTAGCCCAGTATCTGCTAATGTGTGCTCACCTTTTTTTCTCTGATAACCTCAAATCAAAATGTTGAGGAGGTTTTAACTGGGAGATGAATTATCCACAGAGGTCTCTTCCTCTCCAGAAACAAATGGATCAGATGAATAAACACTGAATAAAGCAGTTTCACGTTAAAAATCAGTTAAAATCGGTTTCTTCGGCGCTGTTTGGCACGGCAGGGGCAGGAGTCAAATGAGTTCAGGGTCTGCCGGATAAAGGTCTAGTGACCGTAATATCGCAATTACATGAGCCCCCTGCTGTGTCGCCTCATGTTGCCATGTTTTGGCCAAAAAGTTGCACATGAATGCACCAAACTGATAGCCAGCAAGCATGTATGTTCTGCGCCTGCGTGAGAGGGCATACTCCTCCACACCAGCAGACAATGGTCATCTGTAAGCGTCATTCAAGAAGGGAAACCACAAGAATGTCTTGACACTAGTTAGCCAGTTAGCACATTAATAACAAAGTCCACTGTTGAAAGAACAGAGAACATTAACCATGCACCAGCCATGAATAACACAAGCCATTAGGAAATGTTTCTGCGAAAGAGCTTAGTGGCTAAAGAAAAATTATTCTTACCTCATATACCGACTTTGTTTTGACCTCATTCCCTCTTGACTTCATCTCTTTGTTGACAATTCTCACTTCCGTCTTTCTTCTTGTGCGCTGAGCTGAACAGCCTATCAGAGTGATTTCATTCACTGACGGGCTCTGCTGTGTGGATGCCAATTTAACATGCTGAAGTCAACATGTGCAATTGGCGGGCAGCAGATGCTCACCAACAGCCCAACTTTGAGCTGACTGTCGGCTTGGTGTGTCTGGGCCTTAAGATAGCGTGGGGTGTTGGTCTGCAAATTGTGTCCAACTCACCCATCTCTTATGCACCAGTATTGAAATAGCTTAGGGGTGCAAAGTGTTCATTTGTTTGTTCTGAGCTTCTGACAGACGACCACAACCCTGAGGCATGCGCAAAAGAGATATGACGCTACCGACAGGCAAGGGCAACCACATGACAGTGTCCATGATTAAAATTACAGAGTTTTCTGGTTTGAACATTGTTGGAAAACTTTGGGATAATGTAACTACACAACTCAACGAAGTATTTAACTTTGGACTAATTGTTTTTAGACATTTTAATGAGGAAACTTTACATTTTATATCTTTAAGAAAGGAATTTTGTTTTCTTTCAAAACACAAACTATTTTAGAAAAGGCAACATAAAAGTTAGCCTTGTCCCAAGTGCATTCTAAGACTTGACATTGGGGCTGACTGTAGCAAATTTTAATTGGCTAAAATAAGGCAGATTTAAATCCAGTCCTTTCTATACTGTACTTTTTACAGCAGTGACCTTCACAAAATGAACCTTGGCTGTTGTCCTGTGTTCTCAGTAGCCGGGGTCTGTAATTGGCCACAGGAAAGAACCTAATATCACAAGTGGACCGAGTATCTCTGTAGTTTCAACTCCACCAGAGTGATACCATGTCTGAAGTAAAATGATCAGCTGATTGTCAGTTTCAGGAGTCATATTCTCTGAGTTAAACTTTCATTTATATCATATCGACCATTAAATATAAGAATATAAATGTAATCTGTTTTGAACCAGGACCTTCAGTATTTTGTATTGAGTAGCTTGTGAAAAATAAGCTGTTATTTCAGTGTGATACATATGAAACCAACATTTGAGTAAATCTAAGTATTAGGTCGGACTCAGTATCGGGATCAGGGAGAATTTAACTTAAGCTAGACATCTGTTTTAAAAGCACTAGACTAATTAAAGTTGTCTCTTGAAACTAGAGATGCACTGATCCATTCAGTTGGATGAGTGTCATGTTACCTTACATGAAAATAATTCCAGTAAATTCCATACTGTAATCTGGAGATTTGCCAAAAAGAGAACTGTGTTGGATCAGTAATTGGTATTGGCACAGTCCCTGCTTGAAATTAGATTTTGACACAGGGACCCTTTTCATGACGGACCCTCAAAACCAGGTAATAAATCAGGACCTACCATAGTGTCCTCATCATGTCTGCTCAGTTGCTATGATGCGTAATCACAAACAAAATTCTAATTAGATTTGCATAAACCAGGTGACACTCAGTAAACCTCAAGCTTTAGGGTTGATATTCAACATCTTTATCATTGTTAACAATTCATACAATAAAACCCAAACCAACAATAAATGTTTCCTAACAAGTAGTGTGTGTGTGTGTATCAAACCATGTTCCTTTGTGCCACAGAGCTCCACTGTCCAAAAACTATTAAAAACATATCAGTTAGCCCCACAATTGCAGTGGGTGACATGTTCCCTAATAACCATGAACAAACACACATACACAGAATAGTTTGTTCCCATATACGCAGTTCTGCTGCTAGTGCTAGAGCACCAAATGTGGATTAATCCACCCCTCAAAATAGTCCCTAACTAGTGCACTATTTGTTCCTGTTTGAATAATGTTTGCTGAAAAACTCTAGTGGCCAGCTATTAAAGGAAATTATTAAGACAGTTTTAACAGTTACGTCTTCAATTGGAGCGAATGAGCTTGGAGCTCTACGGACCCCACGAAGGGTCGCATAAAGATTTTTTGGGGTTCCCTTGCAATATGCTTTACATTTACTCACAATACTTTTGAATTCCTTCACAGTTTCGTTACATAAGATATGTTGAAAATGGCAGTGTTAAATAGCGAACGTTCCCGTTAAGATATGAAAACGTTTGAAATGAACGTCATACATATTAGGGCTGGGTGTTACCACTGATTTCCTGAATCAGTTCCATTTTGATTCACAAGGTTCCGATTCGTTTCGATTTCCAATTCAGTTTGATTCAATTTCAGCTTGATCAGGGATATTTCAAATACCAGTTTTTGCTAGAATGCAAAAGACATACTCAAAGAGCTAATACTGCAAATTTTCTGAGGAATTATTATAAAAAAGATTATTTATATTTATTATTTATAAGTAAATGTTTCTGGAACAGCAACAGTAATATTAAAACAGCAAATTCCCAATATAAAGTCAATATCTCTCTGGATACAAAATCTAAAATGTCAGTTAAATAAATCATATCCCTGACATCACAACAGTGAGTGAAGTTTAGAAAAAAAAACAGACATCAGTCAGTATCAGTCCTGCTGTCCTCTCTGTTCCTCCCTCTGCTGCTAAGGAGATTCACTTCCTGCAGGTAACATTACTGTTGGTAAGTGTTAAGATGTGTGGCAAACTATGCTAAACCGTTAGACATCAACAGTTGTTTCAGTTTGTAAGTAACAATCTGCTATTACCTGGAAAGCGCTCTATGATTGTTTATAACATAATATTAGCGGCAGTGGATGACAGACTGCGGACAGAGCAGATTGAAATATCACTTTTCTACATCTTTACATGCTGCTGAACAGGTGTATTGATAAAGTATGACTTTTCCTCCTGGAGGTTTTATTGCACTTACAGTAACAAGCGTAGCTGTCATCAGCTCAAGTTATCTTCACTTCTCTGTCTCCACAGCACCATCTCTACTCAGTGTTTGTGTGTGTGCATAAAAGTGGCACAGCAGCCCAGACACACAGACAACAGGAGGAGTGGCTGCTGCAACATGATAATAAATGACACCAAAACATAAAAAAGCATGTATTAAAATGCTGATCTTTATGAATCTATATTGGGTCATTTAAATGAAGATCGATTTGAATCAGATGAATCGATTATTTTAACCCAGCCCTAGTATATATATATATATATACAGGCTGCAGGTAACAAGAGGGGTCTGACTTCTTTTGGTTCTATCATAGCACAACATTTTTGTTGTCACTCTGGTAAGATAGCACCAAGATTTCATTTTAACTCAAGTGTTTTTGCAGCGCTGCTTCATAAGTTATTGTCTTTTATGCTGGCAGTAATAGGTAGTGCGTTGAACATGTATGTTAGCTCTGTCATTTTGCCCCCCCCCCTTGAATGCCTGTTTCTGTGTTTCACTATGTGCTCCTGAATGAGTCATCTCATGATTGCTGCATTTGTAACCAACAGTAGCTCACAAGCACGTAGTTCGAATGCATGAGCTTTGGTAGCAGCCACTGTGATCTCAGAATTTGTTCAAGTTTACTTTCACTAATTACATAACCATGCCTATTGAGCAGCAGTACTTTATCAGCATACTTAATACCCAGATCAAAGTGAAGTTCAATGAGCTGATCTATACTTGGACATGGTGCTGGGAGCAGCTGAGCGGATGTAGACATATGGCATAATTGCAAAACATATTGCAAGGGAATGCAAAATCAAAAATCTCCTGACTCTTGGGAGCCACATAGAGAGCCATAGACAGGATGTAAAAAGTCAGAAGGTACTGAGACACAAACAAAGGTGTTGGTTTTGGTCTTTGCATGAAATGTCTTCACAATAGGAAGAAAAATGTGTTTATACTCAACAAAGTAAGGTATAATATTGTTCAGGTATCTGCACTGACATTGAGGCATTGTTATTGGTACTTGTATTGAAAAATCCCATTCCAGTGTGATCTAAGAACAGTGCATGTCTGGAGAATGGTTTCAGTCAATGTTTTACACAGTCAGCACAGAGATATTGTACATGCACCAAGGTTAGAAATGTGTTCCCTGTTCTGACCAGGATTGTTTTTCTTTCAGTGACTATCTGTTCAAGCTCCTGCTCATTGGAGACTCTGGAGTAGGAAAGTCCTGTCTCCTGCTGCGCTTTGCTGTAAGTACTTCTGTCTCCCCCTCTAAAACATGTTTTTCCATTACCGTTAGCCTCGAAATGTCTCAGTTCCAGCCGCAACCTTCAGTCTGTCCTCATTGTGCTGTTGGCCTGACCCTGTCCTGTACTCTCTAACTCTATCTGCCTCCCTCTCTGCAGGACGACACCTACACAGAGAGCTACATCAGCACCATCGGAGTGGACTTTAAGATCCGCACCATCGAGCTGGATGGCAAGACCATCAAACTGCAGATTGTGAGTACACACACACACCATCACACACACACACCATCACACACACACATACTCAGAAACACACACAGAACACCCTTTGTAACTCTCACCTGAGCTTGGGCTTAGATCCAACCATTGTTATCAAAACACAGTGTGCTGTGTGTGTATACGTTTTGCATTCAGACCAAGCTGTAACCGGATCTTGTTTTAGTTAATGGAACAGGCTATGCCACCCTAGAGACATCCAGGTTGTTAAGCAGATAGTACAGTAGCTGTGCTCATACATATACACACAAAATGAAAAGTACACTGCACAATGTAGTTGTATTTCTCTGCTATTATGGATCACTGTAAATACACCTGGAGATCAATGGATTTGCTGTCAGTGTTCTCTTTGTTATTCAGCTGCCATTTAACCGAATCTCACTGCAGAAATCAAACACCCAGTATCGAAGCTTTCCATTGCTTGAACTGTTAACCTTGTGAGTTTTTGGTGCTAGGTTCTTCTTTGTGTTGCCACTGTATTTACAAACTGGTTCATTTAAGATAAATCTCATAAAAAACAAAAGAGGTACCAATTATACTACGTTATATGCACTGGCCAAAGCCCAGTCAGTAGCCCAAAACTCCCCAATGGCTGCCTTTCACAGTTAGACACCGGACATCTTGGTTTTTAGTTCATTTCAATTCAATTTGATTCAATTCAGTTCAATTCAATTTTATTTATAAAGCCCAATATCACAAATCACAATTTGCCTCAGTTGACCTGCCCTTTACAGATAGAGAAGTAAAATGGTTACCGCTGTTGCATTTGTTACAGTTGTTCCTGTTGTGATGTGACATCATATCTGCTCGACCAAATAAAGTACCTGGCAGTGGCACAGGGATGATGCCACACAACTGGTTCAATATCTGCAAAGTTCTGTAGCCCAAAGTTCGGCTTAAGCGTCTAACTATCTTTGTCTTATTAACCGATTTTTGCTGCTCAGTCAGTTTGACATCCTTGATCTTTCAAGCGCATTTTGAAGACCCCTCTGTCTGCTTTTCTCTGGAATCACATTACATTTTTCCAATATTTCCAACATTTCTTCAGGGAGTGCAGTTAGTTACAGTGTGGGATCCATGCTGGGTGGGTCGTAGCAAAAAGTTAATTATGATCAGTCAGTGCTGCAGGTTTTCCAAGAAGCTGTATTTGTATCGGCCTATCATGCATATTGTACGATATATGTACATGACCTGGATAATTTTGCTGACCTCAACATTGCCTGTTGTGTTTACATGCGTGTTTGTTTACATAAGAATGTAACCAACATGATGTTAGAATAGGGGTGGGAGATATGGCCCTAAAATAATATAGTTTTACATGTCAACCTCACAGTTTGCCTTCAAATATTCAGTAGAAACTAAACAAAAATTGTCTCTCATTTATTTCGTTTGTAAACAACAACAGCAACTCAGAGTGAGATTCAGGTTCTGTATACAATATTAATAGTTCAACAAAATAAAATCTACCACAAATTACACATTTAAACAGCTCCCAAATACAAAAAAATGTTTCCTGGGATCTTCATATATAAACCAACAGGCAATTTCCTTCTCTTTTAGCAAATCCTAAATGATTGAGTTGTTTTTTTGCCACCTGGACCTTTATGCGCTGACATTTCTCCTCTAATCATCACACTGTAACCTGTGACAGGTCATGACTGTCGCACATTCACATATATGTGTTTTTTTGTCAAGCCATGAGCGTGACGTAGGTTTTATTAACAATGGTTTATGACAAAATCACTTGACAACACCGACTCCTGTGTGCACACGCTGAGAGAGGAGTGTGAGAGACTCTGTGCTGCTGCCAGAGGAGCCTCTGAATGAGTTCCCTCTGAGCGGTAACTCCCTAAGAGTCTGAGAAGTCCAAGGCTGTTCATTAAACATTCAGGACACCACAGTTTATTCCACACTACTGAAGCTGTTCCCCTTTTTTGAACCGGTGCGGAGTTGGTAATAATTTCACTTTCAGCGATGCTTGTCATTGCCGTGGGTAACAGTATGATGTCAATATGTCAACAAGTCAAAATATTGTCACTGTCACAATCTGAATTTTTCATATCCTATAAAGAATTATACCAGTATTAATGTGAACGATACAATATAGCACACCCCTAATGTTTGAATAAATAGCAGGGTTTTCGTGATCATCATAAGACTTGGCCGCAGAGATTCTCCCTTTTTTTTTTCTTCACCCTGCCTACTTGAGTGAGTCTGAAGAAAAATAAACACTTTAAAGTTAACACAGTGTATCCTGTAGCTGCACTTTGGAGTGGAAGAGGCACAGTCCCGATAATCTTTGGCCAAAAATCTATCGTTTGTAGTTTTACCTTCCAACCCTACTTGTGCAAGTACAAAGGATATAAAACCCTTCAAAGCTGACACAGTGTAGCTTACAGGTAGCCTGCAGCTGCACTTTTGGAGTGGAATACTTGCAGTCGTGATGGTTGTAAGCTTGCCATCCCTTGGCAACCAGCCAAAAAGTCAGTCGTTTGTAGTTTTACCCTCAAACAACTTTATTTTCTGCTCCGTATATCCCCAAGCAAACTGCCCAGCGTCCAGGTCATCCATCCCCCGCAACCAACTGCAGCACACCAGCCGTATTATAGAGATAACTGCGGTGTTTTGCAAATAATTGCAAGAGCCATCACTTGGTTTTGTTTTGGTGGCCTAATTCTGTATTAAGTCTAAAAATAAGTACTTTTGAGCTCCTCTTTTAAATGTACTATAATATATACTTTTTTGTATATATTAACAGGTGTTGATTATGTTTTAAAAATACATTTAATATTTTCTCATATTCCAATTCCAGTGTCTAAATATTCTCAAAAATTAAAAGTTCATTGCTGTTTGAAAGGGTGTACTAGCATTATTATCCTATCATCATTATATCAGTGGCATAAAATGCTCTCAAAATAACAATAAGGTTATTTATTGCAATTATTTCTGGGACAATATATGGTCCAACAATAGTACTTACTGTGACAGGCCTTTATGTGTATTGTTTATTTAGATTAGTCTTTATGTTGCTGTTACAACAGTTGAAGACACCACAGGGTTTTTAAATGGAGTCCAAGAAAAGTCCGACTTGGCGATAAAAGACCTGAGTCATTAAGCATGACATGCTATTCTGGCGTAGCTTTCACCAAAGTGAGTTTAGTTAATCAGGTTGGGTTTGTGCTGTCAAATGACATGAGTTCAAAGCAGGAATCGAGGAATGTTCTCTTCAAATCAACAATGGCAGGAAAAAACTACGGTTGAATCCTCTGTGTCCTTCACAGGCACAGAAACAGAGCTGATAGTGCTGTTTGAATCTACCATAGACCTGGTCAGGGAGGCAGCTTCACAGTAAACTACATCAAAGCATTTCATTTTTTTTCTCTATAAATACTTTAAATGAACAACTGTTCTTTCTCAAGTAAAAGCCAGCATTCAGATACACAAAGCACTAACAAAGAAAGGTTGCTAATAAAAACCTTTAGGTGGGTGTCATTAGCTGTACTCTATTAGCTTGTAATTGAATATGGTAAATAAATTCAGCATCACTTAATTACATCATTACAACAACAGAGTGGTGTCATACTCACCACTCTGCTGCTCTCAAGTTTTCTTTTGTCTTTATCCACTAATTATTTCCAACAACTTTAGTTTTGTCATTTATTTTCACTGCTATACAGAAACAAGTTTAATCTCACACTTCACATGTATATGGTACATCCTTCATCCTACTCATTACTCCATTTCTCACGGCTCTATCCCCTACTGCTCCATGAGGTTAAACAAACAGTACATGAGATCTTCTGATTGTCTCATGGGTTTTGTGGAGGGAATTGTTATAAGAGGTTTGAATTCATTTATTTGATTTTTTTTTAAATTGTAATTTGTTGACTGATGTCTAATCTTTTCCCCCACTCTTATTTTCTGTCTCTTTGTCTCTCTCAGTGGGACACTGCAGGTCAGGAGAGGTTTCGCACCATCACCTCCAGTTACTACCGTGGTGCCCATGGCATCATAGTTGTGTATGATGTGACAGATCAGGTGGGTCAGCTGTCTGCACTGATCAGTCCAGTACTTTGTGACTGTATTGTTTTGTTTGGTTGCTTTACTGAGTATACATTCAGTACTGAAATGTTTTGAGGTTCAGTGCCAAACTTTTTCAAGTTTAAACTTTGAGCTTTACAGGAAAATGTAACATTTCAGTGAAATGATAATTGACTACAAAATATCAACACACAAGCACACATTTGGTATGCTACAGTTCTGTTCATCTGATGATCTGAAATACATGGACAGATAATCCCAGCATGACATATAGAGCTAATGAATAATCAGTATGTTCATTTGGATGGAATTTAAGCATTCAGAAATCAACTAGGGGTAAAATATATTACACAACTTCCCTGTACAAACAAATTTTACTGTTTTAAATTGGGTGAATTAGTCTGTAAGTAATGATCCATTCACATTCCATAATCAGTTGCCATTAAATATAATCAATTAATTGCAAAATTCAGACCCAAAATACGCAGAGTTAAATCACTATCTTGACACAATCTCAACGAGTAGTGAACACAAGAAACATTAGGAACATAGTATCTACTGAATTTCTTTAGATGTGCAGATCTACAGTTCCCTTTAGCTGTAAATACTGTCCAGTCACATTGATATGAACACAGTGTACCTCACCTGCAGTTAGCTTCAGTGTTTGCCATGCTCATATTCTTGTTATTGTGCAGGAGTCCTATAACAACGTGAAGCAGTGGCTTCAGGAAATCGATCGCTACGCCAGTGAAAACGTCAACAAGCTTCTGGTGGGCAACAAGTGTGACCTGACTACTAAGAAGGTAGTGGACTACACAACAGCCAAGGTAAGGCTTCTTTTTTTAATGCATGAAGTTACATGTTTATTTTTTACCTTTTTGGTGGAGGGATGCATGTTTTATACAATTCTTTTGATTAGTTAATCGTAACTTCACCAAAGGAATACTTAATAATAAAATTTTTTATATTTGCAGCAGCAGATTAATCCACATATGGTGCTATAAGGAGTATTTCTGGCAGTGAGACAGTGTGTGTTAGATTAAATCAGAACTACAGTGTGTGATCATAGTAATGAAGGAACAGGAAGATGTATCAGCCTTTGATAAACGCACAATTAAGGATACACCGATTGTGAAATGCTAGACTGATATCGATGTTTAAAATGATTTGGCCAAAAGGTGATAGAGAATTTTGTTGCTGTCGATGTTGATGTTGATGTTGCTGTTGCTGTTGTTTATTTAGTTATTATCTTATCTTATCTATTACCCTTTTGTGCCAGGGAAACATAGAAATCTACACTATAAAAAATAACAATTGTTTTAAAATCAGTCAGCCAATTATTACACCATCTTTAAATGAGTGCATATTCAGTCATACACATTTATGAAACAACCTTTTTTACCATGTTCCAGTTAGGGCTGCAACTAACGATTATTTTCATTGTCGACTAATCTGTCGATTATTTCTTCGATTAGTCGAAAAATGTGTTAAAATGTTGAAAAATGTCGGTCTGTCTCTCCCAAACCCCAAAATTATGTCATCTAATGTCTTGTTTTGTACTCACGCCAAAGGGTTTTAGTTCACTGTCATGGGAGAGTGTGTAAAGCTGCCAATATTTGAACGTAAGAAGCTGCAATAAGAGTATTTTGGGGTACTTTTATTGTACTTTTCTATGAAAAATGACTCAAACCGATTAGTCAACTACTAAAATAGTCACCGATTATTTTAATAGTCGATTAGTCATCGATTAGTCCACTAAACGTTGCAGTCCTAGTTCCAGTGTACCATATCTTAAGAGACCAACATGTAATACATAAAATTTTTATCTGCTAAGTAACTAACTGCTCTTGTAACCCAGTTTTCAGGTAAGTAGTGAAGTAAAAACTACAATACAAACTTAAATCAGAGGATTGGACTCGAGTCACATGACTTGGACTTGAGTCAGACTTGAGTTACAAATTTGATGACTTTAGACCCAACCTGATGAAATCAAAGAAGACTTACAACTGGACTTGGACTTAAACACCAGTGACTTGTGAGTTAATTTGGACTTAAGCCTTTTTGACTTGAAAATATTTGAAAACTTCCCCCAAGCCCCAAAATTAAATGGTACGTTATTAAATTAGTGTGTGATGATTCAATGAATTTCCTTCATTTCCTGAATCAACTAATGTTAGGTCTATGTCCAGCAAGTCAACACTGAATCCCCCATTTTACAAGATTATGTCTGAACATATCATGAGAACGTTATAATTCACCTTCACCCAATACTTATTTTTGCTAAATAAACCTTGAAGGCATCATAATGTAATTCAAAGCAACCTTCGTCAGCAGTTAGTTTTGGCCACCAGCTGCAAACAGCTAACAGCTAATGCTAACTAGCATTATCAGGGAAACAATAGGGAGCATCCCTTGATGCAACGATAGTGGGGTTACTGCATCCTTTAGTCCCTAAGGTTTCCTGGGGAAGATCTCTGACAACAGGACTCCATTAGTCTGAAGCCAAGCTTTTTAGGCTGTGCAGAATTGATATGACACAAAAATATTGGCCACTGCCATTGGTGAATATTTGCCGATAGGTCAATGGCAGTCAATAAGGTAATTATCAACTAATATTGATGTTCAGCAGACAAATTGGTGCATCCCTACACACAATACTTTTCAAGTGATTTGTTGACAACAAGAAAATGTAGATTGTTATTAGACTTACTGTTTAAATTCAACAAAGAAAATTGTACGGCCTCCTCAATGTATATAATAGTTTTTCACAGCTTTTGTTGATATCTGAAAGAAATATTTGGATGTTAGCTATACATAGTTGATCTTGAGTGCATTTATATTAAATGTAATTTGTCTGTGACTGCTCTACCATCAGTGTCAGATCTGTGTATCTTATGAGTGCACAGTTTCACCATATGTTTCCCTCTTTTTTGGCAGGAGTTTGCTGATTCTTTGGCCATCCCCTTCCTGGAGACGAGCGCCAAGAACGCCACCAACGTAGAGCAGGCTTTCATGACCATGGCTGCAGAGATCAAGAAGCGCATGGGCCCTGGGGCCACGGCCGGCGGCGACAAGCCCAACTTAAAGATCGAGAGCACCCCTGTCAGGCAGTCTGGGGGGGGCTGCTGTTAAAAGACCCCTTGCCCTCACCAACCCGACCATCACCTCCACCATCTCCACTGAAATCTCCCCATCTTCTCCTTCTGTGTTCCCTCCCATCCTCTCTGCCACTCCTGCACCTCACCATTCCTCCATAACAGCCTGTAACCCACACCGACTCCCTGACTCCCCTTCTATCAGCCCGCCTGGACATCCAGGGATGGTTGGCCAAACAGAGGAGTAAACTGTAGGAGTGTTAACATCAGAAAACAGATTGAAACTTTACAAGGGTTTGTACACCCAAACAACTAAGAGAGGAGCAACCAGTGTGTGGGGGAGGGACAGAAACAGACAGCGAAGCAACTTTTACTTTCTGCCAAGAGGACAGAAAGAAAACAGATACGGAGGAAGATTGGTATTGATTTAGAGTGGAATGGAGGCAGTGGAAGATTAGGTTTAGATACCAGTGAGCTTATCTCTCAACGCACACACACACACACACACACACACACACACACACACACACACTGTAGTGGGGTGGGAGAGGTTAAAGAGATTTAAGCCTTTTGGCCAAACACTTCTCCTCAGGCTGTCTGTCTTTGCTGATCTCATCTTAGGGCCTTCCCCAGCCTCGCCCCAGCCCATCCATGGAATTATTTACCTGCACAAACACACACACACGCACACACAGGTGCTACAGTGTGCCTGAGTCACACACTGTCGACACTCTGTACACAGTAGGAAGTGTTCCTGAACAGTGACTCATCTTTGCCATTTATTGATTAAGATCCAGGGAAAACCCTTTCAGTGAGTCTCCACTCCCTCCATCTGTCCTCTTCTTCAGCTGCCACTCTCACTTTCTTTAGGTGTGTTCAGACAGAAGGAAAAGAGAATTTTCACATTATGTCATTCACGCAAATTTGACCTCAAAGAGCCAACTACGCCCCTGCGAACTGTAGGGGGGTTAGCTGTAGACAGTAGTGATTTCAGGTGGGAAAAAAATGACAATGCAACTTTGGGCAAATGGAAAACCAAAAAATCTGAAGAACACACAGAAAGCAAAAAAGCGTCTTCTTTTACCAGTGGATTGGTTCAAAACAATATTTTGTGGCTGGTAGGCACTGAGGCCTTTAGTTTTGCTTTCAAAGTCAATTTTATGTACTCTGTTTTTTAATTCGAAGGGCAGACTTTCAAATTTGTGCTTCTGTTAGGCGGGACAGCAGATACTATCTTTTTAAAAAGAAATATGAACTTCTGCCAAGTACGAGCACATAAGGACAAAAGAACCTGGCCAACGGCCAATGAAATTGCAGTGGAGCAACAGGCAATCAGCCCCACTTGGGGTCACATTCACAGTTGGGGCACTTGACATTGCGAGTGTGGGGTTATCCTTGGTATAGTGGCCTCTTGAGCTAAGCGCCATTAATTCACCGTTTTCAAACTATGCTATCCAGCCACTGATCTTAAATTGTAGAATAATTATAAATAACAGCAGCATCTGAGGATTGTTTATGTCATGCATTAGTGCATTCATTTTTCAGTTACTCAGTACCGCTAAAACTGCACTGCTAGCTAGCTAGAAGCTAGAAGTGGACGCAGTGACAGTGTGTGTGTAGACATTTTTGCACTGGAGAAACTTTTCGTAGTTCTTAGAACCCCCCCTTTTTGTTTTGTCCAGACCGCAACTACTAGGAATGATCATGGTTCTTAGAACGCAGATTTGAGGGATTTTTTTTTTTAGCTCCTGTTTCAGAGTGGTACTCTTCCAGCAAAAAAACAAACCATGAGTTCCATTTGTACGCGTTGATTGGTGGAATACAGCCAACGCAGCACTGGCAACCACCATTTTTGAGAAAACAACTTGTAATGAAAAAATGAAAGAAAACATGGACAAATGGACTGACAGTAAAGTCCAGGCTTTACTGAGCATATATGCAACTGTGGAAATGCGTCATGCGTCGATGTTTCTATACCAACCGCCACATGGCTTACAGTACATCACTTTAGTGCTCCTATCGGTGGTGCAAATGCAAACAGAAAAAAAAGCCTTTGAAAGGTATTTAGTTCTCGGGGTAGTTCCCCAGTGGGCACTTCCTCTCAGGGAATCCCCACAACTGTTTGGTCCGAAAATGCCTTATGTGTTCAACTTTATGACTGATTTTAGAACTCAAGGGCATTTCTTTATTATTTTTCTCCAGTCTCTCTCCTTTTTTCTCTCCTCCGTGTATATAGAGTCATGATGCCCACAGTCCCACAGTCATGTCCTTCCCACAGTCATGTCCTTCCCACAGTCATGTCCTTGCCTCACATTCTGTCTGAACACACCTGTTAAGGTACTGTATACAGATAACAGAAGTATCTGCGTAAAGAATGGAAAAAAGTGAGCTCGCTTTCACAACACTTCACATGTAGCCAATTGCTGCATACAGCGACGCAGAAAAGGGTTCTGAGATGCGACAAGCATTTTACGTGAAGCATACTGAAGTGGCAAAGCAAGATTTATTTTGCATCCTGCGAAACAAGCTAGGTGGCATAATGACTACTTGTGGGGCCAGTTGGCAAGCTACTCTACCCAAATTTGTGAATCCTAGGATAGCGAAGGGATGGCCCACCCTGCGCTCCCTATGATTGGCTAATACTTGTTGCCTTCGTTGGTTGGATTGGTTAGATTTAGGAAAGAGGAGTGGGATTGGTTAGGGGTAGGGTAAGAATGTCAGGGTAAGCCAGTCACAGGCAGAGAAGCCTAGCTATCCTCAGATTGGTAAATCTGCCTACTGCACTGCTGGAGAGCTAACTTCTAACCAGTTACAGTCAACAAGCCAGCTAGCTTATTCGATAGTAATTAGTTGACACTTTACCCAAAAGACAATTTCATCGTCTCCTGTCTACAAACTGTGTCTCTTTGTGGGGATTGTGTGTAAAAAAAAAAAAAAAAAAGTGGATAGTGCAACACAGCTAATATGATAGCCTCCTCCATCTTGGACTCTTTTGCCTGCTGTTCCCTCAGAAGTCAGAATTGCCAAGTCGATTTGCAATTGGTGTCCAAAAATTCACCAACGTTAAACTATGGAAAAGCTTTGTGCTCATTTACTTTGCAGCGATTCCACTGAAATAAATTCGTTTGGGCCATTCGAAACACCGATGTGACCAGGCCCTTTGTCCGAACCTCTAATGAGATCACAAACAGGAGAAATATCTACATTGTAGCTAGTTTTGACTGAAGCATTACCCAAGGGATTCTTTAATCAAGCTCCCTGCTCCACATTTGAGGTAGAAGAGGACCACAGGCAGGTCAGTCAATTCCACATATAGACGTCAGAGCTGGGATGGAGGCAGAGTTTGTGAGAAATGCAATATATGGTGTTAGTTTTTGTCTTCATTTCATATCTAAAAGACAGCGTTGTGACAAAAAGCTGAAAGATTGAGCTCCTGGAATGACACTAAATATTACAGTCCAAGGGCCGATAACACTGCAGACAGATGAAGAACAGTGAGGGGGACACACTCGGTTTGACTTACTCTGACAAACAGAAGTGATTGGCAATATTCTGCATTGATCTTACAATTACTGTTTTATTATTGTTGTGCTTTTATTGTTTTTTATTTTCTCATTGATACTTCTGATAGAGATGACTTGTACAATTAGCTAAAACTCATGTTCAGTACCGGCTGTCATTAGATTCTTGCTTGTGTGCAGATGAAGCTGAGGTGGAGATGTGGTGTGGGTGTGTCTGTTGGCTGAGGGGGTGGGCTCTTACAGAAGCTGCTGTTCCTTCCCTCAGATCGTCCCGATTGGAAACATGGTTCACGCCTGTCTTTTATGTCCCTGTGCATTTCAGGTCCCTGATCTGATGCTTTAGTGTTCCAGTTTGTGCCACTTGTGTAATTCTTCTCTTTACCTTTGAGTCCCTTATAAAAAATACTAATAGTTATGTATTCTTCAGATTAACCAGGCTGGATGTTTGTTGTCTCACAACGTCAAAAAGGGGCTTTCAGGCGCTGTTAAAGGATTCCACAAACACTTTTTTGAAGTATACTGAGGCCTTTATGTTTAGCATGGCAGGTCATTTAACAGACGTTTCTGTATTATAGAAGATGTCCATTATCATGAGGACACTGAAAGACAATGAAAATTCTAGATGCATCTCCAAAACCTTGTTTAGATGTGATTAATCAGCCCCTCCACGATGTTACGATGTAGCGATGTAGCGATTGCAACAATTAACGTCAGTTCAGCCAATCCCAGTGAATTCTGTGCAGCCCTGCAATTTTGTCCAATCTCTGCAACTTTTGGATTAAATATGCATGGTTAGTGGTATTCATGGTAGAGTTTGAATCACAATCTCAGAACAGTGCGGTTCTAGAGGCCATGTCCACCAAAGCGTTTTTCTTGAGGCCAGTGTATTTTTGTAATGCTTTGCAGTGGGAGCACCTAGATTTACATTGTGCTACAAACACTACCAACGTGACAACGTGTTGGACGTGTTTTATGTGCAGAGTGCTGCTGGTTGGGCGTTTTTATTCTGATCACTGAGAGTTTTAAAAAAATTCAACTTTAGGTTAAAATGGTGCGCTTGTCAATGGTACTTCAGCAGTTCAATCACAGTGGAGGAGGGACAAATACCGCAAAGACAAGCCATCACATCTTACATGTCCAAGTGCTGAACACCAACAACGGAAGAGAAATCTGTTAAGAATCTGTATATATATTATGTTTCCTCTCATGAATCCACACAGACCGGCAAGTCCGTCCATTCTCCCTGCATGGTTCAGCCTTCCCCTCATCCAGAGCAAGTACTCTACCTTGTGCTGACATGTTTACGTCCGTGGATATTTCGTATCATAGCAACCAGATGCTGAAAAAATGCTGTGCCTTCAAAGTGCTCTCAAATGCTCCCAGTTGGGTGTTTTCTGAGGAGGACCTGACGTTTTTAGTTGGAGGAAGAACGCTTTGGTGGAGACGGGCCTTATTCTCACTGGAGCAAGTTGCCTTTGATTTTTAATTTATACAAAAAAAAAAAGCAACTATTTTTGCAATTTTGACTTGCCCCTGCAATATAATTGCAAAAAAACCATCTAAAAACATGGCAGCATGCAAGTATTTAGAAAAGCTGTCGTGAAATCAGGCATTTTAGGCCAGAACACAACATTGCCAAAAAAAAAGCCTGCGAAATCCTGGAGGGACTGATTAATTATCTGTCACAGTTTTGTACCTGTATTGCAGCGTGAAATTTCTTTCTTGACATTAGAAAAATCTGAAGTCAAGTATTATGTCCTATCTATTTCCAGAGCTTACACCGTCCTTATCGAAAGAATCATGATTTTGTTGAGGCAAAATTATTTCTTGATCAGAAACTCTCTGATCAAAGTATTTGACCAAACATTCAACCCCAAATTCTGGTACCACAACATACTGCGGTTTTATAGCCAGCATTAATTAGTTGAACAAACTGGAGGTAGTGGTTGCTAATCTAGACATTTATGTGAACAGATCAGATGTTCTGTTTGGATCTGACACAGGCCAGTTGTCACTGACTACCAATGGTTGGTGTAGAAACGGTGAAATCAGTGACAGGTATGAGGCTGTTTCCACGCCTGGAGCTCTGAGCAGCTCTTAGCTTCTTGTAGCTGTTAGGTCTCAGTGTATCTCCAGGGAAACTGGAAGGAATGTGAGTTTAAGAGCATCCCCCTGTCCTTACAGAGGGGCCTCTACACTGAAGTAAAAATTCTGTGAGACCTCAGCAATCTGAGCCACAACTTTTTACCCTGTTTTACAAAGAACTGGAAAATATGGTGGTGTTGTTGTATAAGTCTGAACATACTGTACTGAAGTAGCATTAGGGCCTTATACACTCTTTTATTTGTCTCGGTTATTGTGGTCTGTCGCACATAGCAGGGAGATCCACGCTGAACAGACGCTACTGGCATTCAGTTCCAGACCATAGTCAGTTTCATCACTTGTGTTGTGTTTGGAGACATCTGGAGGTTCAGGGACTGACTGGTCGTGGTTTGCTGACCGGGTATGAACTCCCAACTCTCCCCTCCAGACAACCATGTCACTGCAACCTGATGAATTCCTCAAAATCCTTCCCAACTGGCCCCTCCACGCAGATCAGGGAGTCTCAACCAGGCTTTGGTTGCACTCCTGGTTCTCTCTGCAAAAAAAACCTGACAGCATTTCAGGTAAAACAGCAACACACTGTTCTCCTGGAAACTGAATAGAGATGAGTCCACATTGAGCCTTCTGTTTGTGAAGCCTCATCACTGATTGATGCTCGGTCAGAGTCTGGAGTGATCAGAGTACTGATGTGACGTCAGCTATTTATGATCACATGTGCATCACTTGGAGATGAGGTGTGTGTGTGTGTGTGTGTGTGTGTGTGTGTGTGTGTGTGTGTGTGTGGTGGCATAATTTTACACTGATGTATTTTTAGCCTTGTGTTTTTCAGCCCTGCTTAGCTAAACTGGAATGCTGTAGTTTGCTGAGCAAGACTGAAATCTGATGTTAAGGGGGAGGGAAGGAAACAGCAGTAAGTGTGTGTGTGTGTGTGTGTTCTTGTACTTACTGCATAGTGAGGACCACATATTTTTAACAACTGAGTGAGGACATTTTGGCACTTCTTTAAAGGTCTTTTTGAGGATTAAGATCCTGTTTTAAGGTACAAGTTACAATAAGGTGTAGGTTAAGGTTGGGTTGGGGTTAGGCATTAAGCTGTGATGGTTAAGGTCAGGGGAAGGGGCAAGGGAATTCATTATGTCAGCAAGGGTCCTCACAAATATAGAAGTACAAGATTGTGTGTATGAGTAGAGTGGGGCAGGGTCATGTGTAACATTCCTGAGCTTTTTGGACACATTTGCATCCTGGCATCACGCCAGTCTCAATGGAGTAGATGCAAAACAAGTAGTCATTTGAAACTTAACACTCGAGACACACACACAAACACACACGCTAATACTGGATGTTGTGGGATTTGATGACTGATTTCCTATTTTAAAATCTTTCTTTCAAGAAGTCTTGCTATTCTACTGATTTTAATGTATTCATTGAATACTATACTATGTTGTCTCGTCCATGGAAGTATGTGGGGACACTCTGTAGGGCGGGGAATCTGATGAGGGTTGGGTTAAACACATGCAGGGTGGGGCTTTTGCTTATGAATGTGATTCTGATGAAACAACACTTGACTTTTCTTCTTAAGTTCACTTTTTTGTATTCATTTGGGTTAAAGGGGTATTTTCCATGTCATTTGCACACTCATCCATCGCTGTTCAATGGCTTAATAAAGGCACTCACTAGGTGTTGTTTGTTAATAAAAAGCACCGGGCAGGAGCTCGCCTGTCACTCACCTACTGTCTTTTTCTGTTTGGCTTGTTCACTTTGGTGCTGTCTCCCTGCTGAGTTTGATCATGTTTTTTTTCTGTACATATTATAAATATATATATAATAAAATGATGAAAAAGATCAACGTCAACATGAGAGCTGGTCTGGTATTGTTACTTAACAGTATTCATATAATGGTTTCCTGACCACTGAGGGATTGTACAAAAAAGATGGGGGTGGGGAGGAGGCTGGGCCCAGTGTTTCACTTTGTAAAAAAGCAGCAGAATGGGCTTTACCAGTGGTATCTAAGGCTGTGTCCAAAGTCATTCACTTATGATTGAGAATGAATGAATGAATGAATGAATGTGAATGAGTAAATGATTTGGTTGTATAAGGAGTTCTAATGGCTATATATAGTAAGGTTATTTTCTTTGTGCAGATACTTATGTCATTGCCCTCGCACAGTTAAAACATGCCATATCAACGTCTGCTGGTGAACCATCCATAACAAATATCGACATGCTTATTTGTGATACATACATATTATATTGAGCACATTTTCCCCAAGTTAATAAATAGCGTTACAAAGTACTTTGTGGCCGTTTGTGTTGTGATGCGCTGCTCTGCTCACATTAAACATATTAATAATGTTATTCTGTCAGACAAAAGAGGAGTTTCCTACAAATGTAAGTGATTTTCCATTTAACATTTGATATGTTGAAATTTGTTTTACCAGTTAATCGTGATAACTTGCATGCATGTTATGCATGTAGGTAGTAGTGATCCAGCTTGCTAATGTTAGCTAGCATTATTAGCCCTCTTCTGTACAGTGCTAGCTGATTAATTTTAGTCTCTTCAGGGACCGATGACCACACCGTATGGTGGACTATATAGTGAGTAGTGGGTGATTGTGGACACAGCCCAAAAGTGTGTGAAGAATTTTAGATTATGCAACCCAATGTAAATCATAATAGGACAATGATCTCTGTACAGTGGTGTAAGGTAGTTACAATTTACAATATTATGATGGTCCCTAGTGCAAGCTATTGTACACACATCGTCTCATCACATGATTAAACAGAGACTCAACAATGGATAAGATATTTAATCATATTTCTAAGGTGGCAATCACTCATAGGGCCCATTCTCTGCCCAACATGTTGTTGGAGGGCCTGCCCTCTCCATTGGCCCCCCACCTCACAGGCACAACAACAGGTACAACCACACTGCCTGCACTGTTTATATTTACGCCCGTCTCTGTACATGGCCAAACCCACCTTTACTGCCTTTATTAGTTATGTTTTAAATAAATGTAACATGGAAAAAGGAAATAAAACAATAATCTGGGGCCCCTTTTTGCTTCGACTACCCTCCCTTCAGCAAAAAGCCAAGTTTTTGTACAGTCCTTAGCATATACTTTTATGCTGATAATCAGTATCAGTCAAGTGTAAGCATTTTCATTGAGTAGTGTTTCCTACAAGAGTCAAGAGTAGAACAGCCTCTGAAACATGTTGCACATCAGAAGTCAAGCTTGCAAGAAGGAAAGATGAAAATAACAAGATATATATTCTTTGTGGAATCTGAAAAAAGTACAGAATTAGATCCCTTTGGATATAGACTGTAAGTCTTACTTATAATACTTGTTTGATATTAAATTATTGTAGAATAAAGAGGATTTACGAAGTCAGTACCAGTACGATCAATGTGTGTGTTTTAGTAAATATGAGGATTATATTGTGATTTTTTTGTTTCTATACATCAGAAATATAATTTTTGGTGATCTTGAGAGGTCACTCCAGTAATTTAGAATCCCACTTCCGTTTGGGGACATGAAAGGGACTCAGACTGACTTATCCTGACTTGAAGTACCTGATATGGATCAACCCAATTACCCAAGAATCAATCCCCCAGGCTCTTTGTGTGTACTGTTATGCATAGCAAGGCCCAATATTTGATATGCCAGTACATAACAACTAATTTGGCCAATAACCGATATTGATATATCCATTTTTTCTCCCACTACATTTTAGTGATCATCAAGTCTGTGGTGGACTTAACATCATATTATACATGCATACTCTTATGGTGATGGGCCACCAGCAGACGGAGACATGAAATAGAATGCTTTTCAATGTATGTAATATTTATTCATTGTGCAAAATAACAATAAGCATCTTGGCTGTGGGGTTGCAACGGTATGAGATTTTCACAGTATGATAACTACTGAGATTAAAAGGGTAAAATGTGAATTAAAAATGTTACAATAATAGTAATAATTCATTTTTAATATTTGGTTGCAAACTGTTTTCACTCAGTGACAGCCTGAAGACTGTGACCCACTGACATCAGACTGGTATCTTCCTTGACAGGCCTGTACTGCAGCTTCTTCACCTCTTGCCTGTTTGAGTGCATTCCACTGTTTGCCCTACAGCAGTACAGTGACAACAGGTACAATCTAACACGACTCTCAGAAAAAGAATAATGTAGACTATATATCATGTGCCACAAAAATACACCGTGATCATTATCTACATCATTATGTAAGTTATGTGTAGCTGGCAGTTCCTGAGCTTTAAAACCAGTAAAACCATGTTTGGCCACAGTGTGGGAGTCAATGACTGCTGCTGCGCTGAATATTGCTGCCAAGAGAAAAGTCTAATGTTAAAGGGTCAGTTCACCCAAATCACACAAAAACCCCATCCAAACAACCAACCAATAAAAAGACCCATATTTTCCTTACTTCCTTACCTTTGGCTGTTGAGCCAAACTGGTTTCTGTTTCATCTATCTACAAAGTAACTTTGGTACTTTTTCAACTTTTTGTGCCTAAGTGACTGATGGGAAAGTAAAAAATGTTCATACATAGCAAAATCCTTCCAATGGAAGCTACTTGTTTCTACTTTGCCAGGGATCTCTTCGATTCAGCACCCACTCCATTGGACACTAGAATATTTATTATTATTATTTTTTTAATCGTTTTTTTAAGTGACTAATGAGAACAACAATTTTTGAAATTGGTCCAGTGAGTGAGAGTGCTGCAACCGGCAGCTGTGAAACAGGCTGCAATGTAACCACTCTGGGCATGTTTGCATTGTCAGTGTTCTTCCACTAAAAATGCTTGGTTATACCACTGACAGGCTCACATTGTTATTCTAAGTGTCAACAACACTATCATTATCGAAAGAATCTCTATAGAGATAGAACTTTTTGTTTAAGAGTAAGATCCTATTTCCTTCGAAATAGCTGTCGTCACACACACCAGACTCCATTTAAGAAACGATAATTTTCTCTTCATAAAACACACTTTTTTCAAAGTCAACAGAAGCCAAATAGATCCTACAAAAACTGTCTTTGTTCACCATTCCACTGTTTCAACAACCACCAACACTGGTTTGGTTAAAATAAACCCTTAATTCACCAGTTAGATGTGAAAATATATACATATATACACGCTAAAATTACTGTTTATTTACATGGAGTCTGATGGGTTTGGTGATAGCAATGTCGGGGCTGTTTCTGGTTGAACAAAATGGATCTCACTCTTTACAAAAAGGTCTTTCTCTGTATGAATCCTTTCCATACTGTTGTCAGACACTTAGAATAAAAATCTGAGCCTGACAGTGGTAAAAACAAACATTTCTAGTGGATGTCCATTGCTGGTGCACAAATGCCCCATATGGTCCTGTTGCAGCCTGTTTCGCTGCTGCTGGATGCAGCACTCTTAGAAATTGTTGTTCCCATTACTTACTCAAACACAAAATCATGGAAAAATAGGGTCCATGTTAAAAAATATCAGAGTTACCCTTTAAGTTTTGAGATATCCCATCTTACTATATGGAGCTGAGTGGACATTTAATACGTGGCGCTAATTGTATTGGAAGAAACAACATTTGAAAAAATCAGAAGCAACTTATTTTCCCAGAAAAACAATGTGGACAGATCTCACTGTGATTTGTTTGAATTGGAACTATTCTCTGTTGGAATAATATTAGAGTAGTCCCCATGCCTGTGAAGATGATTTATGATTGTGCAGCTACAAACCAATGAGATCTAACCACAGCTGTGTTCCAAACAAAACATGTTAAAGTGGCAGGCCTATTTTACACATGCAAATTAATTTACTTGTCACAAGGTGCACAACTCAACCTGTGGCTTTATGGAAACTGAAGGCTGCAACAAATTTGGAGCTTGGACTTTAGTGACTAAAAGTCAGGATATTTTTGCTGCATAAATTTGAACTGTTTTTTTTTTTTGTTTTGTCTCCCAGCTCTGTGACTGTGTAATGCTATATTGCTGGAGTGCCCCTTTAAGATTTTATGACATTACTTACTATGTCTACATAACCAGGTAAGGTGCTTAGTGACATGCTGGCTGAGCTACTTGTGGTGCAAGTGTGGTGTTTAGCACAACCTCCTTATATAAAACATATGATTTTTTCTGCTCAGGTGATCAATATGTGGAAATCAAAGTTAACTTAAGTGGGATCATCTAATGCTGTGTTTCTCAAATGGATTCTGAAGCCCGAACAGACAGTAAAGGTGCCAGATTTGAACATTTTGGCACCTCCTAACAGTAGCAGGAAAAAAGACACTGTGGCAAACAGCAGGGGATGCTGCAACCTCACATGAATTTACTGTGCAATTTTCATTTCAAGTCCCTCTAAATTTTTAAATTTCTAGTGACCGAGTGAAATTTTTGTCCTGATGGTCAAAGTCAAAGTCTCTTTATTGTCAATAGCACATATGTACAGGACATACAGAGGACTGAAATTACGGTACTCTCCAACCTGTAGTGCAAAAATACAAGTAAAAAGTAAACTAATTTAAAATAAGAATATAAAATAATAAAAGATAAATACAAGTACTGGCAGACACATGAGGTGGGGTGGGGCTAGAGGAAAAGCCAGGGGTCATTAAAACATTTAAAACAGCCACCATGCATTTCAGATTTCATATCAATCTGGCCTGTACTTGACTGATATCTAAACTGTATTGACACCATACATGTACACACAGCACATGCTCTCCATAGGAGTGCACTGCAGCCTACTGGAGCCACCACAGGAAACAAGTCCCACCCCAGCATCCATCACCCTGACTACCACACTGTCCATCTCCTCTGCTGCCTGTCATCCACATGGCGGGCGCCCTTGATTTGTACCCCTGCCTCTCCCTCTGGACCTTTAAATCACCCGCACACACCAAGCAGATCATCTGTAGGTGCAGGCAGCTCGGCCGTACTACATCACTGTGTCGGAAACAGAAATGTTGGAAGGGCAAATGAAGAGATACTTGACATTGAATATTGCCAGTTGTTGTTCAGGGTCCGTCTCTGGCACGAAGATAAAAAACCCTGCGGCAGCTCTGGGTGGGATTGCAGCTGCCCTCTGCATCCACTCTGCAGTCAGACCTTTTCAGCAGATATTACATGATAAGATACAAGCTACATCTGCCCATATCCAAACTACCATCTTTACCTACATCTGTTACAGTGAAGCTTATGTGTGAATGTACAGCTTGTGGAACATCCTTGTGGAGTTCTTGAATCTGGACAAATAGAAGGGTTTGTCAGTGTTCAACATTTCCTTAGGTTTTGAAAAGGTGATGTGCAGCTCTCTCTTTCTCTCTCTTCTCTCTCCCCTGGTGGGGAGGCATGGGGTGCTTGGTGACCTTGAGTTATTTTTAGCACAATGGGGGCGCTGCAAACTGGGAGCAAGGCTTAGCGACACTCCGTGGAGTCTGCAGCTTACCACGCTGTAGTCTGCATGCTGGATGTTACTACAGTGTGAGGGCTTCTCATAGGGAGAGGCTTTAATATTCATTCAGCAACATGCAAACCTGCAGCTGATGGAAACATGTAGAGCAGCTGTGCTACTAGAATGTTGCAGCAGTGCAAGGACTCTCAGTAGGCAGCTATTCACATGGAGAATAAGAAAAAATAAATTTTGGCCCTTTTTAGCAGTGATAATAATTTTGTACTCGCCAAGTGAATTGCTAAAACAGCTACATCACTACAACAAAGTCTGTCGGGTCAAGAAACATGAGCGGTCAGACAGTCAGACAGCAGAAAACAGTTTTGCCAGATTGTCTTAACTGCTTGAGTGCACCTGAAATGTTGCTGCCCAGGAAAACAGTGTTACATCAAGAACGGTTGATGTAGCTGAAATGGTCCAAGCTGAACCAGGCAGTTGGTCTGTAAGGGCTGGGACATTCCTCTCTCAGCTGTTTTCTTTTATACTTTGAATCCACCTCACAACAGAAGTTGGATTGCCCAGTTAGCTTGTTTGACGCGTAGAGCCGCAAAGTGCCGCACACTTGAGGGCAAATGCTCAAGTAAAAAAAAAAGGCAACAATTATTACAAAAAGGGCCATAATTATTAATAAAAAAAAGTTACATACAGTAGCACATCTTTTACTCACTTACATATTTATTAATGTATTTCAGTCCCCATGCAGTGATGCAAACAAAAGTGTCATTTCATTTGAACATCGCAGGGGTCATATATTAAGTGGGGGAATCTGGAGGTCATCCCCCAGGAAATTTTGAGCCTGAAACACTTAATTCCCCGTGTTCTAGTAACGTTTTCTGCATTCATTTAGAAATGTCTTGATTTATGTAAAGGATAGCACAAAATTCAGGCTGCAGGTGACAACTCAAAATAAAAATATAGTAGAATTTAATGCAGTAGGCTGAGATTTGCAGTCATTCTGTATTGCTTTCAGATATTTATTCTCCTGTAGATCATCTTGTCTCATTTACTATTATCCCTGCTGAGTCAACACATGGTTTACTGTGTAAAACGGACGGACTGTGTTTTGCAGTGAGGTTTAAATTGTCTTTGGATGTATAGAGTAGAACAACAGAAGCTACTCTGACACAGACACACAGGATGATTTCTCTCTCATAGTTCTGCAGTTAGACATGCAATTCACAGAATGCTGAAGAGAATTAGAGTTTTTTGGGGGAAAGTTAAGGTTATTTACATGAAATTCAGCTTCCTGCAAACACATTTCTTTTCTACATGCCTTATTCCAGGGCTTGTTTTTATATTTTCGTTTGTTGCTACATTCCCATCAGAACTCTTTAATTTAACCAGCAATCCAGTTTTGTTTGCGTCATTTCCTGCTGGCTCATAAATAAAATTAAATTCACATTTTTAAAATTCAATCCACCGCCTGAGAATTTGTAAATGGTGAAGTTTGTGTACAAGAGAAAACTGCTGTGATTTCATTTAACAGTCACGCATGACCTGTTATAATTATCTTCCAGATAAACTTAAAATAATCTTAAAGAGTCCCAGAGAACAGACACCTGCAGCCACTGCAGCAGCTCTGCGCTCCTTCTCCCCTCATCTGCGCTCTTCACACACAGAGTGTGCAGCACCAAACCACATTTCAGATTTTTTAAAATGAATTATCAGAGCCACCGCTTCCAAAACTCAAACCTTATTTCAAGTTAAAGTTAGTTTTTAAAGAAAAATGGAAGTGGGAGAGTAATTTGGCGTCTGTCTCTGCTCACCCCGGGCGGTTCGTGAACCCAAATTAGTTCGAGTTGGAGGGAGACGGTGTGATTTTACACCGGATTAGCTTACTTGTTAAGCTTAATAGTAGGTTATTGCCTAAATTATACTGGTGTTTTTTTTATAGCTACTTAGTTTTACAACAGTGACAAACAATACCGAGGCTTAGGGCAAACACTATTGTTACCTGGCTATCCATGAAGGCGGGTCAGGGAGAGGTGATGCTGCTCTGCAGGGCTCTCGATTTGTGTGCACAAACTTAACTTGGCTGTGACAACAAGTGACTTTGACTTGCAGTCTCGCATGATTAAAACTCAACTGCGGCTGTTGGGCATACAACATGCATTTAATTGAGAATTGGCCATGGGTCAAAATAAAAACTAAACTTAAAATTAGACAAAGAAATAGATAAAAAAATGGAAAAGACAGAGGGCAAAAGGGCAGGTGCTTGAGCACCACCAGGGGTCTGTCTGTGCACGTGCCTGTTTCTGTGGGTAACTCAGATCACTTTCTGACAGCTGAAAGTTTAGTTTTAATCACCAAGTCTGTGAGAGAACTCGAGTTTAAACCTCTAGACCAACATGTTGCAGATTAAGAAAGAATTTAGGCTTTATTATGGATTTATTATTTATTAGGTGTTATTTCTCTGCTTCTTAACAGTAAGATGGATCAGTCAGCGTTTACAATGAACCTGGGTACAAAGCCTAGTTGTCTCAGATTAGTTAATTGTGGTGTCAAAGTTTTTGAGAGCTTAATTAGAGAGATGTTGAGCTTTTCAGATGATGATCAGTAAGTGTGTGCTCGTAAATCACCACTTAAACCTGTCAAACACTGCTGGATTTTAGTTGACTAAAATGTTTTAAATCTCTGTTGACTAAAACTAGACAATTAACTATGAAGGATAAAATGACTAAAATGTGACTAAAACTAATGAACATTTTTGTCTCAAGACTCAAGAAGTCGAAAATAGCTGTCTAAATAAACACTGCATGGCAGTGTAATATCCGTGATATTTTGGCTTATTTTTGCACAGCAGGGTTAAGTTGAGCTGTGTCGTCCATCTGTGGATACAGTCCATAGTTACAAGTAACAGTCATGCATTTAAAATCTCATTCAAGTTAAAGTACAGTTTGTAGTAAGTAAAAGTTTGAACATCAACATATATAACATAAAGTAGCCTAACAAAAGTAAAAGTATTTATCATGTAGAATGGACCATTTCAAAATAATGGAGCCTGTGTTAAAGTATTGAATTGGAATTACTGATGCATTATTGTGTTTCTGACTTACATGTTGCAGCTGGTAAAGATGGAGCTCATTTTAATGACTTCATAACAATTATCAAATAAATGTAGAGAAATAAAAAATACAATATTTGCCTCCATACTACAGTGGAATATGAGTATAAAGTAGCATTAAATGGAAATACTCAAGTAAAGTACACGTACGGCAAACTTCTACTCAAATACAGCACCTCAGTAAATGTACTTACATTCCATTACTGGAACTGATAAGTTTTTATTGATACCAATGCCATTATTGATTATCGGTCTGATCCTTTTTGTGGATTCCAGTCTGAACATGGTGTAGAAACAATCTTTCACCATCTAAAATGGATGAAATGAAGCAACATCTGCACAGCATTTCTTTTTACTAAGTTTTCTTGGTCAAAAAGAAAACCTGCTGAGCCTGTCTGCATGGTGCTCAGGTTATCATAACATATTAATGTTATAATGACAGGATATGTACCCTCAGTAATGGACGTGCTGCTTGGTTGGAGAAGCAGTGGCACTCGTGCGTAGATTGTCAAATACATAACGCTTCTCATGTTGTGTAGGAAGATGTTTCAGCATATTGCTGCTGTTTTCACCCTGACTTAAAATAATCATTGAATAGACATTACAAGCAGCATTTTGTTTGTGAAATGGAGCCATGCTTTGGATCGAAACTTCCTCTCCATCATGACTCCTTCTTACTGCAATTTCCAGCAGCGTAGAAACGTAGTTTGACGTCAGAAAAACACGGCATCAATAACATGAAGTGATAAGATCTGAGATGTGATTCTGATAGATCAGATATTTTCTTCACTGGAACCAGTGCTCAATTTCCATCCCTATTCACACGGGACACCAACAGCAGCTCTTTATCCAACCTATGGGGTCGTAATATTAACCACCTTCCATTGCTTGACACTGTTGAACCAGGGAATTCATGTGTCCACCACTAAAAGGATCTTAATTGACTTTCCATTGACACTGTTCTTGGTGCTGGCACATAATCTTAACACATCTCGTGCTGCCCCCATGTAATGTGGTAGGTATTAAAGGGACAGTTCAGATTTTTTGAAGTGGGGTTGTTGGGGTCACTTATCCATAGTCAGTGTATAATGTGCAGTAGACGGTGGTCGGCATGCCCCCAGTTTGAGGAAAGAGGCTGGAGTTTGAGATGGAGGCTAAGCAATCTACTGCTGTGGATGGGGACCAGCAGCAAAATTTATTTTAGCCACCTAAAAAAATCAACAGCAGTGTAACATTTTTGCTGCTTTACCTTAATGTCAGACAACGGGAAAATTAGGCTGTTAAAGCAAGAGTCCATTGAGAAAAACAGTGATTTAACATTACTGAACACAGGATTTGTTGATCTACCTTGAACAATCATTTTGTTTGCGTTATTTTTTGACTTTGGCGTTTAACTGTACGTGCACACCAAGAGCTGCAAAAGCTGCAAAGGTGACTGATTCAATTCAGTTTCAATGGGCACCGGCGACCAAGGCTTCAAAAGCTGCATAGCGTCCGCATTTTGGCGACCAGAGCGTCAGATGAAAGTCGGGGAGTCGTGAACTTTATGCATTAGCTATGACGCATTTCGACTGCAAATGACCAGCCACCAGTCGAAAAGTAGATGTCCATTGCTTGTGTGGAACCCAGAGAACATCCTCAGAAACTTAAGTTCCTACCACACATTTGTTCCTACTTCAAAATGAGAGAGAAGATTATCACTGCTGTAGCTGGACACCAAGTCCTTTATGATTCGACCCTGTTCATATATAGGGACCGACATCAAAAGGAGCAGGAGTAGTTGGTTTGCCTGGTGAGTTGATATTGAGAAAGAATTTTTTAAACTAGGGGCGAATACATCCATGCTAATATAACGCCTAGCATGGTAATCTCCCTTGTTTCATGTGAATGTGATGATTTCATGGTCTGCCGACCGTTTTGTCTGTGCAAATGTGAAGAATGCAAATAAATTAGAACAAACGAGTCACTTCAAGGCAGTTATCACTTCAGCTCCAACCAGTAACCTGCTGTGTGGCTCCTTTAAATTGACAAGTACGATTGAACTTGAATGTATGACGTCATGAGCGACTTGAGCGACTTGAGCTGCTAAGATTTATAGTTCAGATTCACCAAAGTCACACAATACCACAAATGAACTAACTGATTGAAGCAGAGGTAGACCAGCAGCCTCCAGGATCAGCAAGCCAAAATGAGAGCACAGATGAGTGGTGGTAAAAACACTCTCAATATAGTGTACACTTAAAGTGATATTGATGTTTTTGGTGGCTAAAATATACTTTATTGCTGCCCTCCCATCCACAGCCGGAGTTCAGCCTGATTCTCCAAACTGGGGGCGTGTCGACAGACATGGATAAATACCTCACACAACCCCATTTACAAAAATCTGAACTATCCCTTTAAGAGGTCGTGGTTATGTCATGTATTTCTAGGAGACCAGATTGACATAAATGTAAACTATGCAGGATTTGAAGTACTTTTTTATGAAAAGCATTCAACACGTGAGACTTCAAGAACACACACAATGCCATGTGGTGAACTGAACGTAAACATAACCTTTTTGTCATTAGAAAACTCCATAGGGCACCTTTAGACTGTGGTGAATCTTCACGTTTGACTAACATCAGAGGCTTCCAACATGTGTGATTGTCTTGTTTCTTGCTCATTCTTTTTAAAGTGGTCATGGTGGGTAAGAGGAGAAGAAAATATCACTGAACACGTGCTCATTTCAACACAATTTATTTACATATCCTCCATACACCTCATATTCCATTTGAAGCCTTGGCAATCTACTATTGCATGGCACTTTCAGTTCATCATGTCAACAGTCCTTTCCCTGTACTTGTCATCAGTGCTTTCTCTTTATCCCACACTTGAGTGTTCAGATTTTGTTCTAGCACAGTCTTTACTCAGCATGTCCACCTCTGCCCAATCCACCATCACTTTCCTCTGAGCGGCTCCCAGCTATGGGCTTCAGTCGACGGGGCCCTGGAAGATGAGTTTGATGTGGCCCTGCTCTCCTGTCAACCAGGTACCGCAGAAGGGGCAGGCAGCGTGGAAGGCATGGGTGCCGTGGGGTAGCGGGATCTGGCTCCACCCCACCACTGTCTTTTCTGAGCATACATGACCGCAGGGGCAGAAAGCGTGAGTGGGCGGCCCGGCGTCCAGGTACAATCCTCCCTCACAGCCCAGCCACAGCGGCACGTAGGGACCCACCCGCCGGCACATGGGGCACTCCCTCTCCCCAGTGCTAGCTGGCGCCGTGCCCCCGGGGCCGGCGGGACCCTTCTCTTTGCGATAGCCCCAGTTGTGGTAGCCGTGTACGTGGCCGCAGTTGACGTAAACCCAGGGCTGCTTCTTGTCAACGATCTCGCGCTGGGCCAGACTGGGGAAGGCCAGAGTGTTGAAGCCCACAGGACACTGAGGGCGGGCAGCATTCAGCTCCTGGCGAAGGGACTCCAGCTGTTTGAGGGTGGGGGTGTGGCGCAGTCCGGCAGGGGTCCTCCACAGCAGGGTGGCCCCACACAGATCAATCAGAGAACCGTCCTGGAGGGTGTTGGACTCATTTTCAACCTCAAAAGGGGAACAGATGATGGAAATGAAGCAGGGAAAGAGAAGGAGAGAGGGTTCATCAGTTTTCATCACTGGCCTGTCATAAATAGGGACAGAGGTGATGGTGATGCATTATGGAACATACTGGTGGGATTTGTTAAACTGGGAACAACTCTGCATTGGGCTGCTACACTAGCACTCCCCTTCTGTACCACCACATGATGGCACTGTGCTCAACTAGTTATAGTTCAGACAGTTGACACCCATCTATTGGAAGTGGTTCCACTCAAAATACCATCACCTTTATCACATATGCATCACTTTTACAGATGGAGTCTATAAATCAGTCAGTTAAGAGCAGTATCCTTTGACAGAATGACTTCTTGCAGGGGATGATGAAGGCATAGGAGGATTAAGACACAGGCTCTGGGTTAGGGGCACCCTGAGCTCTTGGGCCCTGGGCCTGGACTCAGTAGGCCCATTAGGTAATACAGCCACGGACACAGGTGCTTGAAGTTGACAACAAGGCTCTCTACATCTATGGTCATTCACAGTGAGGCCCCCTACCACTGTACTCACTGTATACAAAGGACTGTACTTCCTACTCCCTGTCTGTTATGAATTTCGTGGGTTGATTTCTAACTATAATAAAGGTGGGCTGGTGTGCAGCCAATAACTTGAATGTTTCCAAAACAGTAGCCACTGACCCCTGATCATAAATGGACAGGATATTCAACAGACAGTGACCTACAGATTCCTGGGGCGTAACTATCTTCTATAGTGGGAGGTCAGTACTGTAACAGTACTGAGGGAAGCTCAGCAAAGACTTTCCTTTTTAAGACAGCTAAAACATTTTTTTCATAAAGCACTTTGATCATGCTGGTATCGAGGGCCAGGCACATCATACCTATTCAAGCTGGTGAGGCACTCGCTGCACTATCAATACTAGTATTGTCACAATTCACTTTACTTTTTATGGAGACGGGGTTTTGAGTGAGTATTTTGTGCATTCAGATAAAATGGGACATTTTTCTAAAGGGAACCCAGCATGTTTTTAGGCTACTAGGTGCCATAAAATCACGAGTCATGCTACTGTGTGCCACCCTGTTGTATTACAGACATTTTTAGTATTTTTGAAAAGATGATACGGTGAGTCAATGTCAGCCACAACAGTCCAGAATTAGCCGTCATTGTTATGCACACATGCATGTGCATTGTAAACAATATGGCACCAAAGTAAGAGCCGGGGGAGCATTGCAGAAAAGTTTCTTTTTCAAAGAATAGTTAGTTTATATTAATGATGTAATGAATTAATGCCTTAACTGATGATTGGATTTAACCATTTAAAAAACGAACAAACATGACTGTCCCATTTTAGCTGAACATGTCATCGGAGTGAGGTTGCAGTTGAGGTGTTTGAAGGTCCAAAATTTTTAATTATTTTACTTGGCAACATATTTTCATTGTATAAATTTATCAGAGATCCATAACAAGGTCTAAAAGTAACATTTAAGGTAGGTTTCAGGATTCAGAATCACAGACTCTGATGCTAGCGCTAGCAGCCAGCCTCGTCAAGCCACATTCGACCAGGCGTTCAGACGCAAACTCAGTAAGTCTACCTGTAACTGACTAACTAACTCCCTTGCAAAATGGATTGCAATGGACTGCAGACCAGTTTCGCTGGTTGAAGACAGGGGGACAATTGTGTTCAAAGAGCCCAGTCTCACTCCGAAGTCGTCGAAATCCGGTGCTTGGGCAGTGACTTGTGGTGCCAGAAACCAACGAAAAAAAAATGTCCTTTAACGCCGGCATGATATGCAGCCGGTTGCTGTTATAGTTAAATGGTGCAAGGTGACATCAGATGAAAACGTGGTGGGACAAGGACGAAGGTTAGGGTGGTTAAAGTCTGACTAGGGCGTGTGGGAGGGGTGGTTGATGGGTCCGACAAACACCGAATTTCACCCAAGAGAGTGGTATTTGCGTTGCATAACATTTTAAAGCCAAACCCTGTTCTTTTTTCCGAAACCTAACCATGTGTGTTTGTTGCTGAAAGAAAAAACACGTCAATTTGCAGTGTTGTACTGACGTAGTGCATTTATTTTGAAAGAGACTGTATCTAAGTTAAATTTCCTTTGAAAACATAAGTGTATTTTGAAAGAAGACAATGCATGTAACAGGCTGAACTTGACATAGTGTCCCAGAATGTCAACAACCATGGTACCTTGCACGACGTATGTGCACGTGGAAAGTCTATGACCAAATGTTGCTATGTGACAAGGTTGGAGTGAGAATGTGTTGGCCCAAAATCCAGCAGCTTTACTATGGCACATCTGTCAAAATTCATTTAAATTGAAATTTTTAAAATACCTTCACAGTAAAAGTTGATGTATGCGATTAATTTAGATTAATTAATCACAGAGCATGTAATTAATTACATTCATTTTTTTAATCGCTTGACAGCCCTACTGAAAACATAATGTCTACCATGGACCAGTTTTGGCCTGTGGGCCCACTGTTTTAAAAATAATCCCCCCAAAGTGGTGTGGTCAAAGTGGTGTGAATTGATTCAAAAACACAAGCCAGGACACACTGTCCTACTGTCTCTTGTTGAAGTGACACCAACAGGAAAAAAGGGACAAGACTCTACAGAATTATACAGAGTGGCAATTCCTCACTTTCTTAAAAAGACTGAAAAGTTTATAGAAGGGTGTTTAACTCCCTGCATTACACTGTCTTTGTCATGGTATGTGCAAACTGTACACATAATGGAATCTCAAACCTGTTGTTCTTGCCTTCATATTGATGTAATAGTCACATGTTGTTGATCTTGTCACTGTGTGTCTGTAATGAACTAATATCCAGAGAAATCCCTGCAGTTTTAAGTGCTTAGGTCAAATCAAGGTCAGTGACCTCAACCTTTGTGACCACATCAACGCAAACATGGAACCCATTTTCCCCTCAGCCCCCCTCCATCTTACCAGTTTTCCCCTCTGTTGGGCCGAGCGAGTCTCCCTCAGGGCGAAGACGTTTCCACAAACAGAGATTTCCCTCCAGACTCCCGGAGCCGGCTCAGACACAAACTCCCCCGCTGGGTGCATCACCAGCACCCCGTTGGTGGTCAGGCCGTCCATCAAGCCATCCGACGTCCTCCATTTGGCAGCCCGCTCCTGAGAGAACCCCACACATACACACACACACGCACAAGCAGGCAGACGTAAAGGTTAGGGGGATGTGGGGAGGCACAGAGGGATGATAGTGGAGGTGCATGTCAGAGGTGGCTGGCTAGAAAAAACAGCTAACGTGGCTTTTCTCTGCTGCTATATTTAGCTCAGTACAGAATGACTACTGTACTGACTAATGCACAGAGATGTGCCCACGCGTAACAATGAACCCATCCCTGAGAGAAAGAAAGAATGTATTATGAACACAAATGAGCTCCGATAGAATGAAACAGCAAATTTCTGGCGTGTGTGGCTTCATTTAAAAAAGCTTTCAAAGGGCCAGGGCAGTTAGAAAAAAACAGGCAGGAGATTTAGAGGCTGTTGCTGCTCTGGAGGAAAGAAGAATTTAATCACATGGTTTCAACAGTAACAGAACTTTAGTTTCTTAGATCACAAGTTAGCAAACTTAAAGCTGCACTTATTAATAATTAAAAAACGATGAGTCAAATGTATATGAATATAATGTAATGTGTCTCTTAAGACATAGCCTACCCATAAAGACAAATTATGACCAACTCTGCAGTTCCTTTACAACCTCTTTTCAGCTCATTGTTTTGGTTTTTATGGTCCCCTCGAAAAACTCTTCTGATTCAGTCTTGCTGCTCTCATCAGCTTAGTTTAGTGAAAAAGCTCAAATAAACCCACTGTACACAGTGGGTGGTCTCTGAAACGGGTGCCCTTTACGCCCCTCAGAATTACTTTAAAGATTTTTAATTGAAGGAATCCATAAAATATCATATTTGTTTACATCTTTGCTGACCGTCATTACATTTGTATTAAATATCACACAAATTAAGATTGCAATTATTACCAGTTTTGCTACTATCATAAACATGTTTGTCTGTTTTGACTACAAATATATTTTTATGAAAAAAATTCATGATTAATTCTCCAAAGTTGCAAGATTAACACATGTCTCCCAGTTTGTTTCCAACACCATTACTCCATAGCGTTTACCCCCTATAAAAAAAAGATGAATCAGTCCCTGTGACATCAGAAAGTGACATCACACAAGTGTTTTGAAGAACATGCTGCAAAGAAAGGCAAGAGTGTGTCTCAAATCGCATACTTCCGTTAGTACACTTCAGTCTAGTACACTACACACACTACGTACTTCTTGCATGGTGCACTAGTTTCAACAGGGTATTGTTGTCTGAAATCACACACTGCCATTTTGCATTTACCAGAAGTGACAACGCCTTTTTTATTAACCACCTCTTCCTCTTCTTCATCTTCTTTTCAAATGGTGAACTGCAAACGGACGGTGGAGCATTATCGCCAACATTTGACCACGATCTCCACCCACACATAAACCAAAGTTACGCCACAACATCAGTCCTGATTAAAATGTGCTGCCATAGCTAGGAGCAAGTTAGCTAGCTGGCGAATGCGAACATTAGCTAGCAAGTTTTTGTTCATGGTACCAAATAATTGCATACCCAACAAACATTACTGACAGTTTCCATTTGACAACAGTATTGGTACTTATTGCAAAAACCTGTATGACTAGCAGGCTCCTCTTTGTTCCCAAGCTAAATCTCGCCAATTAGCTTGTGGGTTGTAGCAGCTAGCAGAGTGACAATGTGGGTCCAAGGTGTGTGTTTGGATATAATTTAGTAAAAGCTTTGTTTACGTTTCCAAAAGAGCCTACTGGCTGTGAAATTCATTTTTTTCCCTCACTCTAGGCCTCTTGATTTAGAAATGCAGGAGGGCAAAGTATGGTTTTCGCATTGGTTCTCCAGAAACTCATGCTCGCTAAGTCACTTAGCAATTCCTTTTCGAAAATACCCTGCCAGCATATTCAGTTTCACTACGAAATACAGACTGTCATTTTACTGAGACTTCACAGACACTATGAGTAGGATTTGAACATCTCGCCTCTCATGATGGTATCAAAGAAGACACTGAGGCAGACAGCAGGGCAGACTGCCTGGAGCTGTTACTGTGTCCGAAATAAAACAGAGCAACTGGTGGATCTGTTTCAAAAGCAGCCAAATAAATCATGGCTTAATGTCCTGTCATGTTGCTTTAATGAAGAAGACTAAAAGCTTCTGTTCGCTTAAAATCAACTAGATCTCTGTTTAAAGTGGGTGTGATAGTTGGACTCTCTGACCCTGTTTACACTTGGTTTGGAAATGTGTCTTGGGCAATTGGTTTACAAGTGGACAAAATGCAAGTGTAAATGACCACCAAAATGGATTTTGATCCGATCACTCAAACCACTTGCTGAGGAGGTGTGGAAATGATGATGTAGGCACTAGGGGTGGGAATCACCAGAGGATCCACGATACGATATTATCACGATACTTAAGTCATGATACAATATTATTATGATTTCAAATTTGTTTCAATATGCCGAGTATTGCGATGAAATATATTACAATTTATTACCTGTTTTCAACTGTAAATAATGTCCCCATAGGAGAACTTTGTCAACATCTGTTTTATCTAATAAGATAAAGTTTTCAGTCTGTTCATCTCACTTCAGCCATTTTCTTGCAGCAGCGAAATGTATCTCGTGGACGGAAAAGCAATTGATTACATTATTCTAGTAGGCTACCTAATTTAATTTGTAATTGTCATATTAATAATTCAAATAATATGGGAGAAGAAATTTGATACTTGGCTCTGTGTGAGGATACGATATTGCCACACAAAAATATCGTGACACTGTGCTAAATTGATTTTTGACCCCACCCCTAGTAGGCAATGATGTTTCCAGTTGCCTTTCTGTCAGCAACGCCAAATTCATGCTAAATTTAGGCTATTATGTCTTTTTGCCAGTGTTTTTTTTTTTTTTTTAACCGATTGACTCTTCATTCATACAGAAGCGAAGAGCCAGCTCCCGGGGGAAAGTCTGGGGTTTGTTGGACCCATCCACCACCCATCCTGCCTGCCTTATATGGACTTTCCAGCTTCTTATATTACGTCATTACTGGCAGCATTTCACCCTGATGCTGTTCAGTGATTTATCATACCGCCATGACAGGTGCCATCCAGCTCTGTTATGGACTGATGTCGCCTGTTCGTGTATCATTTTGCCATGACTGGTGCCGTCCTGCTGTCCGTCCAGGCGACCGGTGGCGTATCATACCACTGCAAAAGGTAGCCCACCAACAAAGTGGCAATATTTAATGACTTCAGAATGAAAACGGGCTGCCTTTGCATTATGTTGAGTATATACTTTCATTACATCAGTAACAATGAAAACTACTATATAGAGGGTCAATTACTAAGTAAAAAACCTTTGTGGCTATTGCAGAAAACATTCCATCCACGAATAGTATTAAAAACAGGGTCTGATATGAAATCTCAAGGTTTGTAACTTTAAGATCTTCCTATACTTAGTCATGCATTATTTATCAATGTTACAATAACAGTCCACATCCATCACACAGTTCAGAGGTGAACCACAGAGCCTGACTTTTAATAAAAGGACAATATTTGTTCCATAGATCAGTGTAAATGTAGTCCTGACGGCTAGGGGAGTTATACAAGCTGCAGTTGTGTGTGTGCTTGTGTGTGTGTGCATGTGTGTGTGTGTGTGTGTGTGTGTGTGTGTGTGTGTGTATGTGTGTGGAGCACTGGTTGCTGACGTTATCTCTCTGACTGCTGGCCTAGTTGTCGGGGGTCCTGATGAATCTTGCATGGGATGAAGTCATGCTGTCATGAGAAAGGGCTATTATTGGTTTGCATAGCTTTGTGCACCTACTTGTCACGTTTTAGACCGCCCCACCCCAGCAGCTTCTGCAGTGGTCTGGAAGCTTTCACATCCTGAATTACATCAAAGAGGAGTCTGCTAACTGAGGAACACTCTAAGTACAGTACAGGGGAAAATAACCACTATCTAGTTAGTTAATTTGGGGAAAAAATGTTTTACATGCCATTCCAATATTGAAATGAGTTAGCTCCTGTTAGCTGAACTGTGCAGTGAGGTAAGGCTCCAGACAGCCCTACTCACTGAACTGGAGATACAGCAGGACAGAGCCCAGTGGAAGACTGCTGAGTTGGCTTGACGGTGCATGACTGTGCTGTGTTAATGAACATAAGCAGGTGCTTCTTTTTATTTAAAGGGATAGTTCTGATCTTTTCAAGTGGGGTTGTATGAGGTACTACTTGTCAGTGTATTATCTACAGTAGATGTCAGTTGGCATGCTCCCAGTTTGGAGAAGCCGCTAGGAGTAAAAACACAGAGGCTAACATGTTTTGAATGTACCGCTATGGACGAAGGCAGCAGTAAATCTTATTTTTGCCACCTAAAATAAATCATTATCAGTATAAGTTTTTTCACCACTTTACCTTGCCGTCAAAAAGGGATTTCTGATGAGACTGAGGCCATTATATCGCTCTCTTCAAAGCCACCATACTCCATTGACAAAAACAGTAATTTTATCTCGCAGAACACAAGACTTGCTGGTCTACCGCGGCCCCGATCAGTTAGTTTGTTTCTGTCATTGTGTGACTTTAGTGTTTTAAAAGGTAAGTTCAGATTCACCAAAACACAAACTGTAAAACAGTTTGGACAACAGTAGACCAGCAACTCTTGTGTTCTGCGGGGTAAAATTACTGTTTTTGTCAATGGAGTCTGGTGGCTTTGACAAGAGCAATTTAACAACTTCAGTTCCTCATCTAAAAGGGCTGTATGACGCCAGAGTAAAGTAGTAAAAATATTCTAAATATAGCATACACTTAAACTGATATTGATTTTCTTAGGTGGCTAAAATCTGTTTTGTTGCTGATCCCTCCACAGCAGTACACACTGCTTAGCTTCTTTGGCAGTACTCCTGTCTGCTTCTCAAAAACGGAGGGCCCGTTGACAGCCTTCTATTGCATGGAATACAATGACTATGGATAACAATCTCATACAATCCCACTTCAAAAGATCCAAACTATCCCTTTAAAGGTAACTCTGGTTTATTGCAAGTCGGGTCTTCTGATTGTAGTTTTTGCAGTCTTTCCTAACAGTAATGATAAAACTGTAATCACCAAGTTACTGGAAAATTATGGCTTATTGGTTTATTTTGTAGCTTTGTCCACTGGTTATGATAATACTGTACTCTTCAAAGTGAGAGCTGAGGTCTTGGGGTGTGGCTACACCATAAACATAGGTTCAACATGGTGAGAAATGAGTCAGCAGGGTGTAATCAAGATAGCAAACCCCTAATCCCAGTTCTCAATATGTAATTCCGGTAAAATATTATCTTAACTAGTAGATATTATGGTCAAAACTAGGGAAGTAAGGCATCAAGATTCTAAACTACTTGATCTATCACATAGCACACATTCAGTGTTTAAAGGAATAGTTTTTTGAAGAAGGGTTGTATGGGGTACTTATCCATAGACAGTACATTACATACAGTAGATGGAGGTTGTCATTCCCCCAGTTTGGAGAAGCAGGCTGGAGTCTGACATGGAAGTTAAGCAATCTACTGCTGTGGAAGGGTCAGCAACACAGCATGTTAGCCACCTAAAAAAAGTCCCAAAAAAAGTCCCTAAAGAAATTGCTATCAGTTAATGTGTACTCTGTATTGAGAGTATTTACTTTGCTATCAGATTGTGATTTCCAACAAGAAAATTAAGATGTTATATCGCTCTCTTTAAAGCCAGACTCCATTATGAAAAACAGTAATTTAATATGGCTGAAGACAGAAGCTGCTGGTATACCGCTGCCTCTAACGGTTATTTTTGTCTGTGTTATTGTGTGATTTTGGCTTTTAAAAGGGTTAGTTCAGATTCACTTAAGTCACACAATAACACAAACTGACTAACTGATCGAGGCAGCGCAGATCAGCAGCTCCCATGTTCTGCATGCTTAAATTACTATATCTGTCAATGGAGTCTGGTTTCCTTAATGAGAGCATAGGCGGGAAACTGAAATCATTAACGGCTTTTCTGTCAGAACGGACTGTCTGATGGAAAGGTAAGTGAAAATACTCTCAATATAGCATACACATCAAGTGATACTGATATTAGGTGGGACTTTTTTAGGTGGCTAAAATGTGTTTTATTGCTGACCCCCATCCACAGCAGTACATTTCTTAGCTTGAGTGTCAGACTCCAGCCTGCTTCTCCAAACAGGGGACGTGCTGACTGACATCTACTGTATGTAACATACTAACTATGGATAAGTACCCCATACAACCCTACTTTAAAAAAATGTATCTATCCCTTTAAAGACAGACTAATATGCTGAATGTTATATGTTGTATCTTCCAATAGCCTGAGACAGCAAAACATGACCAGAAGCAGGACATCACAGCCAAAACACTTTCATAAAACACATGACTAACACAATCAAGTCCCTTCTACACAAATACACACACACACACACACACACACACACACACACACACACACACACACACACACACACACACACAAGGAGAGCACTGCTTCTTCCTCTCCCATCCTTCCTCAAGCCAGGTCACATACGCTGACACCCATCCGCGCAGCTATGATGTCACCCGTGGGCTGCACAGCCACGTCCCCCAGTGCTGCTCTCCCCATGGTCTCCATGGTTACCAGTCCCTGTGTAGTTTACTAGGAGATGCCTGGCACCCACAAGGGAGAACACTCACCCCCAGGAAGATGTTCTTGGAGGAGTCAAAGCCGGCTGCGTAGATGCGGGCCGTGTATGGAGCGCTGCGTTCACACATGATGCGGCAAGCGTAGCGGGAGATGGTGCTCTGGGCTGACTGGCCTCCGCCGCCACCCTCCCCCGCTGCGCCCCCGCCCCCGCCCTGACCACTGCCGCTGCCTGCTGTGTCCGTCACCACAAAGTCGATCATGCTCTCTGTGGACCGGCCAATCTGAGAGAACCAATAGAGAGAAATCAGGATCATAAAACAATGGTAAAAAGGTCAACAGTACAATCTGGTGTGTACTACAGAGTTAGTTCACACAAAGTAGATATCATATTATTTCTCTTATATCTGGAGTTATCTAGCCATACAAATAGATTAGCTTTTATTTCTGGTTATGTACTGTATGTACGAATCAATTTTTAACATGGCATCCTTAAGATAAACTGAGTATAGTCAATCTTCTGTGTCACTATCGGTTCATTTTCACATTTGAGTTCCTCTAGTGACTAAAAGTGCAGTGGTGTCAAAGTGTTGCCGGATTGAGTGGTTTTCTATATATTTGGGTTACTAATTATGATTAAGATAGTTTTGGTTGTATTTGAGATTTTGGGCTTTTTTTTTTTGTATGATTTGGATTTTGTTTTTGTAGCCCTGGTCATCGGTTCTGTCACTTCAGATCTGGAGACATCAGTGGTGACTCCAAGGCCAAGGAGGGGGGGCTATGGCCACCCTGATACAATTGTGTTTAAGAGAATATGGCATGCTCTTTTTTAAGCTAGTGCTATTTTGTGAAACAAAACAACCTAAAGCGTCCATTGGTTCCAACTATGTTATGTTAGTTTCTTGATTAGGGGGTTAAAAAACACTCAAAATTTTGGCTAAATTTTGGTGAGGGAACAACTGTCATTGCTAGTTTCAAAGGAGTCCCTTGAACTCTTACCTCAATATGTCTGAATAAAAATAGTTCTATGATTACCCTGAGTCTTCTATATACTTGAAGAGGGCTTATTCCCAATAAATGTTTTGTACCTTACAATCATTGTACTCCTTAAAATTAAAGCTGTGTATTTGTCTTTTTAAGGAAAAGGACAACAATGCATCACTTAACATGTAGATAAAAAAACAGCATTGTTATCAAACTCAAAATGTTAACTGTACTTGTGTTAGTCTGTGCACATCAGATAATTACTAATATTAACTGTAAAACTAGAAATACCACCTTATGGTTGTATGCGTCTGTGAACTTGTCAAGTTTAGATCCATGTCTGTCCACAGTCATATGTAGCCATGACAGTTTATAATGCTTCAAATAGGCTATGAATGTTGCTGCAAAGAAGCTACATGGATGCTTCACACACATCTTTAACCCAGCAGCACAGAGGATCTATACATCAGCACAGTTTCAAGGTGGACACCAAAAGTTAGTGTCACCAACTAAATTCACCAAAGTATCTGTATCAAATGTCTCCCCCTCTGTTCCTAAATTATGACATTAAGTTATGGCCAGAAAAATGTTTTTGCAGAACATTATGATGTTGTGGTAAATTTGACCTTTGACCTTTTGGATATAAAGTATCATCATGTCATCATGTTATTCTTTTTGACATTTATGTGCAATTTTGTCATAATTAATGTATGATCTCTTTAGTCACGGCCAAAAACATGTTTTGTGAGGTCACAGTGACCTTGACCTTTGACCACCAAATTTTAATCAGTTAATGGACGTTTTTCCAAATTTGAAGAAATTCCCTGAAGATCCCTTGAGATATTGTGTTCACAAGAATGAGACAAACGTAAGGTCATAATGACCTTGACCTCTGACCACCAAAATCTGATCAGTTTATTGTTGAGTTCGAGTGGATGTTTGTGCCAAATTGAAGAAATTTCTCCAAGGTATTCTTGAGGTACTGCTTTCACGACATTGAGACAGATGAGGTCGAAGTGACCTTTGACAACTAAAATTTAATCAGTTCATCACTTAAGTCCAAGTGAACATTTGTGGCAAATTTAAAGAAATTCCATCATGGTGCTCTTGAGATATCATGTTCACAAGAATGGGACGGTCGGATGTATGGACAACCCAAAAACATAACGCCTTCAGTCACATGGAGGTGTAATAAGAAACCGAGGTATATCAGTATGCAATTCCTGAACTCTGTTTTCAGCGAGCCTATATACTGCAACGGCATAGCTGAATACCTTGAATTCAGTTGTGGTTTTTGGTTTTTGGTGTGCAACCCAAAGATTTCCAGTGACCCCATATGGCCAACCCTATAAAACACTTCTGGGGGTGCCACTGGAGGACATACCAGACATTCAACAGTTTAGCCAGAAGAGCAGCCTAAGAAAACTAAAAAGTGCACACAGCTACAGTAAGTAGAGTAGTTTAAAGTTAAAGCAGGAAGTTGGTCTGCAAACTGTGATGGATATTTTATATTTATCTGATTGTCTGACTGCTCGCATGTGTTTGTTTGTCGTCCCTTTTAAGGTGCTCTCAGACAGTGAGTGGGTGCTGCTCCCGCCTCCATTGTTTTCAACACAGCAGCAGCTCTGTCGCCAAGGTCAACGGCAGCAGCATGAAGATAGGACACCCATACTAGCTGGGAGCTACTAGGGCCACTCACTGTCTGAAAGCACCTTCAGAGATGTTGCTGCCTTCCAAGATCCCATTAATTACTTATTTAAGTACAATGCTGTCATAACGGCCAAGGCTGCATAACACAAAAGTTAAACAACCAATAGACTGAACTTCCTAATGAGCTGAACAAAGAAATGAGCAGCGCCGTTCTTGAGTTGTAATCTATTTCTTAAATGTTATTTTCTGATGCTATGAACAACATAAAATGAACTCCTTTCACTTCTATTGTATCAGAGTGGAGGCTGGAATCTCAGAGACAGATATCTGACATATATCTATAAAATGGACAGAGCAAACCATGTGGGTGAAGTGACTTCTCAACACAGCAGATGGAGACAGACAGACATGGAGAGATTGGAGTGGAGCCCTGTTGATTCTGTCTGCTGGAGTCACAGCTTTGCATGGATCTCCTTGATGATGAGAGAAGGTGGTTGGAAAACTGAGAGCAGACAGGTCTGACTCATCTTCTCCTGTATATTTTATCTCCTCAGTCTTTTGTCTTCCCTCCTTCTGCCTGATACTTTGGCTTACACTTTCTCTTCCTCTTCATTTCTTCCCTCTGTTTCTCTCTGATGCCCTCACAGCTCTTCTGCTCTTTGACTCTACAGGGCTACAGCGTTAAGTACAGTTCGACTAAATATTAAAATCTGAAAGACACCCTAAAGAATAGTTCAACATTTTGGGAGGGAGGTTTATTTCCTGAAGGGTGAGATTATGGATATCAGAATGTGACTCAAACGCTGCATCCTATCAACCCAATCACCAGAGAAAATGTTGGTATTGTGCACTTCTGTAAACTCCAGATATGTTACATTTGCACATTATTATGTAGCAAATACATTAAAACTCTTTGTTTCAACAACATGAGATCATGTTTCGGTCACAATCCTTGCTGAAAAAGCAGTGATGTCTCACCAAACTTCTGTCTGTGCCAACATCCCAAGAAGAAACATAGCAATGTCTTGCTAAAAAACATCCACGTTTGGGGGCTAAAAAGTCAGAAAAAACAGCGACAGGTCACTAATAAACATATACATTTGAGGGCTCAGACACTGCTGGAAAAACAGTGACGAGTCCCTTAAAACATCCATGTTTGGCGCCTAAAAATTTGTTGGATGGGAAATAATTTGCTGAAAAACAACTGGTTTTGCTGTTTGTTGGTCTTGAACGGTGGTCTGGGCTAATCCGTCTCAGTGCCTCTCCCTTGTGGAGTACCTCAGGGTTCTGCTGTCAGCCCAATCCTTTTTTCCATTTATGTGCTCCCTTAAGAGTCCATCTTTAGAATATTTGGCCACTCATTCCACTTATATGCAGATGACATGCAAATTTACCTGCCTTTGGCATTGATAGGTGCAGACTCTTTAAAACCATTGAGAGTACAACTGAAGTCCTGGACCCTGTGGTATCTGTGTTGCCCCTCTTATGGACCTGTGTGACCTGCCTCCACTATCTCCCAGTATGTCTTAGGATCATGATTTTAAGATTTTATTATTTGCCTACAAATCATAAATTGGCTAGCTCCAATCTATCTCTTTTACAACCACACCTCCCATTGAGCTCACTCATGTCCGCTGACCAATTGCCTCTGTTTGACCCAACATCTAGGTTGAAGCACAGGGGAGATTGTACCTCTGCAGTTGTAACCCCAAATCTCTGGAATGAGTTACCTCTGAATCTTGGGCTGGACCCTACACTGCCTTTTTTAAATTCCAACTTAAAACACACCGTTATTCCTCAACATTTAATTCAGTATGATGGTTGCTTTTATTAATTCACTGTTCTTTTATCTTTTAAATTGGTTTTGTTTTTTTGTTATTTCAGTGGTTGTTGTTTTTAAATGTGCATTATAAATATTTTATAAATATTTTTAGATTGGATTGGAAAGGGTTAGCCCAATGGGCAACCTCCGGGGCTGAAAATGAAACCAACACAATGTGCGAAAAGCTGAACTCAATCTCAATGTTAAACTGCCCAGCTTTAAAGCAGAAATAACATGGTTACAGCATGTTACAAAGGGTCTCTCAGTTTTGGTCTCTATAGCAAATTTCCCTGTTAATGACAACTGTACGGGGGTGAATTATTATATAACTCACCCATTTAAACCTTATTAAGGCTTAAAATTATGCACAATTAAGGGCAGGTGAGTGCCAGGTGTGTGTTGTCTGTTGGCAAGCCAAATATGGTCACTTCTGGCTTCAAAATCCAAGATGGGGAGTGCCAAAATGCCAAACTCAAGGCTAATAATGGGAGTCCATGAACACGGTGAGGTCTCAGTGTCTAAATCCATTATTTTATACATTCAGTGGGTACCAACAATGCTAAACCTTACTAATCAGTAACTTATATCTCATTTAATTCTAATAAAAATATAAAGGTGACAATATTGTGGTTTTGGCAGCGAACGTAATTATATAATTATAGAAATAAATAAATAAACAAAGGTCTGTGGATAAGCAGCAGAAGTGACTGTCCTTAAACCTGCTTTATATTGAGAGTGGAGCACAGTGGAAGCATAGCACAAATTACTGATGCAATACAAGATAGGCAATACAAGAGGCCCACATTTAAATTATTGATATTACCAGTACTGTTGATAATTACTAGCATTTTAAGCATAAATACTTTGCTCCTTCCTTTATCTACGATTGAACACAATTAGCTTTCCCTATAAATTTTACCCTCCACTCATAGTGTCAAAATGTCCACAGAAGTTTCTTGAACCATTCCTGTAGCATGATCCACTTCTCCACTGTTGATCCGTACATTAAGTATGTTTCAACATTTTTGGAGGGTGTTTGTTGACTTCATTTTAAGTGGGGTTCTCTTGTCGATTTATGGTACTTTTTAATGATGTTTTTCTAGTCAACATGCCTCTGTTTTGACTTCCAACATCCTATTTCTACAGTACGTCACACAGCTATAAGGCATATGTGCACATGCATGTTTGTGTGTGCAGACACTGACCTGAAACATATCTGTGTTGGTGTCATGGGTGTACTCCACAATGACAGAGTGGCTCCGTGACAGTGTGTAGGAGATGCTGTGCTGGCTTTTGTTGCTGAGTGCCTGCCAATGGAAAAGACATTATCCAGGTCACATGACAAGGAGAGCTGAAGGTCTGGCCTCCGGGATAATCTACCCAGAGGACAGATCCTGTTCTAGAGGAACAACCCCAGCTCTAATTAAAATTACTGATATCATTCTATCAGCTGACTTATTGTCCTGATGGAGTGAGATCATCCAGTGTTAAGGTACAGCGTGACAGTTTTTTTTCTTTTTTTACAATATTTAAGTGATAATTCAGAACATATGTACAATAGATTATATTTACAATATACACATACAATACAGTGTAGTGCTTTGAGCTAAATCCTAACATCAGCATGCTAACATATGACACGTAATTTTCATTTTCACCATCTGCTTTAAGCTAAACACTGGTGTAGACTGACAATTAAATTGTTAACTGAAACCATTATCAATATATTATATATTTTAATGCCATATGTAAAGAAAATGAAATATGACCATGAATAACATTCTGTAAATAAGATTTTTTTAGGCTATTTTTGGTTGACATTTTAGAAATCAAACTGCCAACACATGGTATTTAGTGGCCGTTCACATAAATATCTTTAAATTGATCCATTTTCAAGCAAAAATAGCAAGAGTATAAAAGTATAAAGTTTAAAAAGAGAGAACATTTTTGAAGGTCCATGATTATTAAAGGTATGCTATGCAGGGATTGTCGCTAATTGTTTGTAAACTGTATCATCAGCTAAAGAGAACGTTAAAGTAAAAACCAACCACAGATTCAGTCTTGCTCGCTGTATTTGCATTTTTTCTGCTCTGCGTCTGCAATTTTTGTAGCTTCCTTTTGGATGCATGCTGCTTATGGTCTGGCACCTGGTCGCTACCTTTTTGAAAGACCCAACCTCACCTGTGCGCTGTGCCCAGGAATGTCCCGAACACAGCAAGTAAGTAAAAGAAAATAATAGGTAGAGGGCGGAGTCTCTGCAGATAAACACACCACCACACACTTCTCGTGGGTCATAAATGATTAAATGATTGTTTTAAGGGAAATCCTGCATAGTATATCTTTAAACAGCATTAGAGAACATGTCAAAATAATATTGACATTTGTTTGTTCTTTTATAGCTCCTTTTTTGCCGACACCTGAAATTAACCTTTCAGTTTTAGTAAGTAGGAAGAAAATGTTTTGTTCTATAATATAGAATGTGGTTACTACCTATGTCGGGGAAAACACCTCTTCAGTTTGAATCACAACCTAAACTGTAACAATCCGTGCTGTGACCTCTCACCTTTGACACCAGAGGGGTTGAAACATTGTGGATAACATCAGGTTTGACCCCGTTGGCTTTAGGTCTCTTATACAAGGCCAGGCGACTTCTTCTGCGACCCTTGTCCCCATTGGCCAGCGACCCATTGTGCCTGTGAAGCATAAGCATATATAACCATACATGTACTGATCTATGTAAGGGATAATGCCCGATGAGATGTCCTATATAAGGAATTAATGGATACTCTGCAGCCAATCAGAATTGAGTATTCAGCCATACCATGGTATAATGATAATGTTAATAGCTGGGATACATTGACAATAAATGTGCTGTGTGTTTACCTGATGTTATTTTTTCCCCCAAATTCTAAGTGTCAACTTTATGCACTACAGGGTTTCTTCAAATTTCAAACATAAAACTACAAATGTGTTATCAACTCCTTTTTGCTAAAATTCCCACATTATAACACTTTGCCTTTGATAGATATGTACATTAAGTGTTGTTTTCAACAATTTCCTATTTCGTAGTGATGCGGGACGCAGATTAAGTGAAGGCTCAGTAAAATTCATATGAAGTCAAATCATGAGATTTCAGGCTATACATAAAATTGAGACATGACACAGAATAAAGACTTAAAAACACTTAATAGCCCCCAAAGCATACAGAAAAAGACCACAATCAACTGAATATTTCATATTATTACAATAAATAAGGAAGAGTAAGGCTGGGTTTAGACTACATTATATTTTTGTCTGTTACAATGGTCAAGAGCCAGATTAGATGAGTATTAAGTCAGAAATTATTGGTCGTGATTCAACCAAGAGACATGACAGACTTTATGTTAGTCCCCAGCCAATCAAAGCTTACTGTCTTTCACAGGATGTCACTTGGAAGGAGTTGCTAGCAACCAGCTTCAATGGACAAGAATGTAAACAAACAGAGAATGTGTATAGACACTGGCTGTCTTGTGTTCGGAAAAGCCTGAAAAACCTTTCCTCCTGACGATTTCAGTTCCACCTTGCAGCACCAACATCTTTATCTTTCACATCATTTTGTCTTTCGCTTTGCCATGTTTCTAGTTGAGGAGTGCTCTGCACTCCAATTGGTCAAAGTCACGAAAAAGGAGGGAACACGTCATGGAAGGCAAAAAAAATTCTAACATGCTAGTCTTTCTCTTGGGACTTTATAAGGCATCCCAAACGAGGCATTGGTTGTCATCAACCATGACACACTACATGGGATAAAACGATGGTTGCACCCGATGCCCATTGTTGTTCCTAATCCAAACTAACACCCAGCGTCTGCTAGGTCAGGCTATAATTGGGTTGATATCATGTAGTCCAACCTTAACATACGGGCTCTAAAACTGATCCCTGTGGGACGCCACACATGATTGCACCTTGGTCTGTTAAGATTCCACTGATACCTACAAACTAAATATGATTACATAGGTAAAATTTAAGCGAAATATCTACTTGGTTATCACACCAAGTAGCCTCAAATTTAATGCTGCATGGAACAGGAATAGGAATAGGACCATACCTGTATATAATTCATTATCCATACTGAACCTGATTCTGTCAGTCAGGGTCAACAAGAGCTGACTCTGTGGAATGAGTTCTTGAACCCAGATTAGTACTTATATAGAACCAAACTGGTTATATCCAACTCTCTAAAATGTTTAATGCGACAGGACAGGTCAAATATGATATCCCTGGATTTATTTCAGATTGGTTGAGTTATCCAGTATTACCAGCCATGATTATTCCATATCATGCTGCATTTATAATCACCAACACTCTCTGCAGTCACGTTCTGCTGGCCGCAGAGCAGCCATGATTGGATGGATGCTGTAAAATGTCGGTGGCAGGTAATCCCCCCCTCTCTCTGTAATCACATTGACAGTGAACCAAGCCATTCTCATCATCCATCAAGTGTTCATCATCCAGTGCATGGATCAATAGGTCGAAGAGTGGAAGCATATGTCTGTGTCTCTGTGCCTGGAATAGCACCATACCATGCCTTAGGGAGAAATATCCTTCTCTAACACTCATATGCAATGTATAACATGTCTATGTGTTTGGAGTTCCACATTGAGGTTACGGTATAAATTTGCCCCTGTGGCTCAGTGTCTAAATGACATCTTTGTGTGGAGTCAAATGGGGTGCTTTTCTCTTGAATAAGGGCCCGTTATAAGGTATTTTACAGTAGAATATGGTTTAATTCATCTCCACAGTCCCCAGCTTGTCTAACAGAGGGATCCTTGAGAGTGAAGGGGTTTTTGTGAGGGCAACTGAAACATCATACTAATCCAAAACAAACATAGAAGCACAAGCTGAATTGTTACATGTAGCAAAGGCCTGCAATGAGAAGAGAGAGCTTTTTCTTATTGCTCAAGGTGGGCAATTTCCTCTGCATGCTAAGCTAGTCTGTGCCTGGTAACCTACTAGACCCCATCTGACCTGGTACTAGTCACTCTTATTTCTAGACTATTTAGGTTTCTAAATTACTTACAGTCTAGTTATTCAACAGGGGTCTGTGACCCCCAGGAGGTCCTACAAGTAACTACAGGGGGGTCCACCAAATTATTGTTTGTTCATTTTATTTCAGTTTTAATTTTAGTTTAGTAGTTAGCCAACAGTTTTATATTGTATATGTAGTAGGGGGTCCCTACTCTGTATCTCTTCCAGCCAGGGTGTCCTTCGCCTGAAAAATGTTGAAGACCCCCAACTTAGAGAAATAGCTCTGTTAGGATGCTAAAATTACGACATGGTTAGCCTAGCTTAGCATAAACTCTGGAAGTAGGGGGAAACAGCTATCCCCCTTCTGTTGAAAGTTCAAAAACATCAACCAACCAACCTCTTAAGATCACTAATTAACATGTTGTAGGCCTATCATTTGATTATTTTCTATATAAACAGAAATGTAAAGATGACAATTTGTGACTTTTGTGCTAGAATAACCTTCACATTAATATTCAAGATGCCCCAAGTAAGAAGCCATAACACCTTAAAAGGTTTGACATTCTGAAAAATCCTTGCATTCACTTCTGTGGTGAGAGAAAAGATTGATACCACTCTCACATCTTTACAGAAAATATAAAGCTACAGCCAACAGCTAGTTAGCTTAGCTTAGCACAAAGACTGGAAACTGTGGATGTACAAAGAGAACTGGATATATAGCATTGTAGGTGGGGCCCTGTTCATTCCTATGAAAGTTACTCAGTGGCGCATAAAGCCAAAAAAGTTTGACTAAGGTCTAAAATTACCTGGAACCTTTGTATCATTGGGCCCATAAAGCAAGGGCTGCTAGCTGCTGGGCCACTTTAGCCCTCTGCCAACGTAAATGGTGATAAAATGATTTAATCTTGTCACATGACAGACCTGGAAGTTGTAGTTACACAGTTTGACACCACTTTGACAAAGTGGCCACAGTGTGTGGTGCACTTCCTAGGAGTTGCAGGAAAAAGGGGCGAAACAGCTAGTCTGGCTCTGTGCACAGAAGTTTGCTGTTTAACAAGGGGTTATTTTCAGCTACTTATTGTTATCTGGTAAATATTTCATGGCTGGGTACTTTGACTTCCTAGAGTCTTGTCATCAATATGAGGTTCCCAGGCAGCCAGACTCCATATACGTAGTGAATACACCCGGCCAAAAAACAGTTGTAGTTGTGATTGTTTTTACTCCAATTTACTTTTGTGTTTGTATGGATTTAAAAACATGAATGTGTTCATTAGTGAGTGTGAGTTGTATTTAGTTTAAAGAGAGCCAGATAAGCAATTCCCCTCTGTTTCCAGTCTTAATGCTAAGCTAACGGACAGATATGGAAGTTATTGATCTTTCCATGTGTTTATTCCTTTAGATTTAGGGTTTCAGGCATAGTGTTTATTCTACGGACATTATGCCACATGACTATAACTATGACTATGACTTTGAGCATAATCATTTCATCATCTGTCAGCTTTCTGCTTACTGGCATAAAATGAAAACTTAAATGTACTCTCACACAGATCTGTGTGTGCAAAACCAGAGCACAGGTGTTGCTTTGTTCACTGGCAAGACACAATTTGCATTTGCATGAAAAAGAGTGCACTGAGCCATTGACAAATGCAAAACGCACACTTAGACTTATAGGGCTCCCTTACCCCTCGGGCCTTCAGTAGTCAGGCCATGGATGATAGTAGGGAGACAATACTGTATTGTCCATCCGTCTATTTATCAGTTGTATCTCAGGCAATGTGTCAAGATGCCATTAGTCAGACTTTGGTAAAACCGTAGCTGATACTTCACACTTCTGATGTTTGAACAATAACTCTGAGAGGTTGGTTACTTTGATTGGGCTTAATGGTGATTCCATATGATGCTCATCTCAAACATTAAGGTTAATTTATAAAAAGCAACATCTTAAAAAGACCCAGGAACACACAGACACAAAGACCACATCATTATATAGTGACCTTATCCAGCCCATTCCAATTGGCTATAACTCATACTCAGTCTGACACTCATACTCAGCCAAAGGCACACACATAAAGACAATGTACATTAGTAGATATGACACTTGAGTATCTCACCCTAAGACGATGAGCTCGCCGTACTTGACGGGCTCCTTGTCCTCAGGGAAGACTCCGTCGTGGGGTTGTGAGCTTGAGCCCAGAGGAGGCGAGGGCTGGCTCTTGTTGCAGGATGGGCGCAGCTCCAGAGATGGCGGGGGACACAGCGCCTCTGAGCTACCCTCCAAAACCATGCCCACCGGCCACAACTGGGGCTCGCTGCTGGGGAGGGGAGGATGGGGGTTCAGAGAGAGAGAGAGAGAGAGAGAGTCAGAAAATCTCGTGTTAGTGATCAAGGGACTTAATTTAAATGTGTCAGAATAGCGTGTGATAAAACACTGGGTGATATCTGAAAGAAGTATACCACGTTTGGTAAAGAAAAAATAGAGAATGTGGTGGAAAATACCAGAATCATCTTGTGAGCTCTTAGCTGTCTCACAGACACACTCCACACATGGTCAGTGTGTATGTTTATACCTAGCTAGAGTAAATGTCTACACGTCTTCTGACTATTTCAACCGTAGATTGTACGTAAGATATTTTTCAGACTTATTTAATGTATTCAAAAATGCAGCTGACAGGTTTCGTATATAAACACATCATAATCACCCACCTTGTAAACACTATGACATCAGCACCATTATTAATTAAAACCATAGACTGTGGAAAACTGAGGTCGTAATAACATCACCAACATGTTTCAACAAGTACACTCTTAGAAATTGTTCCAAAGGGGTTCCTCCTGAAATTCCTCTTGGGCTGATGTTCTACCCAGAACCACTTGCTTCTGAGGAACCATTTTTGAAGAAAAGGTTCTTCAAGGGTTCTTTGTAAGACTAAGGGTTCCATTAAGAACCCTTTTTGGAGGAAAGAACTCCTCAAGGTTTGTTGAAAGCATGGTTCAAGGTTCAAGGTTTCTTTATTAGCACCTGAGAGTAAATTCATTGTTCAGACAGGAAATTCATCATTCCAAAACAAGTCATCACAGCAATACAGATTTACAGGACATTAAAACAAAATATGTTATAGCAAGTATCATCTAGTATCAAAAATAATATCAAACAGTGGTGTAGTGGTGGTTGATGAGATGGGAGTACTACTAGGTAGTAGGGGTGGGAATCACCAGAGGATCCTCGATATGATATTATCACGATACCTACGTCACAATACAATATTATTGCAATTTTAAATATGTTGTGATATGCTGAGTATTGCGGTAAAATATATTGCAATTGTACCTTTTTTCAACGGTAAATTATGTCCCCAGAGGAAAACTTTGTCAACAATGTTTTATCTAACAAGACATAGTTTTCAGTCTGTTCATCTCACTTTAGCCAATTTTTGCAGCGGCAAAATGTACCTAGTGGACTGAAAAAACAATTGAATACATTATTCTAGTGTTCTACCTGACGTTGAATTTGTATTCGTAATATTAATAATTTGTCTAATTAAAACAATTGATACTTGGCACTGTGTGATGATATGAAATTGCAACACAAAAATATCGCGATATTATGCTGTATGGATTTTTTTCACTTACCCCTACTAGGTAGATAGGTAGGTTATCAAAGAGGAAGTGGGTATACTCTCCTATATATTCCAACGGCCTTTTAGCTGAGAGGTGGGTATATTTTAAGTGGCTGGTAACACTGGTAAGTGTAAGAACTCCTTAGTTCATGACAAAGTGCTTCAGCATACACAGACAACCTTCTCATTGCACTCACTTTTCTTTTTTTTTTTCCAATACGGTTACCTGTTATTTGTATTTGGTTCTAATATGGAACCTTGTTTTGGTTCCCAACCCTACTGCACCACTGAAATAGTAGTAGTAGGAGTGATTTCACTTCAAGAGTTTCAGTTGGAACCTTTAACCTTAACCTTAAGGTTCTACCAGGAACCAAAAAGGGTTTTACAGGGACAAGCCGAAGAACCCTATATCGTTTTAAATAGCACTGTTATTTCTAAGAGTGCACTGTTGAAGCCTTGGGTTGTGTTTATTGACATCTTCATTCATTTGAGAGTGATACCTTGAGAGAACAGGGCTAACAGCCCTGATTCAGCACTTGATTTTATTTGCCAGTTAGGTGCAATGATGGGGGTCATTGTCCCATATGTGGATATTGGCCACACTGATATATACCAGTCCTTTATATTTGCATCCATGTTAAAAACTACACCAAAACAGCCAACAAATGTAATTCAGGAATAATTGGCTGAATGTGTGTTATTACTGCAGCACAGGATGGGTGGCCAGCTTCAGTCTTTGTGACGTTAGCTCTTCTGGCAATTGTCATCCTCTTTATGTGACTGAAGTGCTTTCTATTTGCTGACCCAGGGCCTTAACAAAACAGCCGGCCCATCCTAATATGATTGGATGGGCAGTAGTGATCCAGTTTTTTTCCACAAAGGCAGATAAACTGATACCTGCATCTATGAACCCTGTAAATTTACGATGCATGTGTTGTGCCATTTTACCCATGGCTATAAATTACACTGTGACTTCTGGCAAGGGATGTGAAGCTCAGAAAGTAGGGCTAGAGACAAGTATACCCCCTTAATAGACTTTTACAGTTAACCACCAGATAACCATCAACTGACAATCTGTTGTATCCGAGATTCTTAATGAAGCCTGGGAGGCGTGCAACCTCTCCCTGAACAGCCACCACCAAACAGAGGTGGAGCAGCTTCAGTTTACTTTCAGTGCTACTAGAGTTTTATAACAATGGCCAAAGCTTTTGATTGCAGTCCTGTCAAATCAAGCTAAGGGTCTGGAATTAAAACACCTTGGACTCAAAATAAAATTTTCCGATTCAGAAATCCATAATACACCAATAAAATATCAATGGAAAGCATTTAATTAATCAGTGAGAGAGTAGAGGGAATATGAATATTATGCTAAGAGGAGTGGGATCATTTCTACCACATACAGTATGACTCACTATGTGGATATTTTGACATTCGTTTTACACAAGTCAAACAAAGCTCAATCCCTGTCTCTGCACACAGGTTCTAAGCCAGTTCTTAATGCTCAAGCCTATTATTAATCAAAAGTGGGCGAGACCACCTACACGGTGGAAAGCGAGCGGTGCAAAAGCATGACAAAGCCCTTCAAGCTTTGTTCTCCCTTTGAGCAGATTAGATAATCATCCTGGGAATGTGAACGTAATAATACAAAAAAATACTATCCCATGTTTGGATGCAATCCTCTTCATTTCCTGTTTGATTTGTCTGTGTCAGCATTAAGGAATGGTCCTTTTAAATCATCATCCGCACAAAACTAACCCACATGGACTACACTACCAGTGAGTGAACTGCGTGGTCGTTATTAGGCGTGATTGAATTTCGGCCTTCTGATGGGGTCCGATGAGGAGAATACCTCCTCATAATCAGATGACGGATGGCAGAAGGAAGATTCAGGCAGCCAGTGGCCATTTCATTACCCAGGCTCTCTGTTGCCCTGGCTGGATATTGAGCGGTGGAAACGATGCAGAGGTGGAGGCAGAGTGGACTCATGGGAGCCTGGGTGGACAGAAGCAAATGAAGGGAGAGGGAAGAGGATAAGAGCGAGAGGAAGAAATAGAGAATAAAGAGTGAAAAAAAAGGGGGGCTTCCTCTGGGTGGCGGTATGCCGCATCGATTGTAGGGAACTTCTAGTTCCCTCTTGATCCTGACTAAGGATACTTAATATATTTATGGTCTAGAAATGAATTTTCTAAAATCTAAATGCTGAAGTTCATCCAAAATGTATCCTCCCAGTGCCTTATAGAATGTGAATCGGTTAAGTACCTGATCCACTGAACAGGGTCTGTACTGGTCCATGATATCAATCTTGATTGGAAGGGTGCATCCTGATGAAAAAATAAGATCAGAAAAAAACCTGTGTCCCATTATGTCACAACGTGATCTACGTACCTATTCTTCATATTATGGCACTTGGGCAGAAGCTCCAAGCCTTTTTACATTGTATCTTGATGCAGGGAGGGGGAGTGGTAGCCAACAAAACTAGTTGTTTAAGGTTAGGAAAAGATCGTGGTTGACGTTAGTTGCGTCTGTCATTGGCTAACGACTAATGTGACAGATAACTCAACGTTGACTTTAAGGTTTACACTGGACGCCGGTCTTCTGGGTCAAAGTTGGTTAGGGTTAAGAAAAGATCGTGATTGATGATAGTTACTAAAGTTTACTCACGTAACTAATGACTCAATGTTGACTTTTAGTTTCACACGCGGACATGAGCAGCAGTCTCCTGGGTCAAAGTCCTGGGCTTGTTGGACCCATCCACCTCTACTCCCGCCTGCCCTAAGCGGACTTTCTTGCTCTTTATACTATGTCTGGTGCTCTGACCATCTAATAATGACAATGGCTTACATTGGAGTTGGTTGAAAGCCTGGTGCGTCTCATACAGCAAAAGGGTGCATTATGCGTCTGTATGTGACATAGAGTGCCACTGATCCAGCGACGTTTGTTCATGCCCCAGGAGTAATACCAGCCTGCCTGACAGAACCATAGCATTTAAAAATATCACATAAAAACATGTCAGCGTCCATTACTAATGGAGTAATACTAATTTAGTGATAAATGAAGCTTCATTCAGGAGTGATATTAAAACTACCCGATCATATTTTAAGCTTGAAAGTTCCTTCTTGATAGTATTTCAACAGATAATCTTAATTTTAGGTCCAATTGCTTACTTTTGTCAGAGCCTTCATTTGTAGCTCATGGTCTTCATCAGTGAATTTGTTGCCCTCAACCACTTGTTTTTATGTGACCAAAGTTTCGTATGTAGATCACGCGATGACTACTTATCAAACTCCATGACAACTGAGGCAACAACTCAATGGAGACCATGAATTATGGTTGAAGACTACAGAAAAACCTGGTGAGTGGACCTTGATTATATGTTACATTCTATTTTACCACTAAGAGTGAGGGTTCTTTCATCAATCAATACTAATGATTTCTGCCAGCTACAGGTCCAAAGGGAAGCAGAGTCTGCTACAACCGTTGCTAACTACTAGCTACTAGCTACCTGCTAACACTGTTTTCATGATTAAATTAGAATAGAACTTTGAGCTGATAAAAAAAAAATGGAGACAAACACCAGCACTGGAATCATCAGTACGCACTGGAATCATCAGCTCTTAATGGTGATTTTTATGGTAAAAAGTGCTGCCATTCTCTGTTACAGTCATTCCTGGCTGCAATGATGGTACAGAGACGTCAAGATACGGAAGACCCTGAAACACTGACCAATCAGAGCAGACTGGGCTTTTTCAGTGGGTGGGCTTAAAGAGACAGAAGGTGAATGCAGGTGTTCTAGCACAGAAAGTATAAGTAAATTGTTACTTGACCATTAAAGCATGTAAATGTTCTACCATAAACCTTAAATACAAGCATGGACCTGAAAATGAGCACAACAGGTCCTAAAGTGGATAACACCATAGCAAAATTGCAGGAATGATTAACCTCCTGTCTGATCAGGTGAGAGGTTAATAAATATTTTACTCCAAACGTGCCCCATTCTTCTTTTGTACTTTTCTCAGACGCTGCACTGTAAATGATCTAACTGAGCAGAATTACCATGAGGATAATCTATAAAAGCAAAAGAGGCATGACTGCCATGGGTGGATGAGTGGATGTAGACAAGAAGGAGGAGGAGGACTGGGAGGTGGGAGCCAGAGGAGGAGGAGTGAAGTGGGTTTGAAGGGCAAGGAGAGGTGAAGGAAAGAAATGAAAGAAGGGGCAGATGTGAGATGCTTCTGGTCTCCTGGAAACACACACACACACACACACACACACTAAAGCTTGAACGATCTGTGTGGATGATGAAGAGAGGAGGGAAATGAGGAAGAAGAGAGCGAGGCGGAGGGTGTGTGTGTGTGTGTGTGTTTGGGTGTATGTGTTAGCAAGCGCATGCGCGGAAGTGGCGGGCTTTGGCAGGGTGATGGATTGCCTGTTCTGTGCCACGCATTTTCTAATCAACCCACAGCCACATCCTGGGGGTGGAGAGAGAGAGAGAGAGAGAGAGAGAGAGAGAGAGAGAGAGGAGTGAAACAAAGAAAAGCTGTCTGACAAAGGAAGACAAAGGAAGGAGAGAATAATAGAGAGAAATAGATAAAGGGAATGCAGTTCATAGGAGCAGAGTGGAGTGGCTGGAGGGTCTGTGGTAGGAAAGGCTGCTTCTGCTGCTGCTGCTGATGGTGCTCAGGCTAAACACACTCACACACTATTACACAACACAACACACTGCAAATAACACCGCCCTGTAAACCACGCAAAGCCAACGAACCAGAACCACGCAACACAACACACTGTATCACAGCGGTACAATACTACACATCACAGTGCTGTGCATACAATTCAATTCAGGGTGATGTAACAAAACCACACAAATACATCACAACACACATCACAGTCTAATACAGTGATTTTCAAGACCAAACTCAATGTAATTATTTAAGGGTTAAAATATTCCCATATTAGCTGATATTACTATTATAACATAAACAAACATGTTTGATGAGGATTGTCATCTATATGACACTAATCAGTTTAGTATTGCTAGGAGCATGGCTCTATAATGTTTGTCACTTGGTTAGTCTACCATTTAGATCTACACTGAAAATCTCACTAGCTAAATATCTGCTTTAATTATTGCATGGAATGCCATAAAATTCCAACATATTCTCATACCACGGTCTTACAAGAATGCACACACACAACGGTTTGTATGACATCCTATGAATTTGCGCCCCATAAATTACATACATACTTACGAAGTTACACGCTTAACATAAAGTTATGGAGGTTAGGTTTAGGCAAGTATAGCTACTGCAGTTAGGTTTAGAATAGAAACATGGTGACTGCAGACCTTAAGATGACTCAAAGTTCACACACTTCTGAACACCAATCTCCTGGGAAAAGTCCTGAGGAAAAGACCCACGTTGACCTTTCTCCTTACGAGACCGCTTCCCTCTTTATTCTTGACTCCCCTCAGTGCATTGTACATGTGATCCCAGCCTTTCAAAACATGAGAGCTATGCACAAATTACTGGCACATGATTATGTAGGATATGCACCAATTTTGGTGCATTACTTTTTGTAGGAAGAAAAGTGCATCGGCCAGCTGGGAAATTTTGTCTTTGTCAAAAATTTAGCAAAACTAATGACATTCTCTTTGTGCTTAGTGGTAATTAGCAAACATTGGCATGCTAACATCCTAAACTAAGAAAGCAATCCAGCTGAGACATTTACAGTCGCAGACACATTTTATTTGTAGCATGCATGACACGCCCCTACAAACCGCGCCCACCATTACTACAAGACAAACCCACCATTGTGACGGTTATCCAAACTGTGATACAATGAGACACTGTAGCTAATAAATATGAAGCCAAAAGTAGCAATAATCAACTTTATAACCCATAATACATGAACATGTGATTACCCTTACCATTACCATTACCTTACTGCCTCTATTTTAATCTAATACATCATAGTGAGCTAATCAGTAACTTAGTATTTTTGTCGGGGATTCCACTTCCAGGCCAAGGGTCGAAGGGGGCTGATCACGGAATGATGTGTAGATATGTTGGGTGAGTCATGTAGCTAGTAGTTGGGTAACGTCGCTGTTCCAGCTGCAGCTATACCTACTCAACGCAGCAGGCCACCAATGTCTATAAAGGTTGGTTGAATTCAGGTTGTGACATTCAGGTGTCCAAAAAGTTCAGTGTTAGGACAGCGTGATTTAACGTAGAATACTGATGACAGATGATATTTTGTTGGTTTTAATTTGTGTTCCCAAAATCCATTGTCTACCAAATGTCGCATGCTAATGTCATTCCATTCATTCCAATCAAAATTTAATGCCTGTCCAACATAACAGTTCAATGTCTTTCTGACATCATATTGATGTCTGGTGCCAGGCTAATCCTTCACTGTGAGCATGTTAGCATGCTGACATTAGCATGAAGATCAAGGCACCACTGTGCCTAAAGACGACACAGAGCTGGTAAGGCTGTAGACTTTTAGACCTGTTATCTTAACAATGACTCAGGAGGCTACATATGTTACAGTTGTTTCTGTGATGAGCCCATAGAAAATCACCACCAAGTCTTAAGCTCTGATAAAGCCACTGTACACTACCTGCTCAGCACCAAACAGCAGACAGACACAGTTAAGGACTAGCTGGTAACACAGTGGAGCATTTAACTGCTAAAGAGACAGATATGTTTCTCAGGAATTTGTGGGGACCAAAAACAGAGCCAAAAGAGACTGAATATTGGACTCACAATCAAAACATGAAAACAAAAACACAACTCCAAATGGATACTAATGTTGCTCTGTAACTGCTGGGTATGGGAATTGGCAAGTGTTTTCTTGGTAGCAGGACCGTATTAGGAGGTAGTACATAAAAACTGTGTATACTATCATATCATCATTGGTTTTGATATTGTAGCTCAAAATCCTCCCCCATCCTGTTTTTCTTAAACATTTGTAGTCTTCTTTTCTTTTTCTGGCGTCCCTCTCCTTCACTCCCAGCATTCACTCTCTCTAACCGCCCACTGCAGGGGAAGGACGAGAGTGTGTGGAGTGTGTGGGAGAGAAAGAAAGAAAGAAAGGAAGAGTCAAATTTGTCTCTTCCCGAAACAAATGAACAGAGAGCTAAATATACTCCAACTGACAAATGAACTCTGCAGTGAATTATGGCCTCATGACAAAACTCATCACACTATTTCTCCTCTTCAACCTGTTTAAATAAAGATTTTCCACTTCTGTCTTCACATGTATTCTTAGTAACTGGAATTGAGACAGTGCTTTTGGTTGTGAAGTCATAAAGGGAGCGTCACAGTTTGATTAGATCTAATTAAAATGTGACAATAAGGGCAGATGGATTTTTTTAATCCGACATATAACGGTGTGAAATCAGACAGATTGGTTGTGTATGTTTTCATATTTGAAAGCATGACAGAGCCAGAGAGCCTGCCTGCTCCATATTATGTAACACTTTATACTGTACAAATCCTAAGCCAGTGTTATGAACGGGTCTGTTACCCTCCCCCACGACCAAATCCAGCCTCCGTTCCTTTCACTTTTCTCTTTCTGCTTACATTTGGTTCCATTCAATTTTTCTTAAATTCACCTGCAGTATTTTAAGGGTTTACTTTAAGTTTATTTATTGATATTAAAGGGGTAAATCTAACCTAGTACCAGACATCTGAATTACAAATATCTCCAGTGTCTTTTTTAATAATTCAAGTACTGGTGTTGACTAGTCTTGCATAGCCAGATGTATCTGTCTATTGGGGAGACAGATATGAATCAGAGGGTCTCATGAAAATCAAACACCTTCATTCTGGTAAATGTTTATGCATCAATTGCCCTGTGCTAATGTCATGTTTTTATCAGATGAGTTGAATGCACAGTATTGAGGGGGACAAGTCTCCTGCATCCGCCCTGAAATCTACACCTATGAAGTCTTCATAATTCTGCACTAAAAGAACACTCCTGATTGTTTGTATTGTTTTAAACCAATCACAATTGTCTTGCAGGGGTAAACCCAGGATGCGGCGACAGTGCCCTTGCAAAAAGATAGTGGATGTGGAGGAAAACTCCCACTGAAATAGGCAGCCAATGGCAGGCATACAGTATATGCACAGTCTACATCCTGTAAGTCAGACTAGGTGTCGACCACTTTGAGCTTTGTTGGTGAAAATAAGAATAGGGACATCATCATGTTACATAGCTACCTTTGTACCTAGCTACAACTAAAAAATATTGTGACATGAGGACGTGATAAATGTAGCTCCTCCATTTGAGGACCTGTCAGAGACATATAAAAAAAGAATGGCAAAATTGATGTAACATCCGCTGATACATCCTGAGTCCAGCTCCAGAACCCTGAATCCTACATTCCCCATAATGCAACTTGATATAGTCTTTTTATTAGGCCTTCCTTGCCTGGTAATTGTCCATTTCCAGGGATGGATATTAGCAGCAGCCACCAGCCAAATGCTGGTAAAATATGCAAGTGGCTACTAGATTTGCTGTACGTATCAGCCAAAAAAACAAAACAAAAAAACAATGTAAATATATTGAGTGGCTGGTAGATTTTGGAATCCATCAGCCACAGTGGCAGGTGACAAAAAAAGTTAATTTCCAACCCTGTCCATGTCTTTCAAAACTCCAAACCTCCAGTTAGACCTTTTGTCATAAATTTATAGTCTCAAGCCAAAACCCCTGATAAAATTATCATTACTACTATTCAGACTTTAGAAGGCTCTCTTCAGAAGACCTTATACATCTGTTTTCACAGGCTGTACAGTACTCATTATGACTAGTAAATTTATGTAGAATCCTTAAGTGTGCCTTTAAATCAACACATTTCTTCGACTGTCATGAAAAAGATTAAGCCAACTTCTGCTAGCCACTAACTTCCATAACTGAAAATGAAATTTGCAAAATAGAGGCCTCACTTGCTACTGATTTTTGCTTGCTACCAACTGCCGCACATCAAGTGCAGCCCCAAACACTAATTGGAGGCCTTGAGACACACTACATCTGCAAGTTATTACTATTACTAAACTTTATTATTGCTACAGTAAAAGATCTGAGTACGGCTTCAGCCTCTGTATTAGCCTAAAATCATGTCTGTATGTCTACTACTTAAATTTGATTTCTCACCTGAAGAGCCAATCTCAAGAGCCATGGCTCGCCATGTAATATTGTTTTTCATTATCTTTATAATGGGTCATATTGCTAAGGACATTTCTTGACCTCAACAACAACAGACAACAATAGACTTACACTGTGAAAGAGACACCTGTAAAGAAGCGGATATTTTTTTCTGAGGTACATTAACTTCCCACTTAAATACTGAAAACCTATACAGCCTTTGTTTAAATGACTATGTCCTAAAATTAGTAAACTTCACTTATAATCAAATATATTTTCCATCTGTAATTCATGTGAGCAAGCCCAAGACTGAACGGTTGTGAGGGATGGTTAAAAGAAATGCTAGTGGGTTTGTACTTTGGGCCCCATGATGCTGGAGATGCGGCTAATATTTTTACCCAAAAATCAAACCATTTTGCAGTCATGCTTTTGGATGTATAAAGACAACTGGATATAGTGTTCAAGGCAGGGCTTCATTCATTTCTATGAAAGTTGTTCAGTGGTGCATGAGTTCAACTGCCATGATCACTGCCAAAATCACCTGGATAATTGGCACTTTTTCCGCACTGCTGGCCCGTAGTGCCGGCACACTGGAGACTTCTGTCGCCAAGTGGCTAACTTCTGGTTTAATGCACATTGAAAATAATAGGGGCAGCTGATTTGATGTACGCTGTTCGGCAGTGTGTTTCGGTCAGTCACGCTTACGGCTCTGCCAAGTTGTACATGCTTACAATGACAATGTTAATTTAGATTGTTAGCATGCTATTAGACAAAAAGTAAATATGAAAGTTAATATTGTGATTATCTACATTCTGATGAAGTCTGTAGCATCCAAGTTAGCTACTTTGTATGATTATGGAATGCTCTTCATTTTACATACAAAGTAGTCACTCTTGTGTGTCCCAAAATACCACAGTTTTCCTACAAGGGCATGCCACCATGTTATTAATCAAAGTGAATCTTATTGACCTTGTGTCATACCAGCCTCACTGTGTTCTCATGCATCTTTATTATGCTTAATGCAAACTTACATACTCCAGAAGTTTCTTTCTATGATTATAAACCCGTCTAATAGCTATACGCATCTAGCAATGGGGATATAGTGTGTGTGTGTGTGTGTGTGTGGCTGCTGCTATGCTGTGATGGAGTGTGTGTCCTGCAGCCCTGTCTGCTCCTAAATAGCCCTGCTGTCTAGGATGCAGTAAGGCCATAGAAAATGAGGAAAAAGAGCAGGAAAGCTCGAGAATGGGAAGCGCTCAGACGGAGAGAGACAGAGACAGAGAGCATGCACCTGTAGCACTCATCAGCTCTATTTGAATATCAAAGAAGGCCAGTTCACATGACCCTGTTTGTAGACAGGCCTGACCCTGGGAGCTGAGATGAAAGTGAAACAGAATGTTTAAGACTCTCACCTTTGTTCTGTCCTCATCATTAAGCACTAGATGCTGCAATTCAAAAAGCAGTCAACTAGACACACAAATAGCTGACAGTAAAGCCAATGTATCACCCACACCATAGCTCTCTGAAGGTCACTATCAGTGGTTGTGCTGATATTTAATGTCTATGGAGGGACAACCAGTTCGCTTATGGGGGCAGGGACAGGGTTTATGACTGACACCAATGATGACCTGGTGCTGAGATCTAACAACTCAAAGACCAGCTATAAGCTCAGTAACACAAGGTACATTACACCATACGGTTACATCATGCCTGTTGCTATGCAACATAAAGTATGACAACAGCTTGTGAGCTGTCTCATAGAGCATCACAGTTTGTAATTCTGATAACTGGAAATGAGTCAGCATTTTTGATCTATGTGATTCCAGAACATAAGGCACGTGGGTAAGGACTGGCTGCTTGTGTTGTAGCAAGCAATAGTGCCTCCACCTAAAATCTCCAAATATCCTGTGGCAAAGTAAAGTGAAATCTTAAATATTTGTTTATTATTCTTATTAATTTTAATTTGGGCCTTATTTTTGTAGTTTTGTCCATCACTGCCATCAGATATGATAACACACTGCACTCACCAAGTTACAGTAACTGCTGACCTGTGGGTGACACATGGATATATACAGAGAACTGGATATAGTGTTGGAGGTGGGGCCCCGTTCATTCCTATGAAAGTTGCTCAGTGGCGCATAAAGCCAAAAAAGTTCAGCTTCCATGTGTAAAATCACTTGGATGTTCCATTCTGTTTCTGCATTGCTGGGCCCACAGAGTAGGCATACTAGAGACTTTTGCAGGCCGAATGGCTAACTTCTGTTAGCCAAGCGGCTAACTTCCTGTTTAGCACTCTGCTACTAATGATTTAATCATGTAGCTCTTGTAGACCGACCAAACTGATTAAATACTGTTAGTGAAAAGAGTCACATGATGCTGATGCATCATTGATTTGCAGACATCTCTTTTACAATGCAAGTCTATGGGAAAAAGTCCTTTTGGGTCATGGTTTGGCTACTGTTCCAAAGTGGATTCAAAGCCCAGCACTGTTTTTGGGGACTTGTTGTGACATTGCTCCAGTAAAGTTGTCCAAAGAGCCCTTCTTCTGCAAACAACAAGTGAGAGGAGCCTATACAGCAGCATTACTTAAAGAAACTCTTGAGGGACTGCTGCAGCAAGACATGGGTCACCTGATAGACTGAGGTATACCCACGATAGCACTAGTGCTAGCAAGCTTCTGCACTGACACTCAGTACCTTTACATGACATTAGAGAAAATCGATTTATTGTGGTCGCCCCACTAAACTGGATTTTTAAAATACATGTAAACATGCTAGTCTGACTGAAATTGTACTAAATTGAATTTCTCAAAGTTGGACTAACAAACCCAGATAATGCGATTACGGGTCAAATTACTCTTGCGTGTATACAGACAGTTGGACCCAAACTGGCCTAAGTGCTCTGCACATGCTCCACACCCTGGGTTTTGACCCAGAAGTTGAAAGCATTAAACAGAAGAAGAAGCCAGTTACAACAAGGCAAAATCTACATCCAGAGTCGTGCATTTTTTGGAGGGACAAAATGTACAGAGCTGTAAAGTTGTCCACCATGGTACCAGTTTGCTGCTAGCTAACCGTAGCTAACTTGTTTGTTCATTGTTTGGTCTGTGACGTAATAGGTCAACCAGAAATAGGTCCAATACAAACGAGTTGAAAGGGGGCATATCACCACCTATCGTAGCGGAGTCTGAGATATATTGGTCAATAAATCGATCCCCCTCCTGTGCTTATACACTGGGACAAGGGCAGTAGTCTGATTAAATGGCCTAGTGGAGCTATAACCATAGCGCAACTTAATTGTGCATGTAAACATACTGATTGATTACCTTCTATAGTAAGAGACACTAGCTTCATTGGTTACCATCATAATTTTGCATGCCATGTAACCCTTGCCTACGTTGTTGCAACCTCGTGACAATGTACCATTTTGCCTATCTTGACCTAAGATATGCCATGTTTGGTAACCTACCCAATTTGCATGTTGAAATCCAATCATAATTCAGGCAGAGCTGAGACAATGAGAACACCTAGTCACAAGCAGGCAGGTGTAAATGCAAAGGCCACATAATCAGATGTCTTTATCCAGACACAGTTCGCAGGTTAATAGACCAAATCACGATGACAATACACTAACAATAAGCAAGTCCAGGTTGACAACTGGCAATAGATGTGAAATCGGCAAACTTGTTTATTTCTGTTTTCAGTTTCAGCTGTAACTGCAACGTTTAAAGATATAAAGTTAAACACGGTGGTCCGACCTATCTGACAGTTCTGCTCTGCTTGTTTTATGTACTTTGTTGCTTTGCTAGCGTCTTTGATAAACCAAATCTACAAGCAACAAAATTTATTTTAGCCACCTAAAAAAATCAGTATCAGTTTAAGCGTATGCTATATTTGTAATATTTCACCGCTTTACCTTACACACTAACTGATACAGGAAGCAGCAGACCAGCAACTCCAGTGTTCTGCAAATTAAAATCACTGTTTTTGTCAATAGAGTCTGGTGGCTTTGAGATAACGGCTTTAGTTTCATGGCAGACACTACACTGAAAATATTCTACATACAGCTTACACTTAAACCAATGTTGACTGCTGACACCCATCTTTATGGGTGGCTATAAACTAACAAACTTAGGCAGCGTTTGTTTCATTTCATGTACGTGACATGGGGGTTTCTACCCAGAAGTTATTGTAAACAAAAATTGTGATTCGGTCTATACCAAGTGATAATGGTGTACAGTATGGTGGTACAGTGTATTAGGTCTAGAAGGCCAGTATACAGTCGGTCAGCACCCCTATCATATCCTTATTCACATCTACATCCAACTAATAGGTTAACAATCTTAGTCGGAAAACAATCCCTAATAGAACCTTTTTACCTTAAGCTCTTTTTCCCTCAGAAAAAACTTCAGGAGAATAATTGGTTTCAAAATAAAATGGGTTTAAACTATAGAGCTCAAAGAACCTCTTCAGAACAGTTCACCAGCAGCTCACACTATTTTTGTGTTATTTTGAATCTCCCCTTCTTGTTATTGCAGGCTCACCTCCTCTCAGTTTGACCCCTCGGGCTACGTAAGAGCCTGACAGGTGGGCTGCTACTGTGTTACCTCATCTTGCTGCCACACACAAACACACACACAAAGTGGTTTTAGAGACTGATTATCATGTATTTGTCTAAAAAAAACCCTAGTACATTTTGAAATGATGAGAGTGAATGCAAGTTATTGTAGTTTTGGAATCAAATTGTTTCCATGCTGGGCAGTTTGTTATTTTGTACCTGAAATAACATGTCTGTAACAAGATCTTTACAGGGGTTATACAGTAGCTTACTTAATAATAGTTCACACTTCCCTTCAAACTGCATCAGATTCCCTTTTTTCTTGTGTTTCTGCTGTTTCAAGATCTTTCTAGAAATAACCATGTGATGGTCAAAAGTATACTGAGTCCTTAAAGCTACTGATTTTGTAACTACCAGACCAACTGCTATTATTAATACCAGTGATACCTTTGCTATTTTTAATGCTATTACTCATACTGCTGCTAATACTACTGCTACTATTGATTAATTTCCGCTAATATAACTAGTAGGCTTCTGCTACAAGTGCTACCACTGTTAGTATCACTGAGGCTAATGGTACTGAAGTGCTAGTAATACCACAGCTACTAATACTGCTATCAGCTAACTACTTCTACTATTAGCATTGGTGGTATTGCTACAGTTGCTGACAATTTTACTACTAAAACTAATATTACTAGTGATAATACTATTACTTCCTTTACTATATTACTGATGATAATGTTATAGGTCTTATGACTACTACAATTTCTGCTGCTGCACCAGCCACTGCTCTGACTACAGATGGAATGCTACGGCAACTACAGATAGTATTAGTGGCCTACTGTTACTGCACCTACATACTGTGTAGTTATTCAGCCACTACTATTATTGCTGTTTCTACTACCATCACTTATACTGACAGTGGTAGTCAAACTATCAGGCCTCTAAAACAATAATTTAAGGGAATGTGGGGGCTATTGGGGGGCTAAAATTTAAAGTTTTATAGAAGTTGTTATGAGCATGTTTCTTTTTCAAGTGGAATATATATTCCCACCAACAGTTTCACTATTCAGCAGTTTGTGGAGGAAATACTCAAACAAACATCAGGGGTGGAAATTGCCAAAAGACCCACCATACAATATTATCACGATACTTAGGTCACACAATACGATATATTGCGATTTATTATCTTTTTTCAGACTGCAAATTATGTCTTCCAAAGGAAAACTTTGTCAACATCACTTTTACCTCATAAGATAAAGTTTTCAGTGTGCTCATCTGACTGAGACCTCTACTCATCTCACCAGGAAAAAAAACATCAGAACCGTATAGTGGACCAGAAAAGCAATTGATTTTATTATTCTAGTACCAAACATTGTAATAAAATCCGTGTATCCATAAAATATTGCCACTCAGAATACTACAAAACTGTGCTGTATCAATTTTTTCCCCACCCCTAACAAACACTGCAATTCACTGGCAAGGGCAGAAAAGACGACTGCTAGCCAACAAACTATGGATCGAAAAACAGATTTAAAAAAATCTGAGTTGCCAGTGTTTTAATAGAAAGGAAGGACCTTTTCCATGCTTGTTAGATCTCAAGGATTCAATAAAATATGATTTGGTGAGAAACACTCACTGTCATTATAACTGCATTTGTTGACAACAGGATACCCTTAAAGTTAATCCTGCAGTATTGTGCTAAAAACATGAAATAACAGTGGCACAAAAAGAATTGATTCAAGTCAGCAAACTCACTTAGGACTTAACATAAATTTTTTGGCACACCAGCCACTGTGGCTAGTGGTTTGCTAAAGTTACTAGCCACTCAGCATCTCCACTAGCCACAACTGTCCCAAAATTGTTGGTAAATTACGCTTTATGTGATTAAAATTGACTAAGGTTTGCCACAAAAAACTAGATTTACAACCTTTTTAAATGTAAATAACTGTAAATTAAAGTACAAATCAAATTGAATAGGCCTAATAAAAAATAAAACTAATACACTAGGAGGAGTGCTGCTATGAGTTCCACCTTGGCTATACGTCAACAGAGTAATCCAGGGATGATGTTTTTTTTTAGGCTGATGCAGAAGTCACCTGCTTGGATTGGATTTTGGATTATTGCAGAAAATAACCCCTGTGGCAAACAAATGTTTATGATACTTACACATTTTGTTCAGCAAGATAGTCTTCACAAATGAACACCACTTTTATGATTTTTGAAGTGTAACTGCAATCGGCAGAGGTAAAAAGCTAACGTTAGGCTATAAACGAACTACACTCCGGTCACATGACTAAACATCTCTATCGAACAAGGCTGTAAAGCCATGTTCGGCGTGATGATGTTCTGTAGTCTCATTTAGCCACTTGTTAGCAACCGGCTTGTGTAAGACACATAAAAGCTTCAAAATTCATGAGCGGGTTATTTATTGACGTATTTTATGTCATAGAACAAAATGTGAAAGTCTCTTAAGCTTGTGTTAACCACAGACCATCTTTCAGGCATCTAACCAAAAACCCAAAGACATCAAGACAAGAGAACCAGGAGCACTAAATTCACTAAAATGTTAACTCATTTCTGGGTTTGAGGACTAATTCCTGGAATATTCCATGTAAATATTGCTTCAGTGACTGCTTTATCAGCAGGGATAAGGAGGTGGACTCTGCTTTGTTTTTCCTTGGGCCACTAATCGGCACATCTGGAAGATGCCGTCAAATGAGCTTTAGTATGTTATATGCGTTTCCATCACATATCATACAACGGCAGAACACACCATCCTCGTCTTATACACAACTCTCTTTCTGTTGCTGCTGTAGCTGAACAGGAATCCGCAGGTGGGTCTTCCAGCTCTGGTGTTTCATTTGCACTTGCTAGTGTGACTGACACACGCCAATCAGCTTGTTAATATAACCTGTTGCTTATGACAGACAGCTAAAAGTTTCCGGGCAGAACTCGTACTTGTGAACTCTGGTTCTGCATTACATGTATCAGTCTACTTACTGTGTTTTCTGTGTGCAGTTGAGTGCATATATACATATATGTAATATTCATGCATTATGCAAAATAAGAAAAAGAATGTTTGCCGATTCTGATAGATCATTTTAAATCTGAAACTGGCCGATACCGATGATGCACTGATATTATCAGCATGTTGGCCAATTCTGATATTTCATTTTAAAGCCACTATTGGTCGAGACCGATGATGTGCCGATATTATTGTGTATCACTAATCTCTGGAGCTGCTCTCTTTCCGGCAAACGGTCAATTCTGCGTCTGCTCAGTTAGCATGAGCTAATACAGCAGCAATGGCTGTTTAATGGTACAAACAAACACACAGGCACCAAAACGACTTGACTGCCTGATTAAATCCCTTAATAACCGTCAGGTAATGTTAGCTGTGTCATGCTAATGGAGTTGGCAGTCCAGCATACCGGGATGCCACCAAAATGTTCGTGAAGTATGGCTACACTACGCGCACCTCCATTCACATTATGGATATCGAATGAGGTACTCTATTAGTATTGGTATCACTTCAAAGATAGTGTTATAAGTACTATCAGAATTTATTAAATGATACCCAGCCCTAGACATACTAGTCTAAGACAGTAACAACAAACCCCCTGAGTGTATTGACTTGAACAAAAGTGTGTTTTATTGCAAATTAATACAACTTTGTATTTGTAAGAGGAGGTGTTATTTGTTTTTTGACAAATTATATAGGCTCTTTAATCCAACAACTGTATCTGTTTTTAAAGTGCGACTGTTATTTAATGCCAAATTTTTGTGTAAGATTCTAAGTAGTTGTAATTTTATCCAAACTTGTCAGAATAAATCACTTCAGGTTAACAGCTGTTTTACAGACAGGCATCTACATAAATCATCTCTTCATTAAATATGAATTAATAACCCGCATCATACCCATTAATGCAGAGGTGGACGACACTGACTGTACCATCTGGTTTTACATATTTTGGCCTCACATATCTGCAACCAGCATCAGCCTGACTCCAATCACAACATCGGCAAGGATCTATGTTTAGGCCCATATGCCTAAAACTGTCATTTCCCAGCACGCTACAAATATGACTCATCACTCAGCAAACTATATTATTGTTGGATCATGAATAATATCAGAGCACTGCTACTACTTTTTGTGTTGTGAGCCATTTTGAGCTCATTTTCCCTGACCATCCCACCAAATCCTTTCCTCCTGAAAGCTTCCTGGAAGCATCTAGAAGCAGGGAAATATTGCATGAAACTGTTAATGCGCCAGAAATGCTTCATTTCTGGTCCAGGATGATTCAAACATGGCCTCTATCTCCTCTTATTATTCCTGCTCTGTCTGTGCGGATTGCAGCGGATTGCGTTTTCCCAGGGCCATGCTGTGTGGATGCTACTTCTTCTACTCTCTATTAAGACATATGATGTAGTAACCTGATCGATTCTGGCCATTAACAGGCTTCTCTTGAACTGGGGAGTAAGAGGAATCAGCATCCACAAAAAAATCTATTATTTCTTCTTCTTTTTTACAAATAAATATCAGATTTTGGCGACATAAACAGGCTATTGTGCCATTTTTAAGGCGCATGCAGGCTGGGTTTGTACACAGGGGATTCCACTGCACAGACAACACACACCACATATAGGGAAGACATCAGCACGCACACACACACCCTCCTTACGCACAAACACACATTTCCCTATCATACACACACAGCAGCAGCGGTGATGTAGATGTAAATAATAAAAAAGGCCACTAATAATAAGAAAATCCGTTAGAAAACTCCAATCAAAGCCTTATTTTGTATCACTTCCAACAGTTTGACATCACTTACCAATCAATTTACCTCATAAAGATTCACGTCAGCTTGAATAAAGATGAGAAAGTCAACAATCCACAAATAAAAAGGTGACTTTAACCTCCATCATTTCCCTAGAAGAGCAGTAAAGCAGACAACAGGCCAGCTGGCGTCTCCTGCCATCTGCTCAGTGTGGATGGGGCTGCTGCTGCTGCTGCTGCTGCTGGAATAAAGACAGGTGATGTGGAGAAATCAGATAAACAGGCCCGTACCCGCTGATGTTTGCCAATGGAGGTCCGGGACCGGCTCGGATCTGTGCGTAATTCCTCCTCTGGGTGTGTGTGCGTGTGTGTCTGGGTGCGGGTTCTGTCAATCCCCGTACGGCCTGGGAAGCGTAAGGACGGAGAACAGGAGCGAAGAAGAAGACGATGAGGGAGAAGAAGCGCAGGGCATCAGGAGCGGTAGCATCGCCTCTCCTCCGTTCACGTTACACCGGAGACTGAGACACGTTCATCCCTGCCGGATATAACAGCAGACAGCCCCGATGTCACGCCTACGTCTCTCTCTCTCTCTCTCTCGCTCTCCCTCTCTCTCTTTATCTCTCAGGCTCGAGAAAGAAAGAGAAATCTTGTCACACGAATATGGTGTTGCCTTCACGTGATCCTGGTAAATTCGAGGTTCCAAATCTGGTGCCTTCAAGAACTCATCCAGTGATGTGGAAACAGGCATGACTTACAGAAATAGTCCAAATCCACCCTCCACCTTCTCTTGGCTGGAGGATGGGACAGTGGCGCTCCCAGAAATGTTTCACTGGGCTGGCTGGCCAGATGGGGCCACTGAAAATCTTGGGGTGGCACCAAATCAAAACTTATACCTATATTTCAGGAGTTGTGTTAAGCTGTTGAAGTACACAGATTAGTTAAAAACTATGAAGATATGGAAGTTAAGGAATCGCATACTGATACATTTTGGTTTCTTGTTATTATGATCATCATTATTATTATTAGAGCAACAACGATGAGTCGATTAATGGATTTGTTGATTGAAAGAAAATTAATTACCAACTATTTTTGATCGATTCATCGTTTCAGTCATTTTTCACAAAAAAATATCAAACATTTGGTGGTTCCATCTTCTTAAGTGTGAGAATTTGCTCGTAGTCTTTGGGATTCGGGCTGTTGTTTAGACAAAAGAAGCAATTTAAAGATGTCACTTTGGGCCCTTGGAAATTATGATGAGCATTTTTCAAATTTCTTGACATTTTATAGATAAAGCTATTAATCGATTGATCATGAAAATCACAGACAGATTAATCACTTATAAAAATAATCGTTAGACTTGTTAGTTGCAGCCCTAATTATTATCATTTTTATTATTATTATTATCGTTGTTGTCATTGTTGTTATTATCTTTTACATCTATTGTATTAACAAGAACAAAAATCCTGACTGGCTTTTTTTGTTGTCTTACTGTAATGCTCTCCACATATATACTCCCTTATATTCATATTTTTCAAAGGTCAATAAATAAATAAATAAAAATAAAAATAATTTGGGGTGGATATCACAAAGGGAAGATCCACCACTGTATCTGGTGTGCAGATAGGAGGGAGGACGGACAGATAAATGAAGGAATGGGAGAGAAGAAAAAAAAAGTTTTTTTTTCTTTAAATCCTTTGCATTGTGCAGAAGACCTTGTTCTTCAAGTGTAACATATGCTCAGTGTTTAAGTTGGTGTACATCTTGTGAGGAGATAAACTTCATAATTCTCGAAATTCTGACTGCTTGCTTTTTTATTAACAGCATTTACATGTACTGTTACTTTCAATAGTTAAGTACATATAATATTGTAAATTTACATTTGATACTTAAGTACAGTAAATATCAGATACTTTTACTAAAGTAATATTCTAATGGGTGCCTTTAACTTCTGAACTTTCTGGTAAGAAATCTTTACATTTATTCAAGTATGATTTAAACTTTACTTTATCCACCACTCAAAACAAGCTTCTCAAGTTTAGGGTAGACTAGTGGGTACCCATAGAGCCCATTATTATGCAGATATCTTGAGGTAAGAGTTCAGGGGACCCCTTTGAAAATGGCCATGCCAGTTATCCCCTTGCCAATACTAAGCCTAACTTTGGAGCGTTTTTTAGCCCTCTTCCTAACAAGCTACAGTACCAATGGATACTTGGTCTGGTCTCACAAGATACCACTATCTTCGTGCTTGCTTAAAAAAACGAGCGTGCTACCGCTTCTTAAAGACAATAATGATGGCCTCCAGTTATTTCATAGGGTGGGTGGGGGTGGAGGCCAGCAATGGTATCAGGGTGGTCATGCCCCCTCTAGCTCCCCCTTGGGGGCATCACCAAGATGGGATGCCTTCACTATATTTACAAAAAAATCAAAGTTACCACTTTTCCTGTAGGACAAATTTAATAAATAGTTCCTTAAGCTAACTAATGGCTTTATTAGCTTTAATAGTTATTAAATTATTTATGAATGCTTTACATTTTAGTTATTAGGAACAACTTTTGGGCTGCTAAGTTGTGATTGGTGTTTATTATTTCTCCTGCATCGTAAGGACTTCAGCTGTATACTGCCACTATGAAAGTAAAGGGGCTGTGTAAGCTATACAACCTTATCAGTGCTAGGTAAAAATATTGAATAGAGTCAATGGACCACCAGATATTGTATGGCCATGTAACAGGCGTGGTTTTAGGGATGGCAATGTCTGTTGGTGGGTCCATTCCTTTGGTCAAAACTGAAATATCTCAAAAGTACTGGATAGATTGCCATGAAATTTGGTACAGACATTTATGGTCCCCAGAGGATAAAACCTAAGAAAGTCGATGATCCCCTGACTCCCTTTAGCCCCACAAAAGTTTTTCCTTTAGTGAAAATTTCAAACCATTGGATGGACTGCTGGATTTCCATCAAATTTGGTAATGATATCCATGGTGCTCAGAGGATGAATCCTGCTGATTTTGGTGATATGTGGACCTTTCCTTTGTTGCCACCATGAGGTTGACATTAGTGGTTGTGAGTGAAATGTCTGAGCACCTATTTGATGAAGTGCCATAACATTCATGTTCCCCTCTGGATGAATAGTAATATCTTTGGTGATCCATTGACCTAAACATCTCGTGCCATCATCAGGTCAACATTTCCATTTTGCTTCAATACTTTGGTTTATGACCAAATACCTGTGAAACTACTGACATTCCCATCAACCTTAGTTATAGTGTGTGTTTAATGCTCATTAGCACGCGTTTGCATGCTAACATGCTAAACTAAGGCTGTTAACACAACTTATTTCAAATAAACATGGGCTATAGGCAATATGGATGGGGGAATGATCAGCTTGCCTGGTTGGTGTCAACCCTCTGACAGCAGGGGATAATAAGGTGCTGCCACATGTAGGCTACATATGTAACAGTCATCCTGTTGGCAAATGTAAGTTCCCTATAAATTAACTTTTGTGCACACCATGTCATTTCTGTAATGCAGTAATTAGAAGAACTAAATAAGATATTAAAATACACTACGATATAAACAGAGTTATTTTCTCTAACTTAACAAAGCTCCTTTAAAGCAACAGAAGAATACTTAATAACTGTTTTCCCAGGCTGAGTAGATCTCTTCATGACATTTCTGTGTAACAATAAGATTGCATAAAAAGCAGAATAAAAAAATCCAGTCATGTCACCTTTTAATAACAAACATTTGTGGGATTTGAACATTTATTGCTTTGGCGCCATCTAGTGACAAAAGTTTTCTACAAACAAAACATATGTGAGCTGAATAATTCCAAAGACACTAACCTACAATCACATAAAAATTCTGCACATAGAGGCTTAATTAATTTTGGACAGTGTTTGAACACATCATAGGTACTGTGTGTAGACATGCTGTTTATCTGATTGATATTATTTCCAAACAGGGATTATGAAAAATATCATAAAAGTGACCCCAAGCTTCACTATAGCCTCCCCTGTAGCCGTTTGTCTGCTTTTAGATTTGTCCTTCTCTCCTCTATAGTGGACTGTTTTATTCTTATATGTAAAATCTCCACCTCTGGGGCAGGAGCGAAACGCCATCTTGTGCTCTGTGCTCTGGAAGAGGATCCCTCGAACACATCCTAAGAAGCTGCCCAAAGGCCCTACAGAAGGCCGCTACCGCTGGTGGCATGATCAAGTGCTGAAAGCAGTTGCAGAAAAAGAATCCTCAGCCATTACCACTGGCGAACACCATCGCCCAAAGAGGATCATCACCTTTGTTAAGGCTGGAGAGAAAAACACTCCACAACCAAGATCAGGAACTGGCCTTTGCGCCGCAGCAGCCCACTGGCTGATCTTGGTAAGCTGCTGTGGTTTCGAGACCACATCACCTCAACAATCCTCCATCCAGACATGGTCATCTATTTTGATTTTACCAAACAAGTGATCATGGTAGAACTAACTGTACCCTGGGAGGAGCGCATGGAAGAAGCTCAAGAGTGAAAGCACACCAAGAACCAGGAGCGGACAATGCAGTACAGGAGGCAGGGCTGGAACACCTGCTGTGAGCCTACTGAGGTGGGATGTTGGGGCTTTGCAGGCCGGTCACTCTGCAGAGTCATCAACAAACTAGGGACTGTAAGGCTGGCTAAGGAAAGGGACATTAAATCTATCATCAAAACACCTGATAACCCCAGGATACATCACTGATGATACATCCCAGAACATCCACAGGATGTATTCTACAAGATATTTGAATCTGTTCAGTGCACATATGGCAGTTCAGTCAGCCAATGCATGTGCAATGGATTATTATGTGAATATAGATACATGTTAAAATTTACCAACCACATATGTCAACCCTTGCTAAGATGTAAGGCTAAATTTGGGCAAATGTCAACTGCTAACAATTCTTGGACAATTCTAGAAAAACAAATATCCCAAAACATCACATGTGCTTCATAATGTCTCTCTGAGCAGTGGCAGTCTCTCATTCTTTTAAGGCATTTTGACAGTTTAGTGTTACAAATATCACAACATTTTATATACAAGGGTGAATGCTGGTAATGTGGGACACTTTATAAAAATGTACCTTATGATCCAAATGCCTTAGCCCGTCATATGATAATATTCTAAATAGATTAAGAGCTCTACTTTACTATACAGAAGAAAAAGAAAGATTAAAAACAGGATAGATGACCCCTCCTCAAACACAGTGATTCCAAACCATATTTTACCTGGTGCTGATGTCAAAGTGGGACACCTTTATTGACAAACTGAGACACTTAAAATACATTTTTATTTAAGTGTAGGCCTAATGAATATACAGCATTAATATAAACAACAACAACAAATATCAATTTTTAAGAAGGGATGCCCCCTTACAATATTTTGTAATGTGTTGAATTTATTTAATAAAAATTTAAACAGAGAAACCTTCATGAGCATCTCTTCTAACAACTAATTCACAGGCTAAATTTGATTTTCTTTGTACAGTAGGTTAGTCGATATGTCAATACAGCTAGTACACGTGTTTCAGCTCCCCGTCTTTTATGAAGTCTCCCCACCTCATGTCTCATGGAACAAACAATGCACAATCCAACAGAAACAACAGCAAAATCCAACAAAACATGATCCAATCCTAAGCCTTCATTGGATCATTTTTATCATTTTATCATAGCTTTGCAAATATTGCAAATGTCCTGGCCATCTAAGCTTTATCCCCGCCTTCCTTGTTCTTTCTTTGGCAGGGTTTGTTTGTTTTCTGAGGCAATGTATAAAAGATGCTCATCACTGGTTTGGTGTCAAGTAAATCCTTGTTGAAATATCTAGCTAGCTAAATTTATGAGAGACACTTAAAAAGGGAATTTAACTCCCTCATTACAATGACTTGAATGGCTGTCCCACTTTACCAGTAACAGATTGTCCCACTTTAACTATGCTATTGGCAAACTGCAACAGTGTCAAAATCACATTTTAAATAAAAAGAAGAAAAAGATTAACATGTATGTGATTGTTTCTTTTCTTTTCTTTCTTTTTTTTTTTTTTTAGAATTCTGGTTCACCATCAAAATTACAGTCTACCCATTATTGTTAACATTTTTATAACCTTAACATTATTTACCTCAGAACACTACATCATTTCACTTTTCACTGTGATTCTATATACTATAAGGTCGTTGAATATGCCATGCTACACCCCTGGAAGTGATGTTATAGCCACAGAACCTATATTTTTAAATCACATACTAATGATGAGCCCAGAGTTGTTTTGTAGTAATGGAAGAAGATAAAAATGATAAACCTTAATTGTCCCACTTTACCTGTATTCACCCCATTTAATCCCTGCTGTTGTTGAGGGTATACGCGGGTATATGGCGTATACCCACCTCTTTTTCTGGCTGTTAACAGTATACCCACCTATCAGCTATTTTTTAACCGTTTAACAAGGCATTATAATCACAAGTTGCAACTGTATAGCAATGTTTCAATGTTTATAGATGGTTTACAAACCATTGACCGTTAACAAATACTTAATATAGTATGTAAAATGTTAAAGTGTGTGCAACAACAAACCATTCAAATACCATTCATGTTAGAATTAAGCCAACTAATAATTAGTCAACATTGTTAATTATCATTTCATTGTTTGTTAACAATAAAATAAATATTAACTAAAGTTTAATAAACTATTAATTTACCATTTATTAATGATGGTTATTATACAGTGTTACCAGAATTATGTTGAGAGATACATTTTCTAAACCAAATTGATTTTAATACATTAAACCCACTGTGGATTTGATGTTTTGTCTTTTCATATTCTGTATGTGTCAATAATAGAACAGGTTACAGTTTCAACAAACGAGGACAGGACTGATAAACTAATCTAGTGACACCTTCAGCCTCAGAACTGCTTTGAATTTAGACTCTTTGCAGACACGAATGTAAAACTAATTTGCCTTTTCTGTTGTGGCTAATCTTAGCAGAGTATTAAAGATATGTGGTATGGTTACACTACTTTTTTAGGAAAAGAGTATGACCAAATCTGCAAAGCAATTCCCATTCCTTTACCATATATGATACAAAGCAGCATGCAGTTTTCTCTGACAGCACCTTGTCTGACCTGTTTAAAAGTTGGTGACTTTAACTTGATGGATAAAAAATGTGATAACATCATGTTTAGTAAGTTTTTTTATTCATTTTTGTTTTTTTTTAACTTTAAACAACTTCAACTCATGCTCCATACAGGATAACATAGAGATCCCTTTAAGGAAAATGTCCTTTTTGTTTTACTTATCATGTCCTGTTGCTCCTAAAGTCAGAGACTCATTTTAAAATAGTGTCAGCAAGAAAACCTTTTAATGATGTTCTTCACAAAGGATTCAAATTTGAAGTAGACCCTTGCACCTTTTGGTCTTTAGAAGCTGAAACCATGTATTTTTTAAAATGTGTTTTGGTCTGATATTCACAATTGGCTGTCATAAAAAATGGATAATACACCGTCATTTAGTTACATTAATATAATTTATTTCATGGACAACCTGGATGCAAACATGTCAGATCCTTTCAGTCATGTCATTATTCTAGGTAAATACCACATTCATACTTGTAAGTGGAAAGGAAAGGATGTACCCCCTCATCCACTGTGTTTTTAAGAACTTATTCTACTACTTCATGTTGATAAAATACATGGAAAAATTGAGTAGTAGTACCCCCGCGACCTTCAAGAGGATAAGCGGTTAGAAAATGGATGGATGGATGGATGTTACCTGATTGTTTCACCATTTGCCTTTTTTTTGTTTATGTTTGTGCTTTAGCATAATTTCTGCCATTGTTGCTAATTTCTTTTATAGTTGAATTTTTAATCCCCGACTTGTTCTGTACATTCTCCTTGTGATAAATGAAGAAAAAAAAAGACTGTGATTGTCTCATTTTTGAAAAGAACACAGCCTAACAAAGGACATGACCGTGAATGACTTAATTAACCCCACAAGATGGCGGTGATGCAAACATAAGCCCTACCAGCTGCCGTACAACTTCGAAGAAGAAGAAAAGAAACCGCGCCACATGATGACGTCGATATAGAGCGCCGCAGAAGCTAGCTCCCAAGCTAGCAACATTAGCTCACGATTTGAAAGGAGATTATTGACAACTTCACACCTCATGTCGGTGGATGTTTTACCTTGTTAAATGGTCCAGCATCCGTCCCGGTGCCGAGTAGTTGTTTGCTTCAGTCTCAACCGGCAGTCGTTATGGCAGAGGAGGAGGATTTATTACCAAACCTTGTGACAGAGGAGATCAGACACAGCAATGGCGACTTCGTACCTCCGGACGGTTTATGCTGGGTGTCAGTGCTGTCCTGTCTGCTGCTGGCCTGCTCTTATGTTGGCAGTTTATATGTGTGGAGGAGTGACCTGCCCAGGTGAGCCACACAGTGCTGTGTGACACATACACTCTGTGAGCTCAGTATGGTTTTATTGCTTTCTGCTACGTGGTTCAGTTGTACTCTCTTCATTCAGTCATGGATTACCCTTCCATAAGGCTCAATGGGCTTTAAAATTAAAGTTACAAGCACTACATGTTGAAGATATCACTACAGAATGCTGTGTGTTGAATAGCTGACTCTACACTGCAGTGCTGGCTTTAAACATTGAATAATTCCATTTATGTATGAATGATGAGTAATATCTTAGGGTTTTTTTTTACAAGGTGATGATACACTGCAATGCTGGCATAAATGTGTGTGAATGTCACTGAATTGTTGAATGATACCAATACTGTGGAATGTATCAAGGGTTTTGAAAAGGTGATGCTACACTGCAGTGCTGGCTTAAATGTGTAAGAAGAAGGTGAAATAGTAGGAGCAGTTCGAAAAGTGTGAATAGGTTTAATTAGTACAAGTATCATTGAAAAGTTAAATAAAACCAATGGAATATTGAAAGTTAACTTCAGTTTAAAAACATAACTTGACATGCTTTTATATAATATTGTGAGAGAGAGACACCCTGTATTCCATAGTATTCATACTAGTTGGACCCGTTGCACTCTTTCAATTATTCCTATTACTTCATCTAAGTCTTACACAGTTAAGCCAGCATTGCAGTGTAGCGTCAGCTTTTCAAAAACCTTGAAATATTCAACACTATGGTTATCATTGAACTTTTCAACGACATCCATACTAATTAACCCATTCCACCTTTCTTCTTTCACATTTAAGCCAGCATTGCAGTGAAGTGTCAGCTTTTCAAAAACTTGAAATATTCCATTGTATTGGTATCATCCAGCTATACGGTGGCATTCATACACATTTATGCCAGCAAGGCCAAAACCTAAAAACATTCTGCATCATTTATACATTAATGGTATTATTCAATGTCCAAAGCTAGCATTGCAGTGTAGCATCAGCTATTCAGCATGCAGCGTTAACACTTGCATTCTCTAGTTGTAATTTATTTTCCAGCATTCTATCAACATAGTGCTGGACAATCACAGGCTCTTGTCAATGTAAATATCCAAATTAATAATAATAATAATAATAATAATAATAATAATGATAATTATACTCCATAAGTGTTAATTAGCCAATCAGCCATAAGGAGGTGTAAACTGAAAGCCATCATTTAAAAATGTAAGATGCAGCAAACTGGAAGGTCTTCTACACATCAAGTACAGAGGTAGAGTTAGAATGTCTAGATTGTTTTTAGATCTGAAAGAATAATTTATGGCGCTGTTACAAAAATGCGCTTCACATGTGAAACCCCGTAAATGTTGTTTAAATTATAACTCAAAGAGCAATATTTAATGGAATACTTTAGAGAAACATAACGTCATACATTTCTATTTAAACTGTATGTCTTATATTTAGAGGCAGACGACACATGTAGAAATATGATTTAATTTTTATTTTATTGTTTTTTTTAAATATATTTATAAATTAGGAATATTTAATATCAAAATAATATTAATATTTATATTATATGTGTGTGTGTGTGTGTGTTTATTTTTTAAAATTTATTTAATTGATTGTGACTGGGCACACCTGTGCACCAGGAGAAAACCCAAACAGAAATTGTATTGAATTATATTTATATATGTGTATGTATCAATGTGTTTGTGTGTAATTGAGTGTTTTTTTTTTTTTTTTTTTTTTTTTTTTAATTGATTGTGAGTGGGCAAACCTGAACACCAGAAGAAAACCCAAACAGATATGAGGGTGTCAATTTAGAGTTTCCAATTAGCGTAAGTGCATATTTTTTGGATTGTGGGAGGAAACCTGAGTAGTAGGAGAAAACTCACGCAGACATGGGGAGAATATACAAACTCCTCACAGCAGGACAGGTGGAGGTGTTGCTGTGAGGCTGCAGTGCTAATCACTGAGTCACTGCACCACCCTTAATTTAATAGGATGAGAGGGTGAAGAGTCAGAGGGTAAGAGAGAAAGGGTGGCTTGAAGGAGGAGGTGAGGTAGAGCGGGGAGGGTGATGGAACGCTTAAGCTGGAAGGAAAGGGGAGCAACTGTTGTCAAACCTAAGCTGAACAACCACCAACCTCTTCCTGTACACCACATTATGTATTTCACACTTCTTTTTCCTGTGTATCCAGCTGAAAAAAACCCTTCTTCTTGGTCCCAGCCCCTCTCTTTTTCCTTCTTTTCCATTTTGTCCTTCTCTGCCTTCTCTTTCCTCACATGCATTGTGCTTTTCATCTTCAGCAGCATTGCCTCTCTATCCTCGGTCATCTTGCAAAACAGACCTCTCCTCTTCTTTTTCATTGTCAAACAGAGCTCTTTCAGCTCTGTCTTCTCTTCCTCGTGCTGTTTAGCTTTCACCTCCATATGTTTTTCTTTTGTTTTCCAGGCCTATTCTTTCTGTGCCACATCTTTTTTTAACTTTTCCTCCAGTTCCTTCTGCTTGTTCTCCATCTGTTGCACTTTAATCTACCATCTCGCTTCTGTCTTGGCGAGCTCCTTCTTGGACCTCTCCTTCAGATCGCTGTATTTCTCCTGCCATGCGTTCTCACACTGGCAGAATTCAGCTTCTTTCTTTAGCAGGTCTGTGATTTTTTTCTGTCTCTTCGTCCAGCTGTCTTGCCATGGATGTTAACTCCTGCAGGTTCAGGTCCCTGACGGTTTCCGCCCGCTCTGTCCGGAATTTCAGACTTTTTTTGAGTTAGAACATTTGTATCCCCTCCTGTTTGTTGGTCTGGTAGTTATATTGGTTTGCGGCAGTCCACTCCCTCTCCCTTGAAATGAGAAGCTCTTTTAGCTGTTTTTTTCATTTCCTGTTGGTCTTTGTAACCTTGCTGGCAAATGCTGCAACAGGCTGTCCATCTGCTTCTTCAGGCGATGGATCTCCTGTTGAGCGCCCCGTTTTTTTGGGTAATTTTTTCTATCCATGGCACTGTTGGTAGTAGACTGTATTTGTGCGTGGAAAAGTTAAACCGTCTATTTCAGAAACTGGTGGTCTGTAAAAGACTTTAGTTTTCTGTGGCAGACTAAAGTTTTGAGTAAAAACTTGTCTCTGTAGAAACTTGGCATCAACTGTAATCTGTGACACCCGTGTAAAGTAGGGCTGTAACGATTAATCGACTAATCGATGACTAATCGACTATTAAAATAATCGATGACTATTTTAGTAGTCGACTAATCGGTTTGAGTCATTTTTCATAGACAAGTGCTATAAAAGTACCCCAAAATACTCTTATTGCAGCTTCTTACGTTCAAATATTGGCAGCTTTACACACTCTCCCATGACGGTGAACTAAAACCCTTTGGCGTGAGTACGAAACAAGACATTAGATGACATAATTTGGGGGTTTGGGAGAGACAGACTGACATTTTTCAACATTTTAACACATTTTTTAATAAAATGATTAGTCGACTAATCGAAGAAATAATCGACAGATTAGTCGACAATGAAAATAATTGTTAGTTGCAGCCCTAGTGTAAAGTTGGTCAGTTATATTGTCTGTTTGGGTCTGTGAGCAATTTACAACCCTCAGAGAATTCTAAAATGACACATCAAAAGCACTTTCATCCCTTTGGTCCTCCGATCTCCTCATGTCCAAATGGAGCACAAACATTTCAACAGCTTCTCCATATCGACAGTTGCCGGGGGTCATGTTTATTTCCTATCGGCTGATGTAATTCTTTTTTTGTGTGTGCAAATTTTTTTCCCTTTTTAAAAACATTTTTATTGAAAATGTACAGAATAAGTATGGCAACATTTATGAACATCCATGGAGTACAGGGATGCACAAAGGAATTTCCAAAGCAAACAACAGTATAATAAATAAATGTCATCATCTTACAAAACAAGATTAAAAATTGATTAAAAAGGACATACTTTTAACCTTAAGTTCTAAATAAAAATGTAATATTAAACAAAAAAGGGGAAAATAGTATAATAATAATAGTGATAATAATAAAAATAATGAAACCAATAGCTTAACACACAAGGGGAAATATACATTTCTTTGAGTTATCTAATATAGTGTGAAAATGTTTTAGAATATGATGTCATTTTTGTGCTTTTATTCCTTTTATCAGTTTTAAAGATTTTATTTTTAAATTCATTCAAGAAAAAAAAATGGGAATGATTTCAGGATTCTGTTTTTATGTGTGGAAAAAAATTTATAAAAAATAGAATAACACTTTTTTTTTTTTTTTTTGAGATCATACCACATGTAATGTGTCTGGAGATAGAAGCTGAAAATGATGAGATTTTTTGTTTCATCCATTTGTGAATGTCAAGCCAAAATGTATACTTGCACTACATGAGATATCATTTTCACATGATGTGCTTGATAACATTCTTGTCTCATTTAGCCACTTGTCAGCGACCACCTTTTGTAACATATGAAAAGCTTCCAAATTCACAAGTGGGGTATTTACTAACGTATTTTGTGTCATAGAACAAAATGTGACAGTCTTTTAAATGTCATCTGTGTAGGATTTAAGGGGTAGATGGGTAGAAATGGATTACAATATAATAAGTAAGTTTTCTTTAGTGTGTAATCACCTGAAAATAAGAATCGTGTTTTCGTTACCTTAGAATGAGTCGTTTATATCTACACAGAGAGCAGGTCCTCGTCTATGGAGTCCACCATGTTGCACCGCCATGTTTCTACAGTAGCCCAGATCAGACAAACCAAACACTGGCTCTACATAGAAACAATCACGTTTTTGTGTTGGTCACTGTAGTTAACAGTTCCTGCCCAGAAGAGCAGTGTCAAAAAAATACACGCCACCTGTCTGATCACAGACTGCCGATTTGATCGCCCTGAGTCCCCACAGGATCAGCCAACTTCTGTTGCTGCAGTAACACGGTTTAGACCCCGCTGTAAACCCCAGATCTGTTTTTTTTGCTGGCTGAATTTGAGCTGCTGCTGCAGATAATTCCCAAGCTGCCGTCCGCTCTCCTCTGAGGGATGTCCTAGCGGTGGGGAGTGAGGCAGAGCATCTGTGGGCTCTGCTAGCTAGTTAACTGTATTTAACTGTTATTTAACATAATACCTTATTATCTCAATGAAATGTACTGAAACAGATGTATATGTGAAACCAAAATAGCAATTTATCATTCAGGTGGATTTTTTTCATCTACCAGCTGCCTTGGTCAGTAAGTGAAAAAGTTAATTTCGGACCCTGGTCAACAACAAGCTGCTTGTTGCTGTTGACTCTGCTCACCTAAACATACTCATCCTGTTAGATCTCACTGCTGCTTTTGGTATGGCTCCTCGGACACTCTGCCACCATCCAACCTGACCGACTGCTTAAATGAGATTAATGCTTGGATGACCTGCACTTACCTCAAACTTAACCAGGATAAGTCTGAGGCTATCCTCATAGCCTCACCAGACACTCCGCGCAAAGTCTCCTACCTAAATTTGTCCATCCCTGGTTTCATTACATCCTCTGTTGCTGAGGTCAAAAATCTTGTTGTAATTTAGAATCCACCATCTATTTGACACACATATTAAAAATCTCACCAGAATGGCCTTTCTTCACCTCAAAAACATCTCCAAACTTCACCCTCTCTCTCCCATTCTGTTAGTGAGACTCTGATACATTTATTACATCGAGACTAGATTACTGTAACGTCCGTCTCCTTGGTGTACCTGCCCAGGAGTTAAAAAGACGGCACTATATGCAAAACTGCAAGAGTTCTGAGGGAGCACATTATACCTACCCTTCAGCAACTTCACTGGCTCCCAGTAAAACACCACATTTATTTTAAAGTACTCCTCCTTGTCTACAAATCTCTTCATGGCATATAGTGGTAATCTACTAATTGAACACTTTCTTTATTATCTCTTATAATTAGAACCAAATTAGTTCTATTTCGGAAATTTTGCTCGGGAAAGTATTTGGGAATTAAAGATTCATTAACTGAAGCATTACCAATTTGTTATTAATCAGATTACTAAAACCCAATTGACATGCAGTGAACCTGGGACTTTTGGAGTCCCTGGGGTTTTGGGGAAGCTGCAGACTTTGCCTGGTAACCAACACTTATTTTCAGTATGAATTAATCAGATGATTATTTTTATGATTATTCTTTTATTCTTTCTTTAATCATCTAAAAGATTCATCCAAGAACCAAAGTGTGAAAAAACAACAATCCAACGCTGTACAGGGGGGCTATGTGGCAGACTGTTTTCGGTTGGGAGCAGTTGCCAGGCAACCAGCATAGACTCCAGGAAGTTACAGGTCCTCACCAAGAAGTAGTCTGTATTGAAGCACAGGATGGATGGGATATAGCTATGGCAAAATGACAGAAAATGCTTTATAGATAGGCTAAGCAAGAAGCCAAAAACGAATTAAAACAATGCGATTTTTGAATTGGACTTGGTTTAACATTCTGCACATAAAACAAAGCATGTCAGAGCTGGTAGTATTTGACTGCTGTAAGTGGTTTCTGCTCAGCTGGCTGTGTTGTGTCTCCGGTCCTCTGTACAGGTGATGATGACATGATGTGTGCTTATTTTCTCAGGGATCACCCAGCTGTGATAAAGAGACGCTTCACCAGTGTCCTCATCGTGTCGGGCCTGTCGCCTCTCTTTGTGTGGGCATGGAGAGAATTCACGGGTGTCAGGGTGAGTCCCTGTCTCAGAAACCACGACTCATAACACCTGAGGATTCCATTTAGAAGTTTGGCTGTACAATGTGCTGTTGTGTCATGTTGCTGTCTGATACAGCGGCAGTTGTATCACCAGACTGAATCAGACTTTTGACCTGTGTCAACTTGACTTTTCTGTGTGTGTGTGTGTGTGTGTGTGTGTGTGTGTGTGTGTGTGTGTGTGTGTGTGTGTGTGTGTGTGTGTGTGTGTATCAGACTGGCCCATCGTTACTGGCTCTCATGGGGATCCGGTTTGAGGGACTCATTCCTGCCATTGTACTTCCTCTGATGCTCACCATGGTAAGAAACTCTCCTTATTAAAGGGCAGAGCTTTTCATCCTGTGAAACCAAGATACCATATAAGGTGAAAGACACAGGTGCAGTCAAGTGTTTGTAAATTAAGTCATCCGGCAGAGTTGCCCTGGCTCTCTGGCTGTTACTTGAATTACAGGACCTATAGGCTGTACTTTGCATTTTCACATTGCCGTCCACTCGTGTGGCCACTGTGGACACAAAGAGCATAGAAGCAGATCAAGAGACAGACCCACCTCTCTCTTTCAGTCTCTCTCTCTCTCAGTAAAACTAGCCAGTGCTGATCGATTATATATCAAGATAATTTATTGCACTGCCTATTTCATCACAAACATGTCATGGTGATTAACTTGATTTTAGAATGTGACTGTTGCTTCATTGTTGAGAAGTGCTCTGCTGTGCATTAAGAAATACTTCCAACAGAGCATAGTAAGCAGTAAGGCTACCTGGGTGGGCTACAATAAAGACCAGAAATGGCTCTTTGTAGCTCATGGTGAGTTGCCTGTGACCGAATGACACAACATTGAGTATTACTTGAATATGTGATTCATGTCTTTCATTGCTTTTATATGGAAAATAATCTGATATGGTAATGAGCAGATTCTTTTCAGGAGTAGAGATAAAAGACCTGTTAGTCAAATCCAACCATGTGCCTGTCTTGTGTGTGGTCCTGTGCTGCAGGTCCTGTTTCTGGGCCCTCTCATGCAGTTGGCAATGGACTGCCCCTGGAGCTTCATGGATGGGATCCGCGTGGCTTTGGGTAAGGCGGCCAACATGCTGGATATTGCCCTCTTTTTTTTTTTCTTTTTTCTTATGTCGTCACAGATTTTAGGGCAGTTTGAAAACTGGATCAAATCTCTGCATAACTTGATGCTTCTGAGACATTTTAACTTTGAATCAGTTACAATCTGTGTTGTATCATTAACTCAAATGCCACTTAACAACAGTAATTTCCTTTGTCTGAATGTTGTTGCAGGAAGACTTTGTTTCAGTGTAAATCAGTGAACTGTAACAAAGTGGAAACAGAGGAACTAACCTCCTCCTCTGTCTCTGTCTTCCTGCAGACCCCTGGTTCTGGTCATTGTGCTTCAGTGACATGCGCTGGTTGAGGAATCAGGTGGTGGCACCGCTCACAGAGGAGCTGGTGTTCAGGGCCTGCATGCTGCCCATGTTGGTGCCCTGTGCTGGTCCCTTCACTGCCATCTTTACCTGCCCCCTCTTCTTTGGAGTGGGTGAGTTCTGCCACTGGTACACTTAAGCTATCCTCCTTAAAAACTATGAGTGTATTCATAATGTTACTTTGTCCTTCAGTGAATGGCTAGTAGCATAATTCTATTCTGTTTGATTAAAAGCAAAGGCCATACCAGTTTTTGCAAGTTTCAGCAGTTTAACTGCAAGCTGTGTATTTGTATGCCTCTGCACTGGCGATAGCCGTGGCCAGAAGATATGTTTTCAGGTTGTTCATCTGTCCCATCCTTGTGAACACAGTATCTCAAGAGCACCTCAAGGAAATTTCTTCAAATTTGGCACAAATTTTCACTTTAACCCAACAATGAGCAAATTAGTTTATGGTGGTCATAGGTCAAAGGTCATCCATGTTTTTACAGACATGGATGTAAACTGTAAGAGAAACTTGACTGATGTTTACCACCATTCCAAGCCTTCATTCATTTTCATATGTCCACTACATCGCCAAAAGTACTTCTGAACAATATATATGGACAGTTGAAAAAACTAAAGAAAGCTTTATTAAATAAATTGTATGCTGGAGCATAAAGATTTCCATTCAGTAGAACTAAGGAACCAGAATCAGAGAAAAACAGGCCCAGACCAACACACAGAAATATTGCACATTGATGTCCACATCCTTTTGGCCATATAGCAAGTGTCTTTGCATGGTTAAATTAAACTTTTTTAAATTTTTGAACAGTCCTTTTTAAACAGAAAATACAAAACAGCTGAATAACAATAGTATATGGGGCATGCTGTAACATTAGCAGTGGTGCAGAAAGTTTAGGTGAGTACTACTAACAGAAGCAATTTCCACTTGTTGATAATTCTGATATATCATGCATGGTTGGGGACAAATTGTAAACAGGACGAATCAATGGCGTCAATTACATTGATGAATAGCCCCACCCCTATCTATTTTGTTTTTAAATTTTGTTTTGAATCCAAGTAGCAGTCATAATAAAAATGATAATTATAATAAACTTTCTTTGTATAGCACTTTTCAAAACACAGTTAGTGCTTTAAGGATAAGGATGAGAGAAGGACATATAAGGACATGAGATCTATGGCTGATGTAAATCTGTCTCTCCTCCAGCTCACTTCCACCATGTGATTGAGCTGCTGAGGTTCAGACAGGGAACGCTGTCGGGGATCTTCCTCTCTGCAGGTGAGAACTGATGCGTTCAATCATGTGTCATCTGTACTGTGTGTTTATTGTGACTGTATGATGCTGTCAGTTGAAGATACAGTAGTATGAAGAAGCTGATGATGACTCCTGTTTTTCTGGTCTACAACAGTGTTCCAGTTCTCTTACACAGCAGTGTTTGGGGCCTACACTGCCTTCATCTTCATCAGAACAGGTGGGGAGCATTTTGTTTACATCTTACCTGTAAAGCTAAAGACACAGGTGCAGTCAAGGCAAGCGCAGGGGTTTAGTGTTGCTTGAGCCCACAGGAACAACACTCCATAGCGTTTTTTTTTCTCCAAGTGAGGATTAGAATATATACAGTTCACATTATCCACTCGAAATTAAATATATTTTTAAACACTTGAAGGTCCACTCATTACTAAAAGTGTATGTCATCTAAGAGAGACTATAAAAACTAATGGAACGGTCAAAGATGTCATATCAAAATTTTAGGTGTGCTGATGGATTCGCGCTGTCAACTCATGCATTGAGTAATATTACAAGTAATCATTCCACCTTAAAAGCTGCCGGCAGTCGGCCCAGTTAATTCTATTATTTTTCTCAGTCTACATCTGCTGCTAGAGGCAGCAAAACATCATTTCATTTTCTAGTTATAGGTTATTAATGTATGTAAGACTTTCCATGGTATGAACAATGGTTTCATAGGCCTCAAAACCAGCCACAACGGAGTCCTGAACAAGAGTGGCCATCCGCTATTGACCAATCAACGGACTGCATTGTATCTAGCTCCACCTTTTAGTACCAGCTCTGTGTGCAAGGTACCCCAACAGAGGGGTGACAAAATATGGGGACGCTAAGATAAACACACACAACTTTTCACAGTGGAAATGATTAAAATGTGTACCAAACTGAACTGAACTGAACTGTACCGGACTGCTTGGTGGGAACAGGGCTTATGAGACTTGGCTCTTTTACTACCCCTGTTACTTGCTCAACAACGGGACAACAATGCCCCCTCATTCTGGGTTTCTATGTTTTATATTACAGAATGGCAAAGCTTGAACAGGCTTTAGAGGGCGTCTTGTCTCATCACCTCAAAAACGCATTAACTTTCTAGTAAACAAACACGACATGGGCATCCTCCCCCTCCCACCTCTACTAAAATTTGATGTCCTTCATGTTGCCGTGCTCAGCTCATGGCCTGTCAGACACTTTTGGCTCCGTTGGTCTGTTCTTAAACAAACATAATATTATGTTAATCACGTTGTCATTTTGCTGATTACTGATGCGATACAGGTTGGAGTTAACACTGTGCAGCAAAAGTTGCTGAACACATCATTAAAAGGGCATTTAAATACAATAATAACAGTCATTAAAGAACCTAGAGAATAGAAAATGCCAGCTCATTCAACTAACTGGACTGACAAAACTAGAAATCAACCCAACTTAACTCCAGTGTTGATGTGTGTTGCAGGTCACCTGATGGGTCCAGTGCTCTGCCACTCCTTCTGTAACTACATGGGTTTTCCTGCAATCAGCACAGCGATGGAGCACCCCCACCGCCTCACCGTCCTTTCCTCCTACCTGATGGGGGTCGTCCTCTTTCTCCTCTTCCTCTTCCCCTTCACCGACCCCTCCTACTACGGTCTCCCAACACCAGTGTGCACCCTTACCTCCTCCCCCAGCTCCCTCTGCCTCTCCTGATCCCTGCCCCCACACACTTCTCTGCTGCTGTCACATCACCTTCCACTGATGAAGCAGTCAAGGGCGTATTTTTGCCAAGTTAGGGTTCAGGTCAGGTCCAGTTTGGACCTACAGCGCTAACAGCCATGTGGACTATGTTGCCATGGAGAGGTGGGGGAATCTGTAGCCATTTTCTGTGGTCTGTGGACCCTTGATATGTCAATGCATTTACATGACATATTTCAGTTAATCAGCTGAAGTACTTAGCTGACTCAGTTTAAGCAGGTGGGCGGTTCGTAATGGGAATGAAGTGTGACCGTCTGGTTCAAGGACAGTCTTTGTGATCTTTGGCCTTTGCTGCCATGCTGATACTGGTTTTAGTGTAGTTACAACACTGAAGGACAGTTCCTCCTCAGATCCTGTCATGCTGATAGATCTCATCAATTTGTGATGAAGCATCATAATGTACCTTTTTGGTGTACTCATATTCCACTCAGTCTGCTGCCTCTATTTTAAAGGATAATTCTGGTTAATACAACTTAAGTCTTATTTTAGTAATTTTGGCAGCCATTAATGTGAGTTATATTAGAAAATTATTGCAGAGATTTGGAAACCAAGACATCACAAAGAAGTCCAGTCAAACAGGTGTAAACAAAATCCCAGGGGAACAGTATAATTATTACAAAGGGTCTGTTTGCATTGGGGTCACACTGCAGCTATTCAGCTATTTAAACCCATTCCTGTGGTGCTTTGTTATGGATCCCACTGTGTGCTGTGATTGACTAGTACTTGTCTTGTGACCAGGGTTGGAAATTAACCTTTTTGTTCACCTGCCACCTGGTGGATTCTAAAATCTAGTCACTCAATAGATCATCTTGTCTTTACCTTTTTTTTGCATATTTTACCAGCATTTGGCTGGTGGCTGGTGCTAATTTCCAACTCTGCAACTAACACGTCGAGGTTGGAAGCGGTAAGGGTTAGAGCAAAGAGTTCATTGTAATAGCCAGTTTCAGATATTCTCTGAGATTAAATTGGTAAAAAACTGGTAAAGCACAGGACTTTCACACAGGAGACTTGTTTGAGTCCTACGTGAGTCAGTGTGGGCTTGTTACTTTTAGAATAAGTTGACATATTATTGTTGTTCTTAGGATGTATTAAGCTGCTAAATGTACACTGTGTACATAAACTTAAGCAGAATAGCTGAATAGACTTGCAATGCTTGCTAAGACACCAGGAATATACACCTGGGCGTGAATAGCTACATTGGCTATTCACAACCTGTTGTGAATAGCTACATTGTAAATAGCTACATTGGCTATTTACACCTGGATGTTATTAGCTACATAAATAAGTAGCTACAGCCAGTGTAGCTACTTATACCGAAGAGTAAATGGCTACATTGTTTATTTACATCTGAGTGTGAAAAGCTACATTGGCTATTTACACCCCAGTGTAAAAAGCACCTGGGTGCAAATAGCATCTGCCAAATTATTACCCATCTGTGAACATCAGTCCACTTCCTGGTTCAACAAGTTGTACTTGTAGTAGTTGTATTGCTAATTGTTATGGACTTGGTCACACTCGCTTTCAGCTTGACTCCCAATGACGTGGTTAAGATAATTTTGATAAACTGTGTCGCCCCTCTTAACCAATAGAGATTATGGCCTCTGAAAATAAGACCTGAGTTTTGTTAACCGGCAGTATAGGGTTTTGGGTCAAAAAATTAAACAATAGCTTCAGGTCTCAGGTCAGGTTCGGATTTTAAATTTGCCTGTACTAGTTGGGTTCGGTTGAATCTAATAGATGCATGTACTCTATAGGCCTGATTTTGCTCATTGTTGTAGTGAACCAGAATTAGCCTTTAACACCTTTGAGCACCTCCTGGGTGACACATGGGTTGTGGAGAAACAGTCTTTCTAGTGAACACAGTGAGAGTCTAACATCTCTAATGGCTGCACTGCATTCTGGTCTATAGATGTTCATAGAGGTGTTGGCATCTTTTCCCCTCCTGGTTGGAAATTTTCTTGATATGACTGTTCAATGACAAATGACCCTGCTGTAGCTGTACCAGAGTACTGGACTGTTGGGTGATGCCTTGGTGTGATGTAGGAATAGGAAATTTACACCAGGAATTCAATCTGCATCACCTACAGTTGTTTTTAATGTTGTGGTTTTGTTTTTAAACAGTGACATTTCATCTGGATTTCTTTGTTTGAAATCAGACACGAGGACTCTGCTGTTGCAGAGAAACGTTTTGCTGGAAGCGCTCAGTGTTTTGTACAATATATTAACAGTTATTTATATACCTCTGCATGTTTCAGTGCTGGTAGTTGTTTTTTTGGTGAACGTGGGTGACGGGATAGGTTTGGGGGGTGTTTACTCTTCATAATGGCTGAAACATACTCTGTGTAAGTGCACAATCACAAATGACAAACTGGTTGTACATACTCATAGGAAGGTCTAATGTCCTCAGGTAAAATGCAATAGGTGATACTGGTACTCAGGCTGGGCTGCCATGACAGTTGTGGAAAAAATGGAACATTGCACATTAGGTTTGGTTTATTTGCACCACTGTCACACCTGTTTGGTTTAAACAAACCCTGGTGTGTGTTTACCTGTTTAGTGTGGTTTGTTTGAGCTGATGAGAAAGCTGTCAGTCAGACTGTGGTGTGGACTAAACAACCGGATTGAGACTGCTTGAAAAGAAGATTATTTTCCCTTGTCAGTCACATAATCAAAAGCATTACAGAGTAACTTTGGTATTTATTGGATCCTATTTCCCATGTCCTTGTGTCTAAGTGACTAATGTGAACCACAACTTTTGATACTGGTCCAGTACTGAGCACTGCCAGCAGTGGCGAAACAGGCTACAATATAATTCTTGGGGGAAGCTAAGCACCATCAATTAACGCCTACTTAAACCAAAAAGGATTATACTCCTTAACAAAAAGGTCTGTTTCTATGGGTATCCTTTCAATAATGCTGTCAGACACTTAGAATAACAATCTGAGCCTGCCAGTGACAAAAACAAACACTTTATGCAGATGTAAATTGATGGTGCTCAGTTGCCTGCAGGGGTTATATTGCAGCCTGTTTCATCACTGCTGGCTGCAGCGCTCTCACTCAGTCCTGGACCAATTTGAAAAGTTGTTGTTTCCATTAGTCACTTGGACACAAAAATGCAAGAATAGGGTCCAGATTGGAAAATACCAAATGTAACCTTTAAATTTCAGTGAGCTGTGCTTGTATCATCCATGTACTTTAGCAGTTTATGAAGTCCAGTACGAAGTGCGGGACAAGTGTTTTTTATTTTTTTCTCAGTCTGGACCAACTGAACCTTCTTCTTGACTTCCTCTTGTTGTTCAGCAAAATACAACAAACAAATTTGATTACTTATGACTCAACTTGACAAAATCAAAAAAGAATTGCAACTCCACTTGGACTTTAACACCAGTGACTTGTGACTTCACTTTGGGAAGATAAAGATGAGCTGAAGACAATACAGGACAGAAACATACAAAATTAATGTAAATTTAATATATTATTACTGTGTTAGTAAATTGGGATTACATATGGGATTTGAAAGTCAAGAGATTGCAGTATAAAGAAATTGGTCCCATCTGATATAATCCAAAGCTTAAGGAATTCATGGGACATATTTTCTTACACTCTAACTCCTGAATTTGAGTTTGTGTAGCCTGAAGCGTCTGCATTCGTGTCCTTACAAAGAGTATGTTTTTGGTCTTGAAGGTGGAGATAATTATTAGCTGTCTTTTTTCTGAGGATCTTTACTTTGAGTTCCTAAAATGGCCTATAAGCCTTTTTATCATATGCTGATTGCTAATTGTTTTTCCATTTTGAGCATCTTGCTCACAGGAGCTTACAGTCTACAAACCAGTCACTATTCAGATTTGATTCTCTGATTCCTTTAGACTGTCTCTCACCCAGTGTATGTGTAGATGCAATATGTGTGATAATGCTTACTGCTCCTATTCTCTCTTGCTTCACTCATATATTGCCTTTAATTGAAGTGAGCCCAACACTCTCACACTCAGGTGTCATTTAGTAGAGGCAAGAATGCTCCAACCACTGCACTGCATGCTGCTAGTGCTGTATTTACAATGCAGATCCAGAAAAAGGTCAGTGTGCACATGACCTACCTTATCAAGGGAAACTCACTTATCTGCTTTAATAGTTTTGGCCATCATTCCCATCAATTCTGAAAACATTTCACTCACTAACACAGGTAGCTACACAGTTCAAACACAGTCGCATGTGGTTGTAACACAAGCAGTCAGAAAGGTTATAGGTAAATCAACTGTTTGTTTCCCCAGTTTTACTTTAAAGGGACAGTTCACCCCTAAATCAAAAATACACATTTTGTCCGCTTACCTGTAGTGCTGCTTATTGGTCTAGATTGTTTGTTGTGAGCTTCCAAGTGTTGGCGATATCGGCTGTAGAGATGTCTGCCTTCTCTCCAGTATAATGGAACTAGATGGCACTCAGTTTTGGTACTCAAAGCACCAAAAAAAACCCATTTGAAAAATTCAACAGTAATGTGTCTTTGCAGAAAAAAACTAAACCAGAACCTGCTCATAAAGACATGGCTGCGTAGCACTGCTAGAGGTCAGACACTCCACAGGTTACCTTTAAAGAGACAGTTCACCCCCAAAATCAAGCGTACATATTACACCTCTTACCCGTAGTGCTCTTTATCAGTCTACTTAGTTTTGGTGTGAGTTGTCAAGGTTTGGAGATATTGGCCGTAGAGATGTGTGCTTGCTGTCCAATATAATGGAACTAGATGGTAAAAAAAACCCCAACTCAACAGCAATGTCTCTTTCCAGAAATCATGACTCAGTTACTCAAGATAATCCACAGACCTTGTTGTGAGCAGTTTCGTGTAGGAACTATTTAGTGTCTATCAAAATACACTCGCCTACCATATCATGCAGAAGGAAGCGTGCCTCTACCGCTAGCTTCCCTAGCACCACTAAGCCTGCTGAAGTTCCAGCTCATCTGAGGAGGACGCCATTAATATTTACATCTCCAGATGTTATGAGCACAAGCCTCGCGTCCATGAGTAGGTGCACACTTCCTCCTCCACGGTGATACGGTTGGCGGGTGTAGTTTGGTAGAAAGACAGTAGTTTCTACATGAAACTGCTCACAACAAGGTCTGCGGATTATCTTGAGTAACCGGGTCATGAGTAGAGAGCAACAATTGCCTAGTATACTGATTTTTTTCAGTGGTTGTTCTCACCAGACCTTAGCAATAGTCATTAAATGCCATCAGAATCTGTTAGAAATAATGGCCAAAACTTTATGAAGTCAGAGTTGTGTGTACTAGACTTCTGCGCAATCTTGTCATATTCTCGTTTTCTAAGGGCGACATCGGGACGCATCGCTGGCTTTATTTCTTTAAAAATGTTATTTAATTTGACTTTACAGAGTGATTGGTACAACCAGCCAGTGTCCTTGCTGTGAAAACAACCAATGTGTAAAACTAGAATATAATTGCTTCATGGGAGCTGACTGATTGACTTGTTAACTTCTCACTCCCAGGGGCAGAGCACCAAACTCTGAGCCTTCCCGCTCCCTTCCTCTTTTGATCCGTCTTTCTCATGCACCTTTTGAATTTTTATCACAAAGTCACTTTGTTTTTTCTTTTCCTGTTCTTGGGGAAATATATGAGCAGCATAAGCAGTCACCCACTCAGCAGTAGCTCAGTTTAGACACGAATTTCAGTGCAGGGGCGGACTAAACCATTTTGCGCCTTTAAGGGGTGAGAGGGGCCTCAGAGAGCTTCCACTATTTTTTAATACAAAGTTCAGTCTTTTGACTGATTTATTCAGTCAATTTAATTTAGTTATGTCACTAATTATTTAGAAATAAAAACTGCAAATGAAACCAAACTTTTAATTTCAGACTTTTTAAAGGCCCTAATTTCTTTGGGGCCCTGGGTAATCAGTCCCACTTTTCCCGTCATGACAACGCCCCTGCTCTTCCACTGGTTGAGGTTATTTGTAGCTGACAGGTATCTGAGGTGCTTCTGAGAGTGACAGAACTCAAAATGGCAAAAACACTCCAAGCTATATTTATACTGTGAAGAAGAAGAAGAAGAAGTGGGCTGTTTGGGTCTTCAGCAATAAATCCTGTATGCAGGAACATTTTTTGATCCATTTTATGTGACTGAACATGTAAAGCAGCAGATGGAACATGTCTGTTTATGTATAGTAATTATTCTTGGCCATTTGAAAACCCAGTGGTGGTAGTGGAGTCGGTGAGGTGTAGCTCACGTACATAAAGCTGCCAGCAGAGGGAGTCAGAGCACTTTGACAGAGGCAGAGCTGCTGTGAAGTCACTGAGGGAGACTCTCCATTCTGTTTATCAGCCTGTCTGACATCTGTCATCTGTCACTGGAAAACCAATTCACTCTAACTTATTTTAACTTTAGCTTCAACACAATTACGCCCCAATAGAGGAGACTGATGCAGAGAAGAGGGACCCTGTGGTGAGACTCTCACTGATGCTGGATCCCTGTTAGAGAGTTTGTTCTTCCTCCGACATTTTGTGTTCCATTGCAATAGATTTGTTGTCTTATACCACATCCATACTCTACAAATAAGCTGAACAATAGTCCATAACACCTTGCCCCAAGGTTGAATTTTATTCACATATTAATGCATCATCTATTAGAGTTAGAGGTGCAGTCTAGGTTTCACTGCAGAGTTTTGTGACCTGGTCTTTACAATAATCCCCAGGACCTCAGTCAGTGTGAGTCGTGTCTGTGAGCCACTATCGTGTAGTTAGGTTTTCAAATATAGGGTCAGGGTTAGGGTGAAAATTTGACTATATAGATTTGATAATATGCCTAAAACCTATATTAAGCCACTATGTGTAGATTTTACAATACATGTAATTACAGCATCTTTCAAATGATTTTCATGGTAGGTATTTTTTGTTTGTAGAAAAATGAGCCAGTTCCAGTGATTATTGGTTTCAGACTTTGGCCTCTAGTTTCCTGTTGATGAACTGGCACTGACGCTGTGGTGTTCATCTGTTATGAAACTAGGGGCTGTTTGTTGCTTTCAGCCTTTGATTCTCAGTGTCCACGGGTGATGTTTCCATAGTTACTTTGAGGGTGTAGCCAGGGCCACCCATAAGAGGAGAAAGGGGGGCCCATGGAGGCCAGCAATAATAACCACATTTTATTTTGAACTAAAATATCCACCAAGGAATTTATTGTGTTTTGTTTTTTTTTTTAGTAAAATGTGTCCTGTTTCATAACAAAGTGCTCTCTCATGAAAATAGTATGAGTCTTTTTTTTTTGTCTGTACGCAACTATTGCAAAAAAGAAAACACGGGTGGTGGGCCACATGGTCTGAGAAATTTACTGATCTAAGCTAAACATTAGCAAATGTTCGAGTGAATTTCCCTGCTATGCCGGGACCTGCACATGTATCAGGATACTAGAAAAGAAAAAGAGGAAGCAGGAGAGGGCCTTAAACCCAAATAATAAAGTAATGGCAAACTTTTTTCAGTCAGCTAAGAAAGCTGCTCCCAGCCAGGCTCAGTAGGCTAACGTTACAGCGAGGTAGCTTGCATGAGTGAAGGAGCCACCAGACCCCACTTGGAAAGGGCCCATTTAATGGACTTTTTCAGGGGCCCAGACATTTTTGTGGGTGGTGTAGCAGTGTACATTACTGTTAGCCACAATGTCTTGATGCTACCACTGGTGGGTGCCACATTAAAAAAAAAAAAGCTGCACATAGTGGCTTTCATTTATTTAAGTGAAATCAACATCAATCAATTAATCATCAAAGATCAATGTTTGAAATCTCCCACAACCTTACCTGCCTGTTTAGTGGGTGCTATACCATTGTTCCGATGGCCCAAAAATTCGAAGCCCCATTAGTCCAAAAAAATGTCCCACTGGACTGAAAGCTCATTTCTCAGACAGCCTGTTATCCCAAAAAACAAACACCTATTGCTCCTATGTCCTGTTTCTCCAAAAATACAAATGCCTTGCAGTTAGATTTACTCTCCCAGTGGTTTTTGAGCCACTGATCCCAGGTGTTCTTACAGACCCTTTGTGGCATCTGACCACCAAAGCTGAGCGTTTTTGCCGACCATTCGTAGCGTTTCTCTGTAGCATTTGAACCACCGATCCCAGGTTGTTTTATTGACCCCCTTGCGGCATTTTCCAGCGGCATTAGAGCCACCAATCCCAGGTGTTTTACCAACCCCTTTGCAACATGTCTCAGTGGCGTTGGAGCCACCAATCTCAGGTTGTTTTACCAACCTCTTCACGGCATTTCCCAGCAGCATTTTAGCCACTAAACGCAGCAATTTTTCACTGATCCATCCCTGCCTTTCCAGTGACTTTAGTGCCACCAAATGTGGGTGTTTTAAGCCAAAACATGATCTTTTCCTAATCATAAACAAGAGGTTTTTGTGCCTAAACCTAACCACTCTCTACCAAAGCATTTTTGACAAATGAAACCTATGTGTTTTACAGAAATGAACAATGGCATAATTTTTCCTGGTGATTGGTTTGTCTAACTGCAGGGAGTGTGCATTTTTAGAGAAACAGGACTTTGGAGCAATGGCCATTTGTTTTGGGGATAACCAGCTGTCGGAGAAATGGGCTTTTGGTCCAATGTGACATTTTTCAGACTAACAGGGCTTAGGAATTTTGGTACGTTGAACAACAAACCCCATTAAGAGACCAAGTGCAGGACCAAAGGGACACAAACTAATAAATATGCGCTGTTATTTCTCTTTGGAGCACTGTTTTTTAAAAGGAAGCAATCACTTTCTGCAGGAAAAAAAACCCTTCCAATCCCGCCATGAAATGACATTCTAGATCAGATCACACGTTGCCAGCTGTTCTGTGTCAAGCTTCATATTAGCACTTTCAATTTCCAATTCTCTCCATTAGAAAAGGCACACAGCAGGTTCAGCCTCTGTCCCTTTTACTTATTGTTTTATCCATTGAGCCCTTTGCTCAGGCTGTCCCCCTATCAGCTAATCCAAATATCTTATTTAGTGTCTGTGAAAGCGGCACAGCTTAAGGTTGCTCCCTTTATTTTCCTCACAGCCAGCTCAGCAGTGATGAGTGATCATGCATTGTTCCTTCACACACAGCCCAGACATTACTCACAAACAGGCTGTCACTCAGAATACTTAAACTTTTGTCTCTGTGTGATGTTGAGCTTTTCAGTTTCCTGTCAGCGGCTTAACCTCACACAGGATTGGGGTGAAACTCTATTTTTTCCGTCACTGCTGTAAAAACAGAATCACTCCATGTTTCTTTCTCAAACAGCGTCCTCAGCCAACAACAACACACCAGTATTTGCTGTTGAAGATGGTGAAGCTGTATTAATATGCAGAGAGCAGCATCGACAGAGACTGCAGAGTCTATTTTTGCTAAGCTTTAGCAGCTCCGTTATTTTAATACACAACACCAGGAGGAAGAATAATTTCAAATGTGCATTTTCAGAACTTGTGAAAAAAATGAATCGTGAGTCAGCTGGTGAGACAGAACTCCACAGATGTTTATATTGAGCACTATCTTTTGTAATCAGATCTATTTTGGTGACAGGAACAGAGTGTACAGATATGTGCATGTATTTTATGCTCACTGTGTCACACTTGTTGTACAATTCAAGTTAGAGACGACAGAACCGTGTTTTAGTATGACAATCTTTTACAGAAACTTTGGAATCACTCTGCAAAATATCTATTTGTAAATAAAGAATGTTCTTTTATACATCGCTTAGTCTCTGTGCTGTTATTGATGCCTCAGTTAATTTTCTCTCCGTGGTCTTTGTGAACCATTTACGCTTTATTTTATTAAATTATAATGAGCTTTAGGATACACTGCATCATTTTGTTATAGATAAGATTAGGATGATGTATTCTGTTGAAATCTGTCATGTGTCCTAAAAGCGAAAAACATTCACATAAAGCAACAGTATTGTGTTAAATAAACATTATCCATTTTATCCTTGAATTGACCAGGGCGTCTGAACAAAACATTAAGTGCAGGGCTGCCCCCTGACAGATTCAAACCGTCAATCAGACCCCTCAGTCGACTGAGATTGCTTGCAGTCTCTTTTTTAGCTAGTTGGTGTGCTGTGCAGTGTACTTCTGGACTTCTGGGTATATTTTGGTTTAGAGTGAGCACTCTTGCCTTTCACGCTCAGAGTCTTACAGTGGACAGTTTCTCCTCCTCTGTGCTGCTGCATCATGTCCACAGCCCGCTGTACCAAAGAGAAGCATGAAAGTGAAGAGTGCTCACTCTGCAGCAAAATCTGGGGACCAAAATGTCCCCAGAAGCACACTGCACAGCACAATTACCAGCAAAAACAAAAACAAGATAAACGGCTGCTTTACTTAAAGCTATCGGACTATCTCAGTCTCCAACTGAAGATTTGAATCTCTGACTTTCAAGGAGCAGCCCTTACTTTAACACAATATATACCGACCATGTAACGCTGCGTTCAGAGTTTGTGGTAATTTCATATACATCTGTGCCACCAGGTTGGAATAATCACACCACTACAGTATTTTAGACTATTTGTCTAAGTGGAACATTATGATGTTCCAGGGTCCAGTGTTAAAACACTTCATTTTATGTTGTTTGAAGTTTATCAGTATTACTTGTGTGGCTGACAGGAAATCCAGTGTGCAGAATATATAAATAGTTTTTAAATACGTCAGCTAAAACTCTCTTAATCAGTGGATTCATACCACAAGTGCAACAGTGTACCAGCTGTATTTGATAGTATACAATGACTTTTGTTCCATGGTGTAATCCTAAGCCTTGAGTACTATCTTCATCTGTCAAACTTTACTGCAAGTTGTAATGTTAGCAGTACGTGGATGATAGTATGAAATGCGATTTAACTTTTGTTATTGTTTTAGTAGTAGTATTAATTTAGTACTATTACGTTTCTCTGCAGTGTATTCCATTGCTTTTTGTTGCCTAAAAAGCCATTGGAAACACGGCAATGACTCGCTAAAAGACAACCGGTTTTGTTGTTTGTTATTTGTTTGTTGGTCTTGAACAAAGGTCTGCAGCTTGCCTGCTGAGACAGAGTCAGCTCATATACTACATCACCTTAGAGGCATTGATATGATACGTATGAAATGTACAAATGTAACATATTCGTAGTTTGCAGAAATGTACAATGCCAAAATGTTCTTCTGGCGACAGGGCTGCCCCAGGTGATGTTACCTTACCCAGGATATCTTCTCGCTATCTGGTTTGACTAACCCCAACATTGGCCGTCTGGATGACCGGTACTACAAAGCTGGTTATCAACTAGTTCAGTCAACTCTGGGTTTTCCTATCCAGCCACGAGCGTGTTCATGTAAAAGGGGTGGGGGTGTTAATTGTGAAGAAGAAGTAGAGGAAGTAGGCTGCTTCATATGATATGACATGAAACAGTAGGGATAGGGTTTGGTTGAGGAGACATTAAAATGTCAGCGACGTGGATGTAAATGACAAACTGTAATTTAAAATGGAAGATCTAGAAACATTGAAGAGAACTGAGACTTACATTACGTGCAGGTAATACTAAGGTATGGGCCTATGTGACATTAGTATTTTTTTCTGTTTAGTTGGATGATGAGGAATCTACTGTGAATATGTCACATAACACTCAAAGTAAAACCAGTGTGTTTCTGCTGCTGAAGTAAAGGGTTGAAAAGTAGTAAATAACTATCGGTTGGTCTATCTGGCAGAAATGTTATAATAACGGGAACCAATTAACAGTGTGTGGATTATTTTACTAATAAAACATCTGTTTTATCCTAGTTCTCATCACATAGGTGTCTCATGTTATTCTGAGCTGCAGTGATGAATCAGTGTGTAAAAGTAGCAGCATGATCAGCAATCACTGTGGACTAAAGTAAACTTAAATAATTTCAAATAGTACTAAAATCGTGTGTTTAGTGCTGTAAACGATCACTGTGTTTGTTAGAATCTCTGCTTTAAAACCAGTGGGAATAGAGCCCTGGAAATATTAAATGATTCTCCTGACCTATAACAGCATATAGACTCCTCTTTTTTACCTGTCACTCCAGACTTTAATTCATGGATACTTTTTTTCCTCAGCGATCTGTTTGTTCAGAGGTCAGGATGTAGACAGGCTGCGAGCTGATACCCTGAAGTTCTCCGGAGCAGGTTAACTGTTCAGCATAACTTACCACGGTAATTTATCCCGGTAAAAAGAGAACCAGCTTGGTAGTACTGAAAACCCAGAGTTAACCCTGAAGTTACCTTGCTAACCTCAAATTCCGCTTCGTAGTCCAGGCCTCAGATGGGAACAGGTATTATTGATAGATAGCACTTCATTCACATAACCAAAACACTTCAGTGGCTTCCCTGTATTAACCACACATCTTTTGAGAGGTTAATTTGTTTTTTACAGTGTCGGCCCATGGCATAGGTAGAACAGGTGAATGGCCGCCGTCATCCGTGGGGGGAGGAAAAAAATCGAAATGTTTTTTTTTTTCTATTTTTTACTAATAGTCTTACCACTATTACAGAGGGCCACAACAACATAACTACATAGCAAAGCCTACTAAATAACAGAGAGGCCTTTTTTCGTGGGTTCCTTGGCGGGGGGCCTCGCCTAGGGCAGTGTACTAGGGCCACCACTGGTTCTTTAGTTACAGAAAACATATTATTGTAGCATTCTCTAGAAGCTTCAGTGTTTATTGCATCCAACAACACTTGGCACTTGGGGTAGAACAACTCCTAAAGTGATATGACATTATTATATATTGTCACTTTTGAATGTTTTTATGGTTTAAGTGTTGGCAAACAGTGTATTTACAAATCCAGGATTTATAGAGCAACATTAACATTCATTTGGAGTCATGTTTGTGGCATCTGCTGAATGGAATACTGCTCCATTTCACAACATTCTCTTGAGTAAATTAAAGACATCATCAAACAGCTCCTTATGAGGTGCTTTATTGTTGCCTCCTGTTGTTTAAATGTTTATCTGCAATGCTAAAATGTAGTGCAACAAGTAAGGAAAAGTTAGAAAATAAAAGTAGAGAAAGTCATAAAGTCAGCGCTGTCAGCTGTAGCCTGGTTTCTAACATATTGCTGGTTTGGTCATGTGGCTTCAATTTCACAGCTCTTGTCATATCTCAGCTTCCAGATGTACAAGTTTGTCTTCCCCAGTCCTGTTGGATTTTTAAAGGCTTACACTTGAGAAATGGAAACTTGTGATTGACAGTTGAGAGAGTGAGGATGCAGGGTAATCTCGCTGTGTTCATTTCACTGCATTTAAATTCAGATGGATCTCCCAACGGTGGAGGAAATTAAAAGGAGGGAAATGTACATATGTTCTGTCAGTCAGACATGTTGTGCTCTGTCTGCTGCTGAAAACTAGAGAAAACTGACTGTATTTTTTAAGCTGGGTCTTATGCTCATAAATCTAGCCTTCTGACTGATACTAAGTTCACACATTTAATGTAGAGATTTGGAAAATGTAAACTCTTTATCCAACTGAAAAATAAAAAATAAAAATTAGAGCTAGCTGCAAAGAGGGCTGCTATAGGGGTTGGGAAACATGGACTCCGCCAAAACATCAGGGCAAGCAGCAAGCTTTCCAAATAAACTTAAATTTTGAATTAATGATTTTAAACACTTGGACATGAGTCCAACAAAAGTAAACACAGTAGTTAAGCCCCCTGGATTAGCAATTGTAGCTAACTAGCTAACTGACATTACGTCTGTAGCCTCAGTTCTGTTCATTCAGTTCATTCGCCAGTTTTTAACATCTATCCATCCATTTTCAACCACTCCAATGAGGCCAGGTTGTGGGAGTAGCAGGCCGAGCAAATTACTCTGGACAAACCTCTCCCCAGCAATGCTTTCCAGCTCCTCCTGGGGGATCCAGAGGCGTTCCCAGGCCAATTCAGATATATAATCCCTCCTGCATGTTCTGGGTCTACCCCGGTACCTCCTACCAGTTGGACGGGCCTGGAACACCTCTAACGCCCAGGAGGATCCTGATCAGATGCCCGAACCACCTCAACTGGCCCCTTTTGAGCTCCCTCCCTTCACTACCAATTCTTTCTGTTTTTTTCCCACAATTAAAACAATAGTAAGATTATCCTTGTTTGCAACACTTACATAGACATTTATCATGCTCTGTCTCACTCATTATTACCCAACCCAGTATAAAAAAACCCAACAATGCACTATGCATCTGAATACAACATTGATTTGTCTGTATGTGTCTCAGTAAGTGTGTGGTTGTTGAGGCTGTTGATATGACTCTTGCGGCTCTTACTGACTGAACCTGTCAGTACACTAATGGTTAGCTGTCAGGCCAAAGATAAGCTCTGTGTTTTCCAAAGAACATCAAGAGGCTTAGTCCTCCTTTTACCCGGCAACAAAAATGCTGTGTCCTGCACACACTGCAAGCACATTTTTGTTAATGCATGGTGAAAATGCTGATGTAAAAGATCATATTAGAATGGCCAAAAAGAAGTGATGACTACAAGCAGTATAAACGCTGCTGACAGCCATCTCAAATGGGCAGCTCTGGAGGGACCTTTGCCGACCATCTGGTGAAGCACAACCAGAGCTGTTGATCCATGGACTGTGCAGCTGGTCTTGTCTGTTATTACACAGTCTTCAGAAAAATTTTTTTTTTTTTGGATGATAAATATTCCCCCTCTGCTGAGGTGCTGTCAGTGGCGTTGAAAGGTGTGTTTCGTAGGTGTGCTAAGCGCTTAAACAACTGTCCCATATCCTGACAACTATGGTCTGTGCATAAGCACATACAAGTGTGTGTGCATGAACGTATGGACTGCTTAAAGGTCCTGGTTTGGGGGTTTAAAAATATGGTCACACTGTAATAGAAATTGAAACCTTGAAATAAAATATACCTCCCATGAAAATTTTGCAATTGTTTGTGAGGGCGTATTAACTCATAGTAACTTAACAGTCCATAATATCCACCAGTTTCAACTTTTTTGCTGATCTCTGCTGCCAATAATGTTTAAGCTGTACCATTTAGTCCTGCTGTTATTGCAGACATGAATGAGCTAACCACAGCCACTCTAGACAAGCCAGTTTGCAATAGCTTTGCATTAACTACTGATCCAGGGGGCTCATTTTTGTGTTTAATTTAGGTTGGCCTTCAACACAAACATCTGAGATGTATCACATCATCCTTACTTTAATGTTCCCATATAATCAATCTACCATTTATTCATTAATGTTTTTATTTATTTCACAATAACTAGTTGCTAGTTCCTAACACGGACAGGCAGAGGGTACTTGCTGTAGCAAGATCTGTGTGGGTAAATGAGACCCTAAAAAAAAGGGTGGATCACGGGGAGTACCACCAGTTGGACCAGATGTTTCACCTCCATGTCGGCCGTTTCAAGTACTTCACTTACATGCTTCTGCGCCTGCTGTTTTCTATTGAGATGGTGGTAATTGCGGTTTGTAAAGTCGTATAGCTCGGGGTAACCGGCAACCAGCGCTAGTTGGTCCAGGAGCTTCACCTTGGCGATGGCCATTTCAAGGCATATTTTAGGGTGACTCAGGGGCAGAAGTTTGAAGTTTTTTCAACTCAAGGAGTTCAGAGCGCTCGGGCAAAAATGCCAGACGCTTAGAGCTGCTAAAACGCTTTTTGTGTGATCAGGACCTTATGCTGCTTGCCCTGATATCTGTTTTGCTGGAGACGCATTTCCCAAATGGCAAAGTTAGCATGAGAGGTTGGGGACTCGAGTCACATGACTTGACTACACTTGAGACACAAATTTTAGGACTTGAGACTTGCTTGACTAACATTGATTGAAGACTCAATTTAAATTTGACTTGGTATTCATGACTTGAGTCTTGATGTAGCCTTGAGAAAGACTGGGCGCCCAGTGGCTTAGTGGGAGCAGGTGTCCCACGTACGAAGGCAATGTCCTACCTGCAGCGGACACAGGTTAGATTCCAGCCTGTGGCTCCTTGCTACATGTCATCTCTTCTCTCTCCCCCCTTCACGCTTAGACTGTCTTATCAAATAAAGGCAAAAAGCCAAAAAATGGAAAGGATCTGACTTGTTTTTATTAAATAGTTGCATTTTTCTTGATATTGAGAAGTTACGTTTTGTTTTTGATGATGTTGTTTTTGGTCAGAATGCACACTATTATGAGAATAAGATCCACGTTGAAAAATACTGTTAATTTACTCTATGACTACAATAAACTACATCCCTCCATCCCCAATCTTAAATTCTCCATCCTCCCTTGACTTCCTGCTGTCCCTTTCGTCCTCTTCCTTGCTGCTTCCTTCCATCGTCTCCTATAACTCTTCCCCTTCTTTATTTATTCCTCATCCATTTCCTCTCCTCAATCTTTTGCTCCCTTTATCTTCACCTCTGTCCTCTATCTCCTCTGTCACAATCACTCAGCTTCAGTTGAAAACAATCAAATGTAAATTTAAAATGGGAGGAATTAAAATGGCCTCAAGAGAACCTCAACAGCCCCAACAGAGGAGAGTTAAACTAGGAAAAGAATGATTACCAATTTCATCTCATTACAGTGACAGGAGAGGGCAAAAGTTCCTCTTGTGATACTTTGATGTTCTCTCAAGAGATGTAGTTTTACTTGCAAGACAGGATTAAGTAGGCAGGGGGCTACACACGATTTTAGAGGTACCACAGTTATAGCTCGACTAGGCTATTTAATTGGACTACTTTTCCCAGTATACAAGCACGGGAGGGGAATTGAGTTATTAAACGAATCATGTCCAACTCTGCTAAAATGGGTGGTGATATTCCCCCTTTCAGCTTGTTAGTATTTGACCTTTTTCTGGTTGACCTATTATGTTACAGATGAAACGAACGACAAACAAGTTAGCTACAGTTAGCTAGAAGCAAACTGGTACCATGGTGGACAGTTTTACAGCTCTGTGCATTTTGTACATGCTGTAAGCCTTACTTTTTGTACAGATAAAATACACGCTGAAAGCAGATTGTGCTGTGTTGTTACCTGTTTCTTCTTCTGTTATGCATTTAATGCTATTCGACTTCTGGGTCCAAGCTTGGGGCAGAACGTGTTTAGCATAAGATAGTTGTTTTGTCAGTGAACCTTGTGAATTATAATGGAGCTGAATTTTGTAGCATTACCTTGGTTAAATGTTGCTGTTATTCCTGGCTTTATATGAGTTGGGGAAATCTCTGCTAGCCGCTAAGCTAATTAATACAATGTAAAATGCCATAGGCTTGTGCTAATAACATTAGCATGTTTTTTTTTTGTGGGGAAAATATGTCAAGCAAAAGACAAGCGCTTTTTCTGTGAGTCTTGCGTTTTAAAATGAAGCTGATTTGTGTGCTTGTGTTTAAAATTGTGGCAATTAAGCCATGTTTAATGCGTGTTTTTGGTGTGTTGAGTCAACTCAACTTTACAGCACAGAAACCTCACTGCTGACAAGTGTTTTGGAGGTGTAACTGCAGAGTGACACAGACACACTACCACACAAGTATAAGTGCTCACGGTGTAAGCCATGTGCATAGGCTACAGCGTAGGTTTGCATAGAGCTGACGCACAAGTATTAATCCAACTTTGAGAAATTCGATTAGTACAATTTCACTCAGACTAACATGTTAACATGTATTTTAAAAGTCTGGTTTTAGTTGGACTAACACAAAAAATCGTTTTTCTCTAATGTCATGTAAACATACTGATTGTAATGATGACTCCTGTCACGATTGGATAATATAGGTGGTGTAAATCTTCGCCAAACACTGACAGAGGTGTTGTGTCTGCATGGCATCTCTGTCCCACTGGGTATTCTCTTTAATGAAACACCCCAGCTGTCCTCTCCTCATGTTATCAATTCTCTACTGCACACAACATATGTGGCTCGGTGGTATGGCGTCATTCTCCTCTCCAGGTTCAGTAAATAAACCGAGCCCAGCCGCGGCTACAGCAGCCACTTTGCTGATTAGTAATACTGTTTGGTTAACCCATTCCCCTCTGCCTGGCACCTCTCTCTCACTGTCTCAGTATGTATAGACACAAATATACACACAGGCTCTATCTAACATGTGAGTATGGCACTCTCTCTTTGTGATTACATACCAGTGCGATCTCACAGCAAGCCAGGCTCAAGGTTGTTATTCTATCTGCTGTGAAGGCTGATAATTCCTGCGTCCAGGACATACTGTGAGCCACACTCTGAGGTGTTAGAGTGTGTGTGGAGAGTGGAGGGGACAGGAGGAATGTGTATGTGTGTGTCAGAGAGAAAAGTGAGGGTGCATTCATCTTCCAAGTCACCGTTTTATTAGACGGGGGCAGAAGGTACACAGCATTCACACGACCCTTGTTTGTGTGTGTATAACCATGACTCCTCTCTGCAGGATGACAAATATGCTAAAGGAATTCCTGCCTGCTTGGATTAGTCTCCTCATTCCTCCTCTGTGTGCATGGTTAAGAGCTATGGGCGGGGGAAAGAAAGCAAGAGGGCAGACACGGAATGTGGATCTGATTTATCTTTTATAGTAAGTGTCCCATAGTTTGGGAGCTCCAAGTTTGTTTACTTTCTGATGTCAGATTAAAAAATCCATGTTGGTTTGATTTCTGGGCGCCGAGCACCACACTAGAAGACAAAAAATGAAAGCAATGGGAATCTGCTAGACTTGTTCTTCCAAACAACTTCACACAGCTTTGTCTTCTAACCAGGAAAACAGCAAAGTGTCATCTGGGTTGTGTTAGAAGAAGTTCGTGCAACTTTGTGCACTGGGGTGGGGTCTAGTCATATGCCATGTCATACATAAAATACCAACATTTTCACAGTTGAGTCTTTCTACAGTATCTGTGCACAGCAGCAAGCAGAGTGTGGTTAACGTTGAGGAAAGATCATTATTACTGTAAAACACATTCTGTAAAATTCACCTAAATTCACCTAAATTGCCTATCCAAGGCATAGTAAAAGTAAATTAAAAGCTGTTTTTGTTCAGATTTTAGTACATGTACGTGCATGGTCTCATTTAAAAGGTAACACTTCAGTTTTTTTCCCCCCAAAGTTAGCATCACTGTAAGTGCTTCCGTCATTGAGTTGTATATGTTTCAACATACTGAAATAAGACTTTTGTTTTTTTCATCTTGGCCTGAATAGAAAGATTAATAGTAGTGTACTTTGCATTTCTCGGTCCACTTTGTTGCTTAAGAGCTTGGTCACACCAGCACTTATTATGGCAACATTTGAGGCTTAAATTAAATATTTTCAGTGGATTTTTTTCATTGTTGTAGACCTCCATTGTAAAAAGATATAGCCTATTCACAGAATAAAAAAGATGTTTTTACATTTCATCAACTAAATATGCGTCATATTACCAATCCCCTTTTACTTTAAAAATTTTCTTAACCTAAATAGCGATGGCTTGTCTTGGATCTCCCTAGCTAAGCTGGCTATGGATTCCAGATCCAAAAGAAGTCTTAAAGGACATAAAAATTTAACATATTGGACATATTTGCAGCAGCCACCTTGTGACTTATGTTAGCCACACTATAGGGCTCAAATATGTTTTTGTGGCTCCGGACAAATTATTTGAGAGCTTTTTTAGCTAAAAATGGATCTTTGATAGTAAAGGTCGCTGGCCCCTGGCGGCCTAGACCTTTTTAAATAAACAAACAGCCTTGGACACAGGGTGGTCAGGCAGAGGATCAAAGTCTAATAATTATGAGATATGGGTCAATATTTGTGGGCATATGATATGAAACACAATAGGGATACACAAAAATATCAGCACATCATTGGTTTTGGCAGATATTGGCTTTAAAATGAACTATTAGAGTTGGCCAAAATGCTTTTCATATTTTGCACAATGAATAATTATTACATACATTGAAAATATATATGTATAAATACAATAATGTATTGTATTTCATGTCTTCATCTGCTGGTGGCCCATCACAATAAGAGCATGCATGCAAAATATGATGTTAATTCCACTACAGACTATACTGACCGGAAAAATTAGGTGGGGAAAAAAATTGATATATTGACATGTGTATCGGTTACCGACCAAGTAAGTTCTCATACATTGGCATATTGGATAGTGGCAAAAAGTCTAGATTTACATTAGACATTTAGACATATACTAACATCACCCATACATGCTGATCACTGGAATGAGAAAAAAAACATACCAGAGGCCAGCTCCTTATCTCCGCTGCTTTCAGGCAGCCTTAGGATGCAAAAGCAAAATGGGATATGCTGGATGTCATTATGTTATTGGAAACACACTTAACATGCCAATGTGCACGGCATCACCCATACTAAGATGCACTCTGTAGTAACAAGATACAACAAGACTTTAGTGATTGTTTTTTTCAAGAGGTGCACTGGTGGAAGTAGAGCACTGTGGATCAGTGTGGATGAATGAAAAATGAAAACAATTAACAGTTTATTACGGGTGGTAATGCATTACGTGACACTGTAAATGTAATAATATTACCTGAAATTCTGTTGGTAATGCGTTACATTACTTCATTACTGCTAAAACATAATATACTTTTACTTTCACTTTTGTAACGTGTTACTGCCAACGCTGCTAATTAACACACTGTATCACATTTAATGAGCCCTACATGAACTGAAATGTAAAAATGACAATTCTTGGTTTTAGGTGGAGTTAATTCTTTCTTGTTGTACAACAGTCAGCCACAGTGACTGTGTGCAGCCTCCTAAAGTCTTGTCATCACACTGAGGTTGGCAGGTTTGGTACTACTGTGCCTGTTCAGAGTATCTAGCAAAACAAGCTACAGCCAGTTGCTTTGTACAGAAGTACTGGACAAATTGATTAAATATCGTTCATCCAGAAATTATTCCATCCCATAACGGCCCCTAAAACCGAACATTTTTAACTTTTACATATAAAGAGGAAGAGGTACCCTTAGTGGACTACAATGCCATAGAGTTGTTTTGGTTAGTTCACACCTGCATGCATTACAGTGACTCCTTTGAGACATTTATCCTGGGAAAAGTACTGTAGAGGTAGACATGAAGGTCAAGGAACATAAAGTTCATCTTGATTACATAAATAACTCCTGAGATGCACCGAGTATTGGGGCCTGATGATAAATGACACTTCCACTACTTCAGCGTGGAAGCATATGTCATATTCATAGACTGAGGTCTCAGGTTGCATTAGCAAAGCAAACAGCTCTGGGGGTGCTCCTGGAATAACACCATCAAGTGGTTTGAAAAGCGTGATCTGACCTGTCACCCCTGTCACTGCAGCAACCAGGCCTCTCTCTGAACTGGGGCCATACAGACCTGCATTCATGCTAATTTAATTTAGAGAGAAGCTGTACTCTGGTATGCGGTAAAGATGACCTCGACCCCTTTCTCTGGGGTCGATTCCTCTCCTTAACAGGAAGTGCCTCTGCTGGATTCCTGCTGCTCAGATTGTTGTGGCTGCTAACTTGTGATATAAGGTAGGTCAAACAGTTGGCGAACTATCCAAAATGTGTAATTCCAATGATCTCAGGAGGCACTGAGCACATAAACGCAGAAGATTAGGCCTTCCTCAGCAACCTCACAGAGTGGTAACTTAATCCAACCCTCTGAAATCTCCCAAACCACTGTGAAAGACGGTGAAAGCTTTAATAGAGACCCAACCAGCACTGCATTACTGTTGTAGTAGCAACACAATATCAGCTTTCTGCACAGTGCTGTAGGTCCTCTCTAAGTACATACAGTATGCCCCAGCGGAACACTAGTTGAAAGGTAAAGGTCCCCTGATTGATACATCCATCGTCAGCATGTGCAAATAACTGGATCAACAAATGGACACACGTCACACTAATGAACTGTTTATTTTCTCATTTAAGCAATTACTATTAGATATTTTAAAGTTATTGCTGAACAATTTTTGTCCAAACATGCACTGCATTGCCCGCAAAGAGTGTGAGGGCTTAGGGCTCTCCCACTGTCAAATCATCAATGGCGTGAGAGCTCTCCCGCTATGGAACACGGAAGGGCTCTATACGTCTGTTTTGATGTTTGTATCAATAAGTCAAATTTGTTCGTCTAAACGGGTAAAAATATAACGTCTTAATGCGTCAAATGTGCATTCAGATCACAGAAAATGCCCTTTTAACAAGTGCATTTCTGACATCTTAAGATGTTCAGTATAGGGTGAAACCATTATACCAGTTTCGGACGGGAAACTGATGAAATAGGATTTGGTATACACTGTATTCACAGTGTCGACTAGATGGAAGAATTAAATTAGAGTACATTGGGCATAGAGTTTGGTCATCTATTCTGAGTGTTACCAATTTGCCTTAATTATTTCATATCATATAAAATGAATGCCTTAAGTTATTTGTTGTACTACTATGTTATGTTACTGAGGTCTGCTGCTGAATGCAACGTCATGTTTCTCTTGGTAGAACTCTGATTTAGTGAATCAGCAGTGATAAAAATGTGTAAACTCTGTCATTTAGGGAGATGAGCGGAGCGTTAGCTGGTAAACATCACATTTACGCACTTTACATGGAGCTAAAATTAATACAGAATTATGTTAAGTGTTTGCCTCATATGTTACTGTCTGTGAGTCATCTTTTAGGAGTAGATGTTTACTGCAAGCTAGCTCAGGCTCTGTTAAATTTAACAATATGTTAAAGGAGGTATGATCACATTATACCATGTGAGGTGTAAGTGGTGGTTTGTTCTACATGTTTTATTTCCAAATCGCTCTAGAAATAAGGATTAGCATACCGTTAGCATTAGGGGTGCAACGGTACAAGTAGCCCATGGTACGGTCTGTACCTCGGTTTTTGGACCACGGTTTCGGCTCTGTTTCGGTACGTGTTTTGTGCGTAAAGAGAACAATTTTTTCCCCCAAAATTATCTCTTTATTTTGCTTGTCAGCAAAAACTACATTTCGCAGTAAACAAATTCCAGTATCACTGGTGTACTGAATAACACTTTTCCAAATGCAAACACACTGTAACTCATTTAAGTTAACAGCCTCTTAACCTTGACAACTTGTAGTAGTCACACTACAGTTGTTTTTTCGCTGGCGTTACCTTCTCAAGTCCTCGACTGTCTCACACTGGAGATGCATGCTCATATTGCTCGTGTTTCCTTTTACGTATGGCACATGTTTCAAGCAACGTTTGCAGATAGTGACATTTCTGTTAACTGTTTCACTATCTTGTCATTGTATTCAACAGCAAAACCGAAATGATCCCACACTGGAGATTTGTATGAAGCCGGTGCTTCTTCAAACTTCAGTCTCTCAACTCCTATGCTTTCGCTTGCCATGGCTCTCTTTGTTTGTTTTTTTCCACTTCTTTTCTGTGTGAGGTGAGTGTGACTTTCCCCGGCTCCAGTCACAACAATGTGAGGGGGTGAGTGGGCGGAGCCACAACAGTGATTGGACATTAACTCGTGGGGAGGGCTTTTGTGCAGCAGCCTGACTCAGCCGTTCCCTATACACATCCATGGACTCGGCCTGTGGACAGGCGCACACACACTGTAAAGCATCAATGCAAAATTAATTGCAAAACCGAAAACCATAAGGGCGTATTGATCTGTGCAGGGCTGACCGAACGGTTCAATATTTTACCGAGAACCGTTGCATCCCTAGTTAGCATACCATTCTGTGGCATTACAATAGGAAAACGCCAGTTCCAGTTCAGTGTCAGAAGCCATGCCAAAGTTCACACAAGGTATCATGGGGCTAGGAATAAGGTGAATGTAAAGCTCAGTTTGCCTGAGTAAAACACTACGTTTGTGTTTAAGAATTTTTTGTATAATTTATACGAGATGAAAACGCACAAAGGCTGTAGTATGTAACAGCCACAGTGGCTTAAAAAAGCTTCCAGAGGCCATTCGCTCTCTTCAGTCACCAGGAGTTCAAGACAGAATTTATCCCCCAGCACAAAATGGACTGTCCCAAACACTTAATCCTAGCTGTGTGGAAAACAGGTGATAGGTATGTAGTAAAAATGTACCCACTAACAAGAGCCCACGCCTGCCAACGCAGTTGCTTCGTCAAAAAGGGGTGCATATGTTGATGCAAACCAATGGCATGGAAGCTTTAATGTTCTAAATGTCGAAATGTACTTGTTAACACAACATTTTATGTCGTCTGAACACATTATATTTTTACCTGTTACGACGAACGAACATATTAATACGAACATAAAGCTTAGAGCCTGCATTCCATATCCCGCAGACACTTAAAACCCTTTAATGCACACTGTCTTTAAATATATATTTCTGCAGACTTTGACCTGAGGGACACTTCATAGTATTATGACCTTAAAACACTGGGTCAGCAAGGGAAACCTGAAAGTGCAAAACAAAACGCTGTTCAGCCTGGCATATTAATTTACGCAGAAACAGTACGTTACCTTTGAGGATTTAAGATATTACAGATGTAGGGTTTAAGGTCCATAAAAAACACATGAAATCAAAGGAGTGCAAGCATAGGCAATACTATTATCCATTAACCGTTTCTTTTGCTTTTGTTTTATGATGCTCTTTTGACAAAAACGAGTAAACTGATTATTTGACAGTTACCCCTGAAAGGCAAGAGCCTGGAAGAAGTTCAAATTAGGGACAGATCCTGAAGTGCCCTGGCTGTAAGGAAGGTAAAACATGTCAAATAAAAAGTTCCATACCTACAATTGTATCATTCTTAACATGTTTTGGTACTGTCATTGTAACGTGAAATATTGCTGCAAAGTGCTTAAAGGCATAGTTTAGATTTTTTAAAGTGGGGTTGTATGAGGTACTTATAAGCAGTGTATTACCTACAGTAGATGTCAGTCAGCATGCCCCCAGTTTGGAAAAGCAGGCTGTAGTCTGACACGAAAGCTAAGCAATGTACTGCTGTGGAGGAGTCAGCAACAAAACAGTTTTCTGGCCACCTGAAAAACCCCCAATTAAAAAGAAAAAAAAAAAAAACAGTATCCCTTTAAGTGTACACTAGAATATTCTCACTGCTTTACCTCAATGTCAGCAGAAAAATGCTGCCATTTTATTGCTCTCTTCAAAGCCAGACTCCATTGAGAAAAACAGTGATTTTACATTGCTGAACACAGGAGCCGTTGGTCTACTGCTGCCTCCATCAGTTAGTTAGTTTGTGTTATTGTGTGACTTTGGTATTTAAAAGGGTTGGTTCGAATTCACCAAAGTCATACAATAACAAAGACTAACTAACTAATCGAAGCCGTGCCAGACCAGCAGCTCCTGTGTTTAGGGAGCTAAAATTATTGTTTTTGTCAATGGAGTCTGGTAGCTTTGACGAGAACATAGATGGGCAACTGAAGCCATCAGAACAGGCTATCTGAGGAAAAGGGTAAGTCTTGAAAATACTCTCAATATAGCATACACTGATTTGACAGGATTGCTGAAGGTGGGATGTCCAGCTTTGTGGTCGATTACTATGCCAATCTTACAAAGGAGGACGACACTTGAACAGTTTCCTTCAGTTTGTTTTGCTATCAAGGCTAACATTAAAAAGTTAGCGTTGTGCAGAAATCCAATAGTTTTCTTAATACCTCCCCAATTTCTGATGAGGTGGACATGATAACCCTTAATACACAAAACGTTATTCATCCCTACAACAGTAAATACTTTTCCCCTAACCTGATATGAAGTGTGTGCTGCACATACAAGCATTTTTGATGATCGCCTCCGTCCTGTCCTTTCATCTTATTGCATTTAACCAAAGTTAATTTTAACCATTTTAACATCGTCTTAATTTTTGTTGATGGGTAATGGTAGCTAGTATGCGACAGAATTTAAGTTTTGAGCCATGACTCCTTCTATTCTGGCTCTCAATAACACAACAAGATTATGTTTTAAGACTCCTGTAGCCTATAGCCCTGTGGTGGTGAGTCGTGTTTTGCCTCCACTAACAAAATGATTCCATTGTGACGTCGACCCTGAAAGTGTCTAGCCAAAAGTTTTGGGCGCAAGCTGTTTCCAAAAAAATTGTTAGTTGAGTGAATGAATTTGGGTTAACAATGCTGATAACATTACCATTAGCATCGCTTAAGAAAACACATCAGCTGGCCCAACGAGGACCATAGGGTCAATAATGCTTGTAATTAATACGTCAGAAAGAAAATAGCATAGCGTAGCACAAAAATGAAAAGCACAGACAGAAAAAGTAAATTTCCCCGAAACTGACTGCTTATTTTGGGGTTGCTAAATCTTCATCCAGCAGTGCCGCCACCAAGCTAACATTGACATGACTGAGGCCAAAATGGGATTGTTAGCTGTAGCTGCCGTCAGCTTTAGCCACGGACCAGACACCAGCCCAGCTGACCGCTACTATTCCTCAGAGGAAGAGGAAACTCTCCTATGGGTCATTTTCAGAGGTATGAACAAATAAAAAGAGTCCAGGACAGAGGGACCAACACGTCACTCACCCGAAACACCGGTATGTAGGACCAGCACCCTGGGAATTAGCCATGTCCCAGCAGATCTCACCTGTTGATGCACCTGCAGAGAGGGCGTAAGACAGGCTGCAAATCCTGCTACCTATAACTCAGGATCCTGCATGCTGGGATAAAATAGACAGCACTGAACTGCAGACACACAGATGTACTGAAGAGGGAAAAACAAGCTGATGAATCCACCGAACCTGACTGTGAGCGATCAGGCCAAGACAAGTTCAAAGCCGTAGTGTTTCTTGCTGACATAGATGGACTCGTCTTGGAGCTGGATCGGAGGTCTCAGTCCTTCAAAGATATTCAGCAGACAGAAAGAAATATTCAGGTGATCTGGGGTAAGAGGTATATGAAACTGGACATTTCAGAGGGTTCATTATATAAAACAGGATGGGACATCTCAGCAAGGTCACTGCTGCAGTTTTTAAGGAAGGAAACTACAGTGAGTGTTTCCAGATGTTGAGATATGTTCATGACTTCGCCTGTAACTAGTGTGTTTTTTTTCCAAATCTGGGACTGGTTAAAAATGAACTGAGACTCCCAATGGACCAAGACAGACTGGATCACCTGTCCCTGATGTTCCTTGAAACAGATATTCTGCGCAAATTGGATTTGACCAAACTCATTAAAGGATTCTGTCAGAAAAACAAGGAGGAAAATGTTCTAAGGGGAGGGTATGCATTTAAGATTGTGCTGCTGTTGCATTATTGCTGTTATGCTGCTGCTGTGTTTATCATACTCGTATAGCTCTCTTTTATGTGCACAGCAGTTTGATTGTGTGTCTTTATGGATGTTGGGATCTTGCCTCAGGAAAACAGGTTGTTCTGTACTGCTGCAGATGTTGTACCTCCCGGTTTAGAGAGCTAATAGGTGTGACCAGCTTGCAGATGCAATATAAATGCCCTTTTTCTCTGTAGCATTGCTGTTTACAGTAAAGGCAATACGTCACGGTGTGGGCCGTGAGGTATTTCTAGCCACGCATTCCTAGCACATGGCACTAAATTACTTTTTTCTGCTGGCATGTTAAGTAAGTGAGGGCCCCACACAAGGGGTAGTGTAAGGGCCCATGACCTCGTTGATCTCACACTGGTTACAGATGTCAAATGATAATTTCTTTTAATGACAATCATTTGCTGAATTTTAATAGTTGATTGTAACTGATTGCATTTTTGAAATACCATAATTTTGCATTTCAAAACAGTTTTAAGTCTATATTAACCAGGAGAAGCAGTGTCTTTAATCATAAAATATTGTAAAAATAAAAATATCATAATCATAAAATCACAAGATCCTAAAATTTATCTGTGATTTATTATGATCTTGACTTTTAGATTTATTTCTTTCGAATCAGTGCTGCACTGCTACAACGTGGTCTTGTAACCTTGACTTAGAGGTGGGAGTCAACTTTAAAGTGCTCATTCTGTGAAATACAGTGGGTTTTTTTTGTTGATTTGATTTTTTTATGTGAAAGGGTTACACAGTTCCAGCTGAGAAAGTGCAGTTACCCCAAGATAATGTTGATTACTCGCTGCCATCTAATGATCACAGGTTATTGTGACAGCATTTACACTTTTCAGGAATTTCAGTTTAGTTGCTTTCTCTGATTCATACAGCTCCTGTATGTGTGAAACTATTGTTTCCCAGGATGGTCAGACATGACTGGTTACAACATGCCAATCTGAGGACGTCCCCTTAATACATAATATACTTGTGCGGTGGTGTGTCTGTGTCACTCTGCAGTAACACCTCCAAAACACAAGTCTGCGGTGGGGTTTCTGTGAGGTGCTGTATAGTTTGACAGATTCAAAACACACATTAAACATGGCTTGATAGCATCTTTCCAATACAAGTACATAAATTGGCTTCCCTATGACTCACAGGATTCACAGACAAAATTACTTGTCTTTTACTGGACACATTTTCTGCACAAATACAACATGCTATTGTTAGCAGCATGAGCCTATGGTATTTTACACTGTGTAAATTAGCCTAGCAACTAGCAGAGTTTTCCTCAACTCATATGAAGCCAGGAACAACAACAACAACATTTAACAAAGGTAATACTACAAAATTCAGCTCCATTATAACTCACAAGGTCTGCTGACAAATTATCTTATAACAGACACGTTTTCCATACAAATACAATATGCTAAAATTATAAAGCTAATGTTATGCTAGCAAGATTCAAAGTCAATAATATTGCATACAGTTGGCAAACAGTAAATATAATTTGACAGTATATTTAACAACAAGACTGGCTTGCTCTCCAGCCATGTCATAGTCCCCAAATCCAGTGGCGTAGCGTAGTTGCGCTGGACCACAGTGCAAGTACTTTCCTTGGACCCCCCCTGTGAATGAGTTAGGGGCCACCATGACTTTGTTGTATGGAGTACGAGAGTAGTATAAATAACACTAAATTGCTTCTTCTTCCCGTATTGCAGGTAATAATCAGTATTTAGGGCAAGTGCTATAGGGTGACTGAATGATAGCTCCGCCCCTGCCCAAATTGATATCCACATTTTTATGAACAAACAATACGCTATTAATGACGTTACTGTCAGCCGCAGTCTGAAGTAGGGAGTTAAATAATGAACAGGATGTGACATGATTGCTAAAGTTCAGAGGGGCAGTGTAGTACCTGCAGGGTGTGTTACAGTTTCCCTCCTGTGGTGCTAAAGATTACACTCAGTGGTGGAAATTAATACCAGATTACAGATACGGATACTATTATATAGCTGGAGCATTACTTTAGAACAATGAACAGACCATTTCCATGGAACTACCTAGTAGGTGTACATCATCAGTTTTTAATGGACACTCTGAATATATAAACATATATATATATATATATATATATATATATATATATACATATATATATATATATATATATATATATATACATATATATATATATATATATATATACATATATATATATATAGGGCAGCTGTGGCTCAGGAGGTTATGTGGGTCATCCACTAATCGGAAGATTGCATGTTAAAGAATCCTTAGGCAGGACACTGAACCCCAAATTGCTATCAACAGCTGTGCCATTGGTGTGTGAGTGTGTGTGAATGTTTAAACAGAGTAGCAAGTGACACTTTGTTTGGTAGCCTCGGTCACCAGTGTGTGAATTTATGTCAGAATGGGTGAATGTGACATATCGTGTAAAAGAGTTTTGAGTGGTCTGATGACTAAAAAGGTGCTGTGCAAGTGCAAACAAACCATACAAATTTTAGAATATGGACACACACAGTTCCTACCTGAAACTGCTGCCATTTCATCCAGGGAGATTTTTTTATCTGCTCTAAGTGATAATCACGTTGTAATAAGTGCGAATGATCCTCAGAAAATGTATTTTTTAAGTGTTGTAACATTGTGAAGGTCTTCTTTGATTATTCCTGTGAGAGATAACAAGCCTCCCACCTTCCACACAAATAAGGACGTCCTCTTGTTGGTCACATCTTCATTGAAATAACATCTCCTTGTAGAAAACAGCCATCTGGTTGCAGATGACTTGGAAGAAGGATGGTTAATGGGAAATGAAAAAGCACATGTAGAGCTGCTGTCAGCCTCTGAATTACCTCAGCAGACACTTGAATGCACTGCAGTGCGGAAGGACAGGTATCTTAGACTGAAATGAGGTTTGTAGTGCGCGGCTTTGTGTTTGAAGTGTTTCAGTCTTGTTTTTCATCAGTGCGTCATGACAGCTGCAGCACCAGAAGAAACTAGGCAGGTTAGGAGTCTGATTGAGATTTGCTTTATGGCCTGAAACATCTAGTATTTGTAAGTTTGATTGTGAAGGTTTTTTTTTTTTCAACAATTCAGTTCAACAGGGTCATTATTACATTCATTTAAAGCAATCTTTTGTAAATGTTTGTTAGATATTTTCCTATTACGATAATGCTGTATTTATTTACATTGCATTTAATTTATGCACAAAGATTTTTTTGCAGCCTACTTGGGGGCAGTGCAAACATCTGACGTATACCTTTTTTATGGTTTTTCCTTCATTGATAGAGTGGGAGCTGCAGTGAGCAAAAAGTTCGTGGTGGAGGTTTCTCTGCAAGATGTGTTTTTACTTAAAAAGAAGAAGATAACTGAGCCTTTTTAAAAAAAATTGTCTCCTGTTGTCTTCATTCTCAACAATGACATAATGGGCCCCTGGGCCTGATGTGAAAAAGCCCCCCCAACGCCCCCCATGCAACTGAAACATGCTGTTGTTTCTCCCCACACATCTGAAGTTCTGTAGATAAACTGAGGGGATAGAAACACTCTTAAAATGTATCATGATGGTTTCTTTCTTGTGACATATTTTAAGTGAATGTTAAGGCTATGCCTTCATTTTTTTAAGGACTTTTGGGGCTTAGACATGGCAGGATTTTGTATGAAATGCTAGAGTCCTTTTGATTTGAAATTGAAAGCTGCAGCATTCATTCAGTCATGGACTTTGGCCAGCTGTTGTGGTCCAGCCCAAAATTTAACATAAATACATCATAAACACTTCACTAGGGATGTGCCGTATCATTTACTTTATGATAATAATGGTATCATTTTTAATACCCCAGAATACATTTTTTGTATTTGGGAGCTGTTTAAATGTGTAATTTGTGGTAGATTTTGTTTTGTTTTATTATTAATATTGTATACAGAATCTGAATCTCATTGTTGTTGAAATAAAGAAATGAGAGATAATATTTTACTGTATATTTGAGGGCAAACTGTGAGGTTGACATGTAAAACTATATAATTTATTTTGTTGAAATTCTATTTACTTAAAGTAATAATATATATTAATATAATATAATATTTAATAATAATATATATTTTTCTTACTAATTTGTTATATCATCAAGAATATCATTATGGAAAAAATACCCTGAAATGTTGTAATATTATTTTAGGGCCATGCCACCCACCCCTACAGTTCACTTACATCTGGCCCACACTGCCTGCATAAGCAGCGTGTGTGGATCGAGGAACTTGTATTTTTTTCAGTGCCCATGTTAACAGGTTAAAGCAGCCACACTGCGGGCATGAGCAGCGCTGCTCAGGTGCAGCTCCTCTACTGCTCAGCATCGGAACATCAGGAATTCTGGAGTCTCATCTACTTTTTCCATGTGATGTATGTGGTTTCCAGCAAAAGCAGACAGTGAAAATGGTCTTTTGATAATCATATTGACCTTATATCATCTTTCAGTGTGACATGAAAAAATATAGATAATTTTTTTTAACTCAACTCCTGTTTCAATTTTGAAATAAAAGCCATCTGCCAAAGTTTCTGTACACAGAATCCCTTTATTTGTTAACTAGGGTTGCAGCGATATACTGGTATACTGTAATATAAAAGTTATTTTCTAAGGGGAGACTTTTTTCTCATACTTCCTTTAACAAAATGGTTTCAAGTTACAATAACAGTAATAAAATGTTTGTTTAACCAAAAATAACCTTTCCATTGTCATTCCTTTAAGGGTCATTCCGACTGATATAATATAATACGTACATAGTATGAAAGCAATATTTTCGATTATCGTATCATATTGTTGCCACAAGGCTTTTTATTGTGAAATATTGCCATGACCATGTTGTTGACATTACAGCATGGAGTATTGGCTTTTAATTGTGGAAATACAGTAGTTACAGTAGCTGTGCAGCAGCACTGCAGCAGCTAAGCAAAGTAGCTGTCATGCGAGCAGACAGATGTCTTTCAGCACTGCAGCATCAGTCTCATCTTTTATGGTTTATCATTCATCAGCTCCACTGCTGGCCTGTCGAGAACATGACAGCTTGTGATAAGATTCATGGGAACCCATCTTTATGAAACACAATGTTCTCCACCTGTCAGCGCCGATATCTCAGCATGACAGCTCGGAAACACTGAGTGTGTCTGAGTGTGTGAGATTTTTAGGCACTCTGCTTTGTCTTGTATTTCAGATTGCTGTCTGCTGTTTACAAAATGGCCTCTTAACAATGAAGGTCCTTAACAATGGGCTGTCTGCCTCTTTGTCTGCAGAAGTGTGTGACTGAGTGAGTAAAAGCTCCACTGAATTTCAGAGGGTTTCAAAGACTTTTCCCATCCTCATGTAATAACAGCAGGCTCTAGTGTAGTTTAGCCAAAGGTCTTGGCACTAAAAGGCTCCAAGTTACATCTGGATGGCCATACAGTGCTAGTTTGCTTTATCTGACAAAATAAAAAGGACATTCAACCACACACAACTATAAATTAAAGCTGCAAGCAGCGTTGAACGGGCCCTCGCACCCCACGCAACTCGGGGCCTGGCGCGGCCGCCACCGTGTCGCCAGAGGTCGACCGGCAGACGAGGCGCTGAATGTTCGCCTCCTTCGGACCGTGTAGGAACCAATGCGTTGCGACTTCCCGTCTCCACTGGGTGGCGCTATGACTCTGACTCCTGAGCTTCATGTGGGTGTGTTCATGCCAGGACTATTATCATACATGTGAAGTTTGGAGCAGATTCGACCATTAGATCCCATCTTATAGCAATATCGTGTTTCATGGTGAGACATCAAGTGTCGACGCCATGTCACAGCCACACCGTTCCATGCTGAGCAATTCTCTTAATATGTTTTAATCACACACTTGTGTAGATGGTACACACCAGTTTTGGAGATAATTGATTCATTTTTGGAGGAGGAGATCATTAAAATACAACACGTGGAAAATGCCAGAAATGACTGTAAATTTCAAAATGGCCGACTTCCTGTCGGGTGTGGCCTATCCGTGCAAGAGGCTTTTTTGTGCGTGTGGATGTTATACATGTGTCTACCAAGTTTCGTGCATATCAGTGAGACGTCCTATGGTGGTTATTTGTGTGAATGGGCGTGGCCAATCCATTTAGCCACGCCTATTAACGAAATTCATAACATATGTTCTGGGTTGGACTGTCAATATACCTGTGAAGTTTCACACAGATCTGACCAAGTACAGTGAAGTTATTGCCACTTCCTGTTTCATGGCGAGACGTCAAAATTCAACCTCCCACAACTGGCGTGCCCTTTAGATTCTGCGAGACCTTTTAATAACTTTTGATCAGGAAGTGTTCTAGATGGTAATCGGTAATTTTGAAGCCGTTCTGATGAATTCTGTAGGAGGAGTTCGTTAAAATACGATGCGTGCGCGACACCAAAAATGACCATGACATTCAAAATGGCCGACTTCCTGTTGAATTTAGCCTAGAGGTCCAAGAGACTTTTTTGTTTGTCTGGGGGTGATGGAGATGTGTACCAATTTTTGTGCATATCGGTGAGACGTCCTATGGAAGTAATTCATATGAATGGGCGTGGCCAAGCCATATGGCCACGCCCATTGACGAAATTCATATCACATATTCAGGGCTGGACTGTTGACACACATATGAAGTTTCAGGTGGATATCATGAAAAACACCAAAGTTAAGGCCATTTTTATGCATTTTGGCGAAGGGTCGACTTCGCCGCCCTCCGGATGGAACGCCGTTTGACGACAGTCAAAATTCTTCATCATGGAGCATTACCAACATGTTGAGGCCTTTCTGACCAAATTTGAGCTGGATTTGCTGAACGTGCTCAGAGCTGGACCTCAAAGTCTAAAACATCGCTTTTTCTGTCACCAGCAGGGGGCGCTATGCAAATTTCAATATTTCTGCATGTAGACGTCTTCAGGGCGGGACTATTATGAATCCTGGGGAGTTTGGTACCGTTCGGACTATTAATGCCAAAGTTATAGCAATCTCATTTTTCATGGCGAGACATCAAACTTCGCCGCCACGCCCAGGTCAGGTTGTTTGGAGTTTACGTAATCCGTTAATAACTTTTGATCACAAACTAGTCTAGTTGGTGCACAGCAATTTTGAAGCCGTTCTGATTATTCCTGTAGGAGGAGTTCGTTAAAATACAACACGTGGAAAACGCCAAAAATGACCATGAAATTCAAAATGGCTGACTTCCTGTTGGGTGTGGCCTATGGGTCCAAGATGCTTTTTTGTGCGTCTGGGTGTGATACATGTGTGTACCAATTTTCATGCATGTCGGTGAAACGTGCTACGGGGCTGGTGTTTAAAGGGCGTGGCCATGTCATTTAGCCACGCCCCTTATGAAATTAATATCATATGCTCAGGGCGAGACCAGTGACGTACATGTGAAGTTTCAGGCAGATCCGACCAAGTACACCAAAGTTAGAGCCACTTCATGGGTTTCGGCGAAACGTCAACCTTCGCCACTCCGTCACGGCGAAACCGTTTGACGAGACATTATGATCTTCACAATATAGCATGGCCAACATGTTAAGGCCTTTCTGACCAAATTTGAGTTGAATATGGTAAATGTGGTCAGAGCAGCACCTCAAAGTGTAAAACATGGTATTTCCTGTTGCCAGCAGGGGGCGCTATGACAATTACTGAATTTTTTGATGTAGACGTGTTCAGGGCGGGACTATTATCCATCATGTGAAGTTTGGTGCAGATAGGATCATCTACACCAAAGTTGTAGTAGTTGTAGTATAATTTCGTGTTTTTTGGCGAGATATCCAAATTGACCCTTCCGCAGCGACCGCGCCCTTCGACGTGACGAAGATCTTTTAATAACTTTTGATCCCACTGTAGTCGAGCACGCACAGGTAAATTTTTAAGTCAATCCGATAAAATCTGTAGGAGGAGTTCGCTCAAGTACAACGTGTGGAAATGGCCAAAAATGACCTTATTTTGAAAAAACAATTCAAAATGGCCGACTTCCTGTTTGGTTTAGGGTGTCGCTCCAAGAGGCTTTTTTGTGCGTCCCGGGATGATACATATGTGTACCAAATTTCATACGCCTAGGGCAAAGTTAAAGCAGGGGGCTTCGATTTTGAAAACTGTTAGGGGGCGCCATTGAGCCATTTTGCCACGCCCCTTTGTAACGACCATAAAATATCGAAATTTTCACCAGACGTGACGAGTGTGCAAATTTTCCTGACTTTTTGGGCATGTTCAGGCCCTCAAAAATGCGATCAAAGGTTTAAAAGAAAAATAATAAGAATAATTTTTATGATTTCAATAGGGCTCTCGCACGGTTCGTGCTCGGGCCCTAAATATTGACTAAATGTGTGTGTACGTATACAAGGGTACAAATTCCACCTTTATAGTATCAGCTTGATTTTCATACTGAAGTCTCTCATTGTCCTTGTACTGTTTAACCACAATGATTCAGATAAAGAATTGCTTTCAGTTATTACACGTGACCTCAAACTGAATGAGCAGCAGCTAGTGCTGTTCAGACAGCATCTCTGCTTCTTCCCACTGTACAAACATCAAGCCAAAATATCCTGGATATGCCACTGCCATCTTGCACTAGTGACATTATTTGGAGCCAGAGTTTGTGCTGTAGTGATCCCCGCTGATATTAAGTTCCTGCCCATTCCCCTCTCTGACCAATCGTGAGCAGTGCCATTGATGGCGAGCACACTGATTGGCACATACAGCAGTCAGTCATAACGTCAGTCCCCCTTTTTAAAGATAAAAATACAAATTATAACCAAAGTTATTAGAAAAATAAACACTAAAATGACAGAAAGCATCTCTGGAAAAACATTTTTGACATTTGGCCCATGTCATTAACATGGAGGGGGCAGGGTTTATGACCTACACTGCTACCAGCCACCAGGTGGCGATAGTAATGGTTTGGCTTTACTTTTGGGGAGCTGTCACATCATCTAACAATGTTTTAAACATGTAAGTAATGTTATAAAATGATCGCAGTTGCACCAAAATGACATTGTTAGGTTTAGAAAAAACACCATATTTAACTTAAAATAGGTTTGTTTGTAACTGAGCTAATTAAGTAGTAGAAAGTGTGGGTCAACTATATATCAGCATGGCTGTGCCGAAGTTTTTCTTCCTATCTTGGTCTTATACTTAAAGAATTGCTCAAAGTTTGTTAAACTGTTGCACAGAGAACCTTAGCAACCAAAGTAAGGACAAAAAACAAAGGGTACCTCTAACTGCAACTTAACCACAACATGGCTCAGTTTATGGCAATAAATGAGTTCAATGAAATGATCCTGAGACGAGTGTTCCACGACCGGGAGAACCTGATGGACATGCTTAATGATGAGCAAATGATTTTGCACTATTCATTTGCGCTGAGGTCAATTTATGATTTGTCTCAATGTCTGGAGTTGGATCACTCGACTTTCTGAAGCTGCGCTCTTCCAGCCCCGTCACAGTTTGTGATTGCTCTGTGGTTTTATGCAACGAGATCTTTCTAGTCAGTTGGTGAGGCATTTCATGTACACAAGACAACAGTGTGCCACATCATTCACTGAGTTTCAAACGCCCTCATCTGTCTGCTGAAGACCACAGTGAAAATTCTGTCCCAACATAAGAAAGATGAGACAGTACTTACAGGTAGGCTATCACAAGCGCAAGTCCAAGCGCAAATGGTCTCCATGGAAACAGTAGAAATGTACTGTAAAATCTCTTTCAGTACAGTAAATGCCTTCACGTCTTTGCTTGACTAAGGACATCTTTTGAAAGATTCTGTGCAACACCATTTGGTAATTTACTCAGAAAAGGAAAAACTAAACCTTAAATGTCATCCTTGAGGAGCAAACTTAAGGTGCTTTGTGCTACCTGCCCCTGAAGATTTGCAGTTAAGTATACAGGCTTCTTTGTGGTAATATGTTTAATTTTGCTGTGCAAAGTTTGTTATGATCACCCTTAATATGGGCTAATTAATGATTTACATAATTAACTGCTCAGAAAAGCTGCAAAGCGGCGTGATACATGCATAGTTAAAAGTCCCAGTGTTGTTATACTGTAAATCAGCACTCAAGGAATGCCTCTTGTCCAATCAAAATGCTTGGTTGGTACTCATGGTTGTGTAATGTAACAAATCTCGTGTATCACAACATATGTCACATACTTCACGTGAAATCACTCATGTGATATATGCCACATGACGTATGTCACATGACACACACAGACATACTACATCTTTTTGTCAAATTAACTTGAAATGAATCGCTATAAACAGACATCTGCATATGGATGCAGACTCTCTAAGCAACAGGACAAGATTTTGGTGTTCTGGGGTCCAGTTATAGTCTGAGTAGTAAGAACCAATCACGTTTGAATGACAGGTGATAGAGTGCTCCGTGGGGGGGGGTTTTCTGTAGGCTGACACGAAAGTTAGTGTTGTACCTCTTAAAATAGTCTATAGGACTTTTCCATTGGATTTTGGATTTACTGCATAAAATATGCTCTGTAGAAAACGAAATGATTATGATACTTGCGATTATCTCAAGATAATCGCAACTGAACACCTGTTTCATGATTTTTTTTTTTTTTTTTTTTCCAACTTTTTTTATTGGGTTTTGCAGATGAGTACAATTGAATAAACACATTTACAAAAAGTAAAGTGGTTAATTTTTCTTATAAAGAAAAACAGACAACAGAAAATGAAAGTGGTCATTGAAATATTGCTGCATACCCGAACAGCTCACTAAACTAAAACAGCCATAAGAGAAAATAAATAAATAAATAAGTAAATAAATGGTGTAGGACTAAAACAGAAATATACAATAAAAGAAAATAAGCCAGAAAAAAGAAAAATAAACAAATGAAATTAAACAAAATAAAAAGAAAGAGACACAGACACATCAGTCAGGTAATAATAGGCAATTACAATAGCAACAGACATCCTAAGTCAAAGTAGCAGCATGTGACCCTCAACACAACAGAAATAGTATAATGATAATATCTACCCCTCTAAGTTGCTTCCAACATGTCAGTCAGGGGTGAGTGGAAGTTCTGTCCTCTTAACAAACTGTAGGAATGGGCCCCATAATTTCCCAAATTTATTGGAGCGGTTTGATAAAGATAGTCTGATTTTCTCCAGTTTGAGAAAGTAAAGGATGTCTCTAATCCAGCGGGCATGACAAGGCGGTGTTGCTGATTTCCAATTAATTACAATCAGTCGCCTGGCTATCAAGGTGGCAAAAGCCAACACATCCTTTTTGGACTTAATAAGGGAAGGGGGAGCAACCCCAAATAGTGCACTCAGAGCATTTGGCTCTATTTTCTCCCCAACTACCTCTGACAGAGTGTTGAAAATCTCAGTCCAATAATTATATAGAGACGGACAACTCCAGAGCGTATGAATTAAGTTCGCAGGAAATTGCTTACACCTATCACAAGTGGGATTCACACCATCATAGATCCTAGCCAGTCGAGCCTTAGTGTAATAGGTACGGTGTACAACTTTGCATTGAATGAGGCTGTGTCTCGCACAAATGGAAGACTTATGTACCCGTCTCAAAATCTCTGACCAGACTTCCTCAGATACTGTCACCCCCAGGTCCTCCTCCCAGTGTGACTTAATTAATTCCAGGGGCTCTGAGCGTAAACTATTAATTTGATTATAGATATATGAGATGGAGCCTTTAAGAGTAGGGACTGGTGTCAAGAAACTGTCCAAAGCAGAATCAGGGGGTAAATCAGGAAAACTGGGAAATGTATCATGAACAAAGCTGCGGATCTGTAAATATCTAAAGAAATGTTGCTTAGGAAGGCAGAATTTATCTGAAAGTTGTTGAAAAGTAGCAAAGATATTATTAATATACAGGTCTTTAAAGTTATGAATACCAAAATTTGTCCACCGTAAAAAAACACCATCTAAGAGGGAAGGAGGGAAAGCATGGTTAGCTGCTAGCGGTGCATAAATGGAGTATGTCTGTAGGCCAAAGTAACGCTTAAACTGGACCCAGATTCTGAGTGAGGTCTTAACAATCACATTTTTGGTGTAGGGAAAAGTGGACGCGTGAATAGGAGAGTGCACTAGGGCTTTCAAGGAAACAGGATTCGCTGACCTTGCCTCCATAGTTAACCATTTAGGGGGAGGATCAAAAGTCTCATATTGAAGCCAGTATTTAAGAATCCTGATATTGGTAGCCCAATAGTAGAACCTAAAATTTGGCAAGGCAAGTCCCCCTAATGACTTTGGTCTTTGCAAATATAGTTTACGCAGTCTAGGAGACTTCTTATTCCAAATGAAATCTGAAACCAGGCCATCTAGTTTACGAAAAAAAGACTGAGGGAGAAAGAGGGGCATGCACTGGAACAAGTAGGAGAGTCTTGGGAGTACATTCATTTTGACCGAATTGACACGTGCAATCAAAGACAAATTAAGCAGTGACCATCGTTCAAAATCTTTCTGTATTTTGGTCAATAGGGGGGCAAAATTAGCCTTATAGAGATCTTCAAATTTGTGAGTGACACAGATTCCAAGATATACAAAACTATAGTTGGCAACTTTAAAGGGGAAATTTTTCAGAGGGTACATCTTAGCAGCAGGGTTAATAGGAAATATCTCACTTTTGTTTAAATTCAATTTGTACCAAGATATTTGACCGAAAGATTGAAGGGTGGCAAGAGCGGCGGGGACTGAAACAGATAGGTTTGAGACATATAAAAGGAGGTCATCAGCGTAAAGGGAAACTTTCAGCTGAGTGTCATTTCTAAATATGCCTACAATATGAGGGTTAGAACGAAGGGCTATTGAGAGAGGTTCGATGGCGATAGCGAATAATAGAGGGCTCAAAGGGCAGCCCTGCCTAGTGGAGCGATATAGGCGAAAATATTCTGATTGAACATTATTTGTCCTGACTGAAGCTTGTGGGGCAGAGTAAAGTAACTTAATCCATGAAATAAAATTGTTCTTAAATCCAAATTTCTCTAAGGCATAAAAGAGGTAACCCCACTCTACTCTATCAAAAGCCTTTTCGGCATCTAGTGATATTACGGCTTCGTCTGTGTTGGAAGACGGGACATTATAAAGTACATTGAACAGACGCCTAAGGTTAGAGAAAGAGTGCCTATTTCGAATGAACCCTGTTTGGTCCTGGGAAATGATGGAAGGAAGAAAGGATTCCAGACGTAATGCTAATAGTTTAGATAACAATTTAAAATCAACATTCAATAGACTTATTGGACGGTAAGAGGTGCAGGCTAGCGGGTCTTTGCCTTTCTTCAGGAGAAGCGAAATAGAAGCTTGATTGAGTGTGTCAGGTAAGCGGCCCAATTCAAATGACTCATTGAACATATTCAGTAACAAAGGGGCAAGCTTGTGCCAAAACTTTTTAAAGAATTCAGAGGGAAAGCCGTCTGGCCCAGGGCTTTTCCCATTTTGCAGAGATGATGCAGCTGTATTAAGTTCAGCGGTAGTGATTGGTCTCTCTAATTCTTCCACAGCTGATTGATCAAGCGAAGGGATGTCCAAGTTTTCAAAGAAATTATCAAAATCAGGAGTGGTGTCTTGTTCAGATGAATAGAGAGACGTGTAAAATTCCTTAAACACATTGTTAATTTCCGTGGGCTCAGTAGTGTTACGTGAATTAGTATGAATTTGTGGGATAAGGTGAGATGACGATTCCTGGCGTAATTGGTGTGCCAACAGTTTGCTGGCCTTGTCTCCATGTTCATAAAACTGGGACCTTGTTTGTAGGAGAAGTTCAGTAGTATATTGTGTCGTTAGGACATCAAATTCTGCCTGTAAACAGAGGCGCTCTTTATATAGCTCTGAAGTTTTGTGAAGAGCATATAACCTGTCAAGTTCAGATATGCGTTGTGTCAGCTTAGTTAATTTCTCTTTTCTAAGTTTCTTCTCATATGCTGTATAGGAGATTATCTCCCCCCTGATGAAAGCCTTTAAGGCCTCCCACAGTACTGAGGCAGACACATCAGGCGTTTTATTTAAGCTCACAAAAAAATCAATTTGTTGAGAGACAAAGTTAACAAAATTATCATTTGAAAGAAGACGTGTGTTAAGACGCCATGGCGCACGCATAGAGTTAAAGGTCTTAAAGCATATGTTCATAGAAATAGGTGCGTGGTCAGAGATAACAATAGCATCGTATTTACAAGTGGATACTGATGAGAGCAGTCTGTTATCTACCAAAAAATAATCAATGCGAGTGAAAGTGTGATGGACATGAGAAAAGAATGAATATTCCCTCTTAGACGGGTTCAAAAAACGCCAGACATCAGTGACAGCAAATTCCTCCATAAAGGACTGAACTACCTTAGCCGACTTGGACGGAGCACAAGCTCTGGGGGAGGAACGGTCCAGCTTAGGGTCGAGCCAACAATTGAAATCTCCACCTAATATTAAGAGGTGTGATGACAAATCAGGGAGAGTTAGAAAAAGGCGTTTAAAGAAAGCATCATCATCAAAATTGGGAGCATAAATATTAGCCAAAACCACCCGGGTGTTATGAATCTGACCAGTAACTATGATAAATCTACCATTAGGGTCAGAGATAGTACTTGAATGCACAAAAGGGACAGATTTATGTAACAAGATGGCAGCGCCCCGAGACTTGCCTTGAAATGAGGAATGGTAAATCTGACCTACCCATCCCCTCTTCAATTTAGAGTGGTCTGAGACTTTGAGGTGGGTCTCTTGCAAAAAAATTACATGGGCACCAAGATGATAAAGATGGTGCAGTATCTTACTTCGTTTTATCGGATTATTGAGCCCTTTACAGTTGAAACTTGTAAATCTAATGTCACCTCCACTAGGTGATGTTGCATTAGATGGGGTCATAGCTAGGTACCAAAAGCATTATATAAAAGTGATGATCTGAAGCAAAACTGGAAATAAAGACGTGACTGATGTGAAACAAAAAGAAAGAAAAACAGAAAGAAATGCATGAAAAGGCACATAAACCTTAACCCTCCCACCCACAAACCCACCCACGTGAACTTAAGCAGAAGCATCCCCCCAAACGGAATGCGCGCGATATACCCCCCTACGAAAACAAACTGTCACACCTCTACTAGCTCTACGGAGAGCCTATACTAAACTACTAGCGAACAACAACAACTTGGGTGTAGGAACAGTGACATGGAATTAAGACAAAGCAATTACACTGTAATAAATGCACTAATAACTAAGTCGGCAGCTAAGGTTAGCTGAAATATCCATACATGAGGCAATCTTCTTGAACAATAACAGAGACAAGGCGTTTTTGCCTGAGGTATTCTACACTCAAATTATCACCATGAGCCATGTTATGGAAAATCAAGAATGAAAGGGATAAACAAAAAGAAAAAAAAAGACAAACAAAAAAGTGAAATCAGAGCCACATTAGAAACAGTTCACTGAAAACAGGGCATCTGGTGCGAATAACTATAGTCCTCAGGGTTAGCAACAATAGCAGCTAAATAGCAAATTAACATGCTTGCTAAATAGAGTCAGGGGTAGCTCCCTTTTTAATATTTTTCTCAATGAAATCCGAAGCTAAGACTGGATCCTCAAACCTGTGGGTCTGCCCGCCGGGCAGAGTGATGCGTAGCGTCGCGGGGTAGAGAAGGCCAAACTTAATGTTCGGACAGGAATGGAGCTCCTCTGCCCGCTTCTTGGCCACCGCCGGGGTGAAGTCGGGGTAGATCGAGATCCTCTTGCCCTTGTAGGAAAGCGGGGAGGCATCTCCGGCTCGGCGTAGGATCTGGTTCCGGACTTGAAACAGGTTTACCCGAATGACGAGTGGACGAGGGGGCTCGCCGTCTTTGGGCTTGGTGCGCAGGGTGCGATGGGCCCGGTCCAGCATAGGTTTGTCATCAAGGCCGAGTGTCTCTTGTAGGAGCTGGGCAATGAACTCGGTGGGACGAGGACCCTCTGTGCCCTCAGGGAGGCCCACTAGGCGAATATTATTCCACCGTGAACGGCCCTCCAGGTCCTCGCATTTCTTTGCCAGGGAGTCAACAGTGGCGGTTAGCTTGCTAACATTAGCCCGCAGGTCGGATAGCTCTGTGTCGTGAGCATTAGCCGAGCGCTCGAGGTCCGCAATTGATTCGCCATAGGAAGCAAGTCTGTTCTCAAAGGGTTCCAAAGCCGCCAAGATCTCTCTTTTAACTGCTACTGAGATGGTGGTCTCAAACTTACTGAGGATATCTGAGCGCATTTCGTCCATCATCTCCTTCATGTTCTGCAGCAGGGTGGCGTTAGCATTAGCATCAGCATCTGGTTGACCTGGGGACTGTGGCTCAGGTGATAGTCGGGGCTTGCCGCGGCCTGCTTTAGTAGCGTCACTTCTCCCTCGGCCTGCCATCATTGAGTGGCCGCAAACACGATTTCTTTACATGCGGTGAAAGGCTGTTATGTTTAGGGCTTAATGCCGACAGAAATAGTGAGAAAGTGTAATGTAAGAAATATAAATTAGTCACATTCCAGCGGAGCCACCGCGAGACGTGTCTTACATCCTCCTCGTACCGGCCCCGCCTCCCTGTTTCATGATTTTTTTCTGCTTAAATTCAATCACCAGAGGTAAAAAGCTAACGTTAGGCTATAAAGAAACTACAAAAAAATTCAAATTCATTTCCGGGTTTAGGACTCATTCTTGGAGCACACTACCAATCTGTATGGAGAGGTGGAATGCATTGGCTGAAATGCAACTTTGGAACCCATCAATTATTGTCTGACATCAAGTTAGCTTTATATTGGCTTTTCTAATATTTTATTTGCAATCACATGCAGATATCTATTTATGGAGATTAGCCAAAATAACTGGCGCACGGAAGAGGCATGGTCTTGGCATGGATATCTGTTGGCTACATCGCACCAGCCTTAAATATTGTCCCTTGCCCCGACAGGCTTAACATTGTGAGACAGATAACTTATGGATCCTGAGACTGACTCAACATTGACTTCGGGTTTCACGACAGACATAAACACCAGTCTCCGGGATAAAAGTTTAGTGCTTGTTTGACTTGTCCACCTCCCCTTCCTCCTACACCATAGAGCTGACTACGATCACTAGAGGTTGCTGCTGAACAAAAAACATAAACATCAGTTGTAATTTGTGCTTGTAAAAATGCCCAATGTGGTCGTAGTTTGGGAGAGAAAGCCTCGCCAATTAGCGTGATTGCTCCTAGCTTGACCCAGAAATGGACTTGTGATGTCATCAAGCATACAGTCTGGAGCTGCTCCAGAGACAGTTAAGGGACCCACAGAATGTTTCTTTTCTTCTTTTTGAGCCAAACGAGCTTCACTCTATTCGAGGTAACTTATTTTTATTTGGACAGTGTAAAAAACAAATATAAACTCCAAACAACACAAGTCATAAAATCTGACTGACAGCTGATCCAGCTGTGCCATCCCCCGAACTCGCTTTCATTCTCCACACTCTAGATGACCTTTCATCATCCCACTTGTTGCTAGGAACAAACAGAAAGACCATGGCATGCTCAAAGCACCACTTTTCACATGAAATGATGAAACAACAGCAGTGTTTTTGGAGGTATCTTGTGGACACAGGCTCTAACAGTGTGTACATGGCCTTTATCAGCCTCCCTTTCAACTTTATCTATGTGTTTCATCATGACTCTTCTCTTCTCTTGCTTTCATCTCAGCATCACTCTGGTCTCTTATCGCCCGTCTCCTCCCTCACAGTGGCAGGATTCGCTGGCCCAGAGCATCTCATCAGGGGCTCTCCTGATATTAAATCCAGGACAGAAGCTGTATAGATTGACATTACAACTCAATACATCAAACCTAATACATGCAACACCTTATACATAAAGAAGGTTTGATCCAAACAACATTTGCATTAGAAGTGGTCTTTAAGAGCCCTCTGTGGCCTTTGTGTAGCTGATGTGTGATTGTGAAATGGCAGGGGTCAAAATCTGCTCTGTATTATGTTTTAGATAAAGAATCAAACAAGCTCAGTCCCCACACTGTGATTTATATGCCTCCACCACTCTTGCTTTCTCAGGTCCTTTCAGACAGGCAATGGCACTACAGCAAAACACACTGTGTGGAAAAATAACAATTTCTTTCCTCTCCTGAGTTGTATCATCTTGCCTCAAAAGATGGATCAAACTGTGTTTGCATCTAACAGGAAGGGTGAAACTGGGTCATCACTTCTCAACAACACAGTTCTTTGTGTTGTTGAAAAAACTGTTTCACTTTAAGGTCCATTTATCATCTGTTCTGGAGCTTTCAGTCACATTACAGAATCTTCATCAGCAACAGTAATCACGAAATTGGGTATGTTTAAAATACCTGTCTTTCTTAACACTGTGCTTGCTTAAAATTTGAGGCTTAGAGTTCATTCATGGCCTAACCCTAACTGATACTGATACTGATATATCCACTTTTTTCCCCGCCTAATTTTAGTGATCATCAAGTCTGTAGTGGAATTAACATCATATTATACATGCATACTGTTATCATGATGGCCCACCAGCAGATGGAGACATGACATACAATACTTTTCAAATTATGTAATATTCATTCATTGTGCGAAATAAGAAAAAGCATGTTGGTCGATTCTGATACTTCATTTTAAAGCCAATATTGGCCGATACTGATGACATTCCAGTATTACTGTGCATTCCTATTGAATATGATTCTTGTTTGTTCTTTACCTGCTTGCACATCCTCTAATTTCTTGTGGTATTATACATTTCAAGGCCATTTAAACTCAGTAGATCTTGATAATAAAAACTACAACAAATTTTATGTTTTTTAGTTGATAAGACGAGAAATTACGAAAATGTAAGTGATGAAGTATCGGACATTCAAAATGAGAGTTGAGAAGAACAGAATGATCAGTTATTTTATATGGCATATTGGAAAAATGTTTTAAACTAGAAAGTCGAGAACAGCTGCGTTTCTATATATCTTCTAATACTGGAGCAATGTGAGATCAGAGCACTGATTAACTGTAAACTCCAGTATGAATGATTGGTTTATTTTCATATCTGGCCGTTTCAACACAGTCCACCTCTTATGGGATTATTAAGACACATTTAAAGAAAAACATTATTCTAGTGTCATTATGCTGACACAAAACAAAATAATTAACAGATATAAAGTTAATAATTCAACACACTGTCACAACAAAATAAATACCTAATACAAATAGAAAGTAAACAAACAGACAAGTGTTCAGAATAAAGAGTGTAGGAGGACAGACAGGGGAGACAACAAGAGCGAGAAAGAAAGAAAGGATTGATATAACTGAGTAAATAAAACTGAGTAAATGTGGCATAACCCATATATCTTAGAGTCTTAGTTTTCCCAATCATACCTTCTAGAGCTCTACTCACAGAATCTGCTAATGTAAAAATGATGTGTTCGTCAAGGAACAAGCCAAGGTATTTATACTCATCTGTGAATTTAAGATATAAGTAAAAAGTCATTGTTTTGCTAGCTTGCAAAACACTCACACTGGTGCCTTTAATTTAAACCCCTGCAACCTATACATCAAAATTAGGGATGCACCATAATATTGGCACATCATCGATATTGGCCAATATCGGCTTTAATCATCAGAACCAGCCAACATGCTTTTCTGAATTTGCATAATAAATGAATATTACATAGATTGAAAAGTATTCTATTTCATGTCTCCATCTGCTGGTCGGACCATCATGATAAGAGTATGCATGTGTGCATTCTACCTCAGAAGAGACTTGTTGATCATAAATTAGGTGGGGAAAAAAGTGGATATGTTGATATCAGTTATTGATCAAATGAGTTGTTACATATCAGCATATCTGATATTGGTATAATAATCCAATATAAATATATATAAATAAATATTTCATACATAATATGCTAATATCAAATGAATTTGATGCTTTGAAGACAGTTGCATTGCCAATAAGTATTACATAAGAAAATACATTTGTGGATTTAACGTGACTTTCAATATAAACCATGCCCACTCCTGGTATTCTATCCAAATACAGACACAGAGACAAATAATTTTGTTGGTTGAACAGATAATGATGTCTCTGTAACTCTACTGGCAGCTCTGTTAGGCTATACTGAGCTCAGCACTTGCGTCAGCATGCTAACATGCTCATAACGACGATGCTAACATACCGATGCTCAACCGGTAGCTAATGTTTACCATCTTAATTTAGCATGTAAGCATGCTAACATTTGCTAATTAGGACAAAACAAAAAGTGCAGCTGAGGCTGATGGGGATATGAAGAATTGGACAGACTGAAATTTTGACGTGATGGCGCCTGATGAAAAGGATCATCAAAGTTATCACAGTTATCCTGAGGGGAGCATGAATATCTGAACCAAATGTCCCAGCAACAGTCTAATAGCTACTGAGACATTTCTGTCTGGATTACCACTTTCTGCTATTATCATCCCCACATATATGTTAGAGTGACAAAAATAAAAGATGTTTTTGTATTGCTAGGTGTGATCTATCAGCTTGGCCAGGATGTCACAGGAGCCTGACCTACTCAACATAAAAACGTTAAGGTATCAGGCACATGCACAGCTAGACCCCAGGTGGTGCTCAAGCACCTGCCCTGTTGCCCTCTGTCTAGATAAGTGCCCTTTTTGCAGGACATGTTTTTCACTATTACTTTTAACAACTTTATATTTTAGCTTTCAAATTTGGCCCATGGCATCAATTCTTAGTTTATTTATTACTTTCTTAGTCCAGAGAACAGCGTTTTTCAATTTTGCGTAAACATTTTTAGGTTATTTACTTTATATCCCACTAAAGTGTGCATAATGTGGTATTGCTGTCTTTGTTATTGTCTGTTATAAATAAATGATAAATGCAGAAAGTGAATGCGTAGCAGCTATGTGTATAAAGTAGATATTTAGACACCTTATTGAGCTAGACAGACATTTCCTCTGCTCATTACTGTGCACAAATGTAGTGTATATACTTAAGCCTTTAGCTCAAGAAACCCTCTGGTGCTGGCAGATAGAAACCTCTGGATATGGTCCACTTTGTGTGTGCACATTTTCTTGAGCACGCAAAAAGAAATTGTGGAAGGGCTGTCCTTTTTTTCCACTTTGGCACCTGCCCTGCGTCTGTGCACAGCATTGTAAGGTACAGTATAACAATTAACAAGTATAGATGACATATTCACCTTTTGTGATTTAGCTTTGATTCCAAAAATCAGGCTTTTGCAAAGAAACAGACTTTATTGTCACATTTTACCAGAAAAATTTGTCAGCAGTATAAAATGTATTTTTATCTAGAATAGTGTGACATAAAACTGTTTCATCGAGATATTCTCCTGCCACAAGTACACACTTAAGGGATTATTGTGGAATGTGACTTTGCATATCTCAGACTGCGAACCCATCCACATTAAACATTACTGTAGTGCATGTTTTTCATCTGTATTAGATTATGCTTCTAATTTACATAATAATCAAAATAAAAATGGGGGAATAAAAGGGATTAAAATTATGCATACATGTAATGTGCATTTTAATACAAAACAGAATGTAAGGCATGGTCAACAAGAGCAAACAAACAAGAAGCCACCAGCATATGACCTGATCCTGAATTACTAATCCCACTTGAAAACAAATGAGCAGCTAGATACGCTTTTAATGGTCCTTCCAGCTGTAGATCGCTGGAAGGAAACAGCTGGCTCTGGCTCCTCGCTTCATTATGGAGGAAGCAACAAGACACATCTGCATTCATTAGCTGCTCTGTGAGATCTATCGGCACCATGGTCGGGTCTCTGCGTTCAAAAGGCCTTCTCTCCATCATCCATCATTGCGATTATGCAAGCTGAGGCATTTAAGTCTTAATGAGTCACCCTAATGAAAGTAGATTGACCATTATGGTGAACAAAAAGGCAGTGATGGCTCCTGGGCCTGTTCCAAGGCTCTGTTAGGTAAAATCCTACAGATGCTGCCTTGGTTGTTGTGCTTTGTAGAACTTGTTTAGTACTTGAAATGTTGTTGTGGAACAGACCTTTCCTGGAGTGGACAAAACCACTTGGTTTCATGTAGGAAGAGATCATATTTTGGCTTAAAACTCCTACATATGGTAGAGGTCCCTAAATACATCCATGCTTGGGCTGCACAAACGCTAACTTTTGGGGGCACAAAGAGCACTGGACAAGCCTCAATGTGTCACTAAAATACACCCTGTGTTGCGGCACCAAGACCGCTACCAATTCCTTGATTTATTGCTAAAAAAGACCCACCTATTTTTGGGGGCACCAATGCTGCTTGATATGCCTTGATTTTTTTGCTAAAAACACCCACGTTTGGGGGCACAAACACTGTTGGCAACACCTCCATGTGTTGCTAAAAAACAAACACTTTTCAGGGCACAAACAGCAATGGAAAGTACTTGATGTGTTGCTAAAAACTATGTTTGGGGGCACAAATGCCTTGATGTGTTGGTACTGAACAACTGGTTGTTTGTTGGGCTTGAACAGTCGTCTGCTGCTTGGCAACCATTTCGCTTAAGTGTGATGCCATCCACCATAGTATCGCAATATTTTGTGTATGGCACTGTGTATTGGCACACAGTGCCAATACACAGTGCCATTTTTTAAAAAATATATAAATCATTTATATGACAAATACAAATTAAACTTAAGGTAGCCTACTAGAATGATACGATCACATGCTTTTTTAGTCCACTAGATATGTTTTGCTGCAAAAAAAAAAAAAAAGAAGGCTGAAGTGAGATGAACAGACTCAAAACTTAATCTTATTGGATAAAACAGATGTTGACACAGTTTTCCTTTGGGTACATAATTTACAGTGAAATAATGTAATAAATTGCAGTATATCTTAATATATTTTATCGCAATGCTTAGCATATTGCAACATATTCAAAATCAGGATAATATTCTGTCGTGACTTAGGTATTGTGATAATACCGTATCGTGGATCCTTTGGTGATTCCTACCCATGTTATGTAATGTGTTGTATTTTACTAAATATTTGGAGCACAAAACAAATACTGATATCTTTGGAAATCTCCTCTTTCCAACAGTGTATAAAACTGCATGTGTGTTTTAGGGTCAATGTGACTAAAAATGATAGAGCAAGTCACATATGTTCTTCCTCCAGCACTTGATTGAAGCTATGCTTACACTGAGTGAAATATGTAATTCCAAAGACACTATATTTCATATTATTCCATCAAACAGAAAGACCTCAAACCTTCTGCAGATGATTTCAAACATGTTACTCCACAAATTATTTTTTGAAACTTCAGGGGCCTCACTAAAATGTCAGAATAATGTTAATAAAGTGGGTTTGGACAAAGCTTGATCATATGCAACATGAATTACTGAAGATGGATTGACTGGTGGGTTCCATCATTACTGTAGACTTGTCCGCAACTGAATCCAGCCTGTCAGTAAATGTGTTACTGATAACTTTTGCTATAAGAAGTATTAACGCATGCACTCTCCCACACTCAATATATGAAGGTGTTGAAGGAGTGCAATCATATTTAACAGAGGCTGACAGAAACCGTCAGTCTGTGTTGATCCTCAGAGAGAGGCTGAGAGTCCTGTTGATGGGATCTCCATGGGATTTCGTGCTTCCCATTCTCCTCTCTGCCCCTCGGGTTGATGGGTACAGCTTGTTCCCACTCAGCCAGAGCATAAGCAGCTATTTATGGAGCTTCCAACGGCCCAGACATGACTACTGGTGCTGCTGAGCGGAGGAGTTTTACCCTAAAGTGGCTTAGGGATCAAGTGAGGTCAGCTCCTTATGGGATGAAGAGGACACCCTTTTCCTCCCTCCCTTTGTCCTCCTCTCCCACAAACAGATCCTCTCTTGCTCTCAGCCTTCCTCTGCCTTACCATCCGGATGAGAAATACAGCTGAGAAACAGTGAAACCGCAGCCTGTCATCCTCTCCAGAGCTGAGCTTGCTCTTGTTTTTGTTTGTGCTCCTTCCACTTCAGGCGTTTCATGAACATGAAATATCCCGCATATTTTCTTGGTGGCGACTTTGACTCCCGGAGTCCCATGTGCCCCACGGTGGCTCCGAGGCGTAGAGAATGAGGCGGATAGCAGGGACTTTATCCTTAATCAAATGTTTTTTTTTTTTCCATTTAAGGCTTTCGCGCAGTGACTGCTCCACGGCTCTAATACTGCATCCCTTTGGCTGCCAGTGTAGACGTAGTGATCAATCATTTGATTTAGCTTGGAGACTATGTTTGGAAAGGCAAATATATAGCTAAGCTGATATCTTTTTTTCTGTCATGGGATATAGATACATTTCACCATTATCTCAGGGTCTGTTGAGACTACATGTGTGCAGGCTTGAGTAAGCAACCATGATAAGGACAAATAATGTTTCCCCAATATTGATATGACTCAAACTCATAACTTATTCTCTGTTGGAATACTGCTGGAATCACCTTTATCATGTCCGTCTGCACATCCATCCATCTGCTTGTTCATCCGTTTGTCCATTCCATTGTTTTGAATGCAATAACTCAATCACACCTTGAGGCAATTATTTTCAATTCTGGCACAAATGTTCACTTGGACTATATGATGAACTGATTACATTTTGGTGGTCAAGGTCACTTGGTCTTACATCTGTCTCATTTTCCTGAACGCAAGAGCACCTTGAGGGATTCTTTTTTTTTTTTTTTCAATTTGACACAAACATCCACTTTGACTCAACAATGAGGTTATTAGATTTTGGTGGTAAAAGGTCAACGGTCCATCTTATTCTTGTGAACGCGATATCTAAAAAAGGCCTTTAGGGAATTTGCTCAAATTTGGCACAAACGTCCACTTGGATTCAGAAATGAACTGGCCATTATTTTCTGGCCATTATTCAACATCATATCTCAGGAACAGAAGGGGAGACATTTGGTCAGATACTGAATTGGTGACACTAATCTTGAAATTGCTGATTGTATAGATCCTCTGTGCTGCTGGGTGGAAGATGTTTATGAAGCATCCAGACATGGATATAAACTTTAAGTGGTAAATGGACCTGCATTTGTATTGCACCTTTCTAGTCATCTGATCACAAGCACTTTTTACACTACGAGTGACATTCACACATTCACACACTAGTGGCCAAGGCTACCATACAAGGTGCCATCTGCTACTCAGTTTTTAACACACTCACACACCGATGGAAGCATCATCGGGAGCAACATGCTAACTGGAGGTGCAGGAGATCGAACCGCTGACCTTCCGATTGGTGGACAACCCGCTCTACCTCTGAGCCACAGCCGCCCCCTCAAGTTCAACTTGACTGCTTTGCAGGAAACAGTAGTTGTAGTGACCCATGGAGGATGAACGTTCTTAAACCAGGTGTAACAACCATCAAATTTAGGCTTTCAGTGTGGTGTTAGGTGGTAAGTAGGTGGTAGTTGTCTGTACATCCATGGTTATAGTGCAAACATGAACTTTATTCCTTTAATCCTCAATAGTCGTATTGCCATTACATTGTCAAATGAATTTTAAGCTAACTTTTGAAATATCACAAAAATGAAATGCGTATTGAACACATTTCAATCAACTGGTTTGGAGTGAATAAATTAGACACGACAAAGTGTAATGTAAGTTTGTTGAACCACATTTTGTATTCAGTATTCCTATTTTCAGTGCAAATGTTAACTACCATAAACTGCCAACTGCTGCAACGAACACAATAGCACTGTTGTTTGTTCATTATGTGTTTCTACAAACAATGTTTTGCATTGGTCAGGGAATACTTGGCTTGGGAAAGATTAGGGGGGCACGATAATAATGGCACATCATCGGTATCAGTCGATATTGGCTTTAACATGAACGAATGAATGATCAGAATCAGCCAGCATGCTATTTCTTATTTGCAAAATGAGTGAATATTACATACATGTAAAAGTATTGTATTTCATGTCTCCATCTGCTGCTGGGCCGTCATGATAAGAGTATGTATGCATAATATGATGTAAATTTCACTACAGAAGAGACTTGATGATCACTGAAATAAGGAAAAAAAGTGGATTTATCAATATTGGTATTGGTCATCAGCCAAATAAGTTGTTATATATCGGCATATCAGATATGGGCAAAATCCAGAATTGTGCTTTCCTAGAAAAGATATTTCAAAGGGGGTACGTTATTGGAAAAAGTTTGAGAACCACTGCATTATATGAATGATAAATAAAGGTGACATGAGCCAGTAAGCTATGTTTACTTGTGTTTTCCCACTTTTAATCATTAACTATTGGATGATTAACACCTTCTCAGCTTTTATTTTGGCTGTTTAGAATTACTTTTTCTTTTTTGTGGAGGCTGGGTTCAAATACAGTTAACTCTCTATGATTTCACTGGTTCAGGTACATGGTTGAAATATGATGTTTATATTTTGATCTAAATTATGATCTAAACTTCTTACAATTTAACAGAAAATGACTGAATAGTGTTTAAGTTTTCCAGAAGACTTTCTAGGGTCGGGGGTTTCAAACCAGTATCTGCTATTAACACTATGATACTTGCATCAAATAGCTGTTGTCAGTTTGTCTTTGTATACTGTATCTGTCCCTATCAAATAAAAAACTGTGCATGTCTGATGTATTTGCATCAGTTTGGTTACGGCTTTATAGGTTGTCCATTCAGCTGCAGACAGATACAGTTTGTAAAAGCAAGTCTTCTTCAACCCTCTAATCAAATGTGCATGCTTGAAAGCACACAGCATCTTGGGGTCTTATTATTAACACCTACAGCGCTGACTCACTTTGGAATGCTGGCTTCACATGCTCTTCATCCTCTCCGTCCCCGAAACTGTCTGTCCCAGAGGTCATATCCTGTCTATGTGGGAGGCTGCAGCTTCAGATGGAACCTTTTAAAGAAGACTCTGACTTTTTGAAAACACGTAAAACTTCTTTCACAGACCCATGGTGAGAAGATCAGTTTAAGCTCCGTGTGTGTTGGACAGACAGACTGTAGGACTGAATAGCTCAGCATGTCGGCAAATATGCTGTATTGCCTTCTTTCTGAGAGCGAGATAAGAAAATGGATATCAGTCTAATGTCTGTGGTTTAAGTACAGAGATATAGCCAGGATGTGGATAGCCTAGCTTAGCATGAAATTGTTGATGAGGTGGGTGTGCTAATAGGTAGATGGGGAGGTTACTGAGGTAGAAGTGGATATGTTCTCTGATATATTTAAGGTGGGTATAAGCGGGTAGAAAAAGACACCACTGGATACGTATTCAGACACAGATCTAGCCCTCTGTCTGCACACTGTTTTAATTTCATCTGTATTTGTGCACGTTTTCTGAAAACTTACGGATGCGGATAAAATGGAGCAGTACCACTGGAGACCGTGGAGGCAGTGAGTGTAACTTTAGTTCACGATTTAAGCGTAGGAGACGATGAAGACATTAAAACATGACGAAATGGGTCAAATCGGTAATATAGTGAAAAGAATTCTGCATTTTGTATTTAATGGCTTCACAGACCACCACCGTCTAAAGTGCTACGTCCATGAAAAGGTACATTTTTAAGACCTCCACTGTCACCTTGTTTGTTGTTGTCTACAGCTTTTGACCCTTTTGACTCCCTCTGCTGTTGTCTGGTGGATGTATCTATTCCAACATAAAGGATGCATGGAAGTTTGTGGGCAGGGATGTTTACAAAGTTTGAAAAGAATGCATCTATTTTGGTATGCAAAGGGCATATGAATGAGCCCTAAGCCTTCATGTTGGAACTATTCATTGACCAATTGCAGTGGCCATGCAGCTTCCTTGAGTCTTGTCACAGTGAGGTTGCCAGGTTTGGTACCGTTGTGACTGCACACAGATGGATGTACTGTTGTTTACCAAGAAAAAGTTCCAGCATGTAACACTCCCTTGAACCATGAGTTGTCAATAAATGTTTTTGTACAGAGTAAACAAAGGAGAGAGCCTAAAAAGTGTTAATAAGTGAGCTTTAAAGGTGTTGATAGGCATATTCTCAGCCTTATTAGTGATGTTACTTTAGGGATGGCAATGCCAGACTTTTATGGTACCAGTGTCTGAATGTTCATTAGATTTGCCACTTTTTTTGTTTGAACAGAAAGTGCCCCTGTGCATGCATACAACACTAAATACTGAATTGCCTGCAAAATGCCCATACAGGACGAAACTGAGATGAGACTGTGTATAAGATGGCAAATAAGAATATTTCCCCAAAACTGGACTCCTTTAACCTCGTTTATAAGTAATTTATCACATAATGTTTCTTTAAAAATAGTGGCATTTTTACAGTTTAAACAGCTGAGTTAAGGGCACCATGTGGTGCCCTGAGGCCCGCCAGCTGCCAGGTATGTTTCTCCACCCCGAGTTTCTCTTTGACAAAAACAGATTGTTGTTGTTTTTTTTGGCCAGTTTGTACTGGTGAAGACATAAATGTCCCAGAGGTTCAAGGCTAAAGTTTCATTGTAGTGTTATTGTTATTGGTATTTATGGAACTCTGGATACAACTCAGCTGGAGCCAGAGGAATGCTAAAAATACACTAGTGGTGAGAAAAAGCAGTTCCCACATAAATATACAGAAATACAGACATATATGGCACTATGTTCCTTCAAATCTTTCTATCTGTGACTCACTCATTTAGCCAATCCCCCTCTGCCTGACCCCTCTCCTCATGGTCTAACCCCCTACTTCCTGTTGTATTTTGGGGAAGGCTCTGTTGGAGCGTGAGAATGCTTTTGGGGCAGGCTGTCTTGACCCAGTGGTATTTGAAGCAACATACACACAAAGCTTCAAATATTTTAGTTGCAAACCTCACCCTGCGTCCTGAGGACACAGGGTTTGGGATCCATTAGGGGTCATTTAGGATTTTGTACCTTTTGTCACAGTTTGACATGTGATCTATTTTGTCTCTTTGGACAAAAGAAACAATACAAGACTTTTATCATATGGTGGGGCTTTTAAACCCAAACAGTAGACTTGTTCTCCCTCAACACAGGTTCAATTACTTAACCACATGTGTTTGGCTAATAGTTTCCTTGTGTATGTAGCACCAGACTGTGGCGTTTTGGCTTAAACACATCGACCAGCCTACTCAGATGGTCACTGGTACTGTGAATCATAACCGTCCATCTCCAGCTCCACAGCTGTCAGTCATCATGCTGTAAGTCAAATAATGCCCCCCAGAAACAGTCTGACAGGAAGTTGTTGTTGGGGGTTGGAGGTGGGATGGCAAAGCAGACCCCAGATTGGCCAATTTAAAGTGGAATTTAATGACTGGACCTCCCTGGGGTTTTCTCATGGTAAACATCTCCCAGAGTTCTCCCACAGCCAAGCTGGCTCACCTCCAGGACTCCCACACCACAGCCCCACAGCCCCTCCACAGCCCGACTGAGTGTCCTCTGCCTTCTCTGGGCCAAGCGTTACCTCGACTCCCCTTCCAACCTCTGGAGCTCTCATACAGTGTTTATTACAGCTCCGGTTTGGAGCCGCACAGCAGTCCGGTTAGATTAGTGGTTGTCAGGCTGACGGCTGAGTGTAGTGGCGGTTGTGTTCTGTGGGTGGCTGGAAATGGCTGCTCTCCGTTTAGTAATTTTTGGGGTTGGCAGTTTGGCCACAAAGAAACACACACACTCTTAAAAGCCTTCCAACCCTTCCACACATTGTGCCCTCTGTCAGAAACAGTGATTGTAAAGACATACTGAGTCAGAGCGATGCATTACATTACATGAATGAATGCTGTTCACCATATAGTTGAAGACAAGACATGATTATATCCTGATGGCACAACAGAGAACGCAGCTTTCTGGCCACAAAATATTACATACAGTGTTCTAGATTGACAAATAATGGGCACAGATATACAAAAGGCCCCACAACCTGTCCTACATAAAAACATACAACACAAACTTTGTGGTGGTTTTGCCTCTTTAAAAAAAAATAAAAAAAATAAAATAAAATAATTGTGTCTCTTTGAGGTTGTTTTGTATCTCTTTGTAGTCGTTTTGTGCATCTGATGTTTTTGTGTCTCTTTGAGGTCACTTTGTGTCCATTTAAGGTTGTTCTCCATCTCTTTGTAGTCATTTATGTGCCTTTGAGGGTTTTGTGTCTGTTTTAGGTAATTTTGTGTCTCTCTGATGTTATTTGTGTCTCATAGTTGTTTTGTTTATTTTGAAAGCCATTTTGTGTCTCTTTAAGGTCATTTTGTCTTTCTTTGAAGCCATTATGTGTCTCCTTAAGGTTGTTTAATGTCTCTTTGAGGTCATTTTGTGTCTCTTTAATATTGTTTTGTGTCTCTTTGAGGTTGTGAACATTTTAAGTCTCTCTCTCTGGTTGGTCTGCTAATTTTAGTGACATTTTGCAGGTGTAGGGGCACTTTGGGCTCCTGGGCCTGTGCGTGGTCGGCCTGTTCAGTAATCCATCCATGTAGATTGCTAAAGTGGCAGGTATCATGGGTGGTGCCCTGGGCAGCTAAGTCGCCTATAGGAAGATTCGCCAGGGAAGATGACCAACATAATAAACACCTAATCAATTAAAAATTCATGCTGTTCAGCTTTTGCATCATCTTTACTGCTTTGGGAATACGTGGTTTACACATACAGTCAGTGTCTATCATTAAAGGACGGTTTCAGCCTGGCTCATTTGTCTCCATTTGCTTAATGCCACTATAATTTTGCAAAAGCAATTAACTGAGCTTTTAGAAAGCCGAGTCATTTGTCTTTCAATGAATCAACTCAGAAGGCAGTCACACACATGTACAAACAAACTGTCTGCTTCCATCAATTCAATCTTTTCTCTAATTATTCATACACTGAGGGCTGATAAACAAGTCTGTGACTTGTCCTGCAGTGGGAGAAGTCATTTCCTGGATTAGACACTGTGCGCTGCAGATTGTTGTTGCACAGGCTGTCTCTGGCCCAGTTTCTGTTCCCCCGACCCTGCCATCACTCAAGGAGCTCCAAGCTGGCTGACTGACAATCTGCTCTTTTTGTGTCTAAAAAATGCAGTGTGGATCATTTGTATGTGCATTTATTTGAGCTTGTCTGTGTCATAATAACATGCAGAGATGATTTCCTCAAAGATGATGTTTTGTGGCCATCAGGACTACCTCGGATGGAGTTCTTAATATGTGGCTCGGTGTCATTGTCACGATGGCTAAACTATCTGTTCTGGCATATGTTGGTGCATATAACATTTGAACAAAAAGACATTTTATTTATCCTTTCATTAAAGCAGAGCTGGAAAGATTTTCATTTATAAACCCAGTTGTATACTAACTTAAATCTCAAAGTTAGAGTCTTCACAGAAACCGTACATTTGTTAGTAGCCTTCTCCACACTGAAAGTATTTCCTGAAATACCAGACAGCAGAGTGAGAGCTCCATCCAAAGAAAGTTGGACTCAATTATACAGTGTCTTCCCCCTCTTTGATGCCTGTTATATCCTTTTATACAAGTCAGTTTGGTATAAAAAAAAGGTTGCATGGTTATAAATTAAACTGCCAGTTTTCTGAATTATGAGTATTTTTACTTTTGGTAGTTGAAGTACATTTTGCTGACATTTTCAGTTGCTTATAGCTACTTACGAGGGTAAATACTTCCTTCACCAATTAACTCACACCTCTGCTGTGCTACAGCCACCGTGTTATGTCTTTATTTAACCTTAAGTCCATCTCATCAACCCTTTATACAATGCCCATTAAGGGCAGGAATTTCGCACCCTTATTCCACCTTGCTGTTCCTTATAAAAGCTATAATCACATAATGGAGGGATTGAGTTGTTTGGCCTTTAAGCCGACAGCAGAGGTGGTAGCAGTGTCAAATTGATGTCTATGTAAAATGGACAGCAGGCAGGATTGGGACCACAGATAGAATGACATCTTATGTGTGAACCCACAGCGGGGGAGTTATAAAGCACCTAATAGCAGTTAGCAGCTGATTGAAGGAAGAAGAACAGCGGCTGAAAATGTCCACAAATTGGGAAAAAATTGCGGTGCGGGATCTACTTATCCTCCATTGTTGTTTACAAAGCGCTGCTGACATGTCTGTTTTACATCACACTAGAGGCCGACCCTGTTGTGTTACATGTCATGCCTGTCACAACTTTTTCAATTATGTGATGCTGGCATGCTGTCATAAATCACACACTAGAGCGGCATAATGCTGCTGTTATTTGGTTTTGTATGAAAATGCAAAGAAGGCATAAAAAAAGAGATTTCATAGCGGCCCTATAGCGCGACCTCTGTGTAAAAAGTTTTGTCTAATGACAATGAGTGTCTTACACGATGATCCATAGTTTTATCTTGTGTGGTGTGTCATAGTAGACAACAACCGATGCCACGTCTGGGATGCCTCACGATGTCCAGACAGAAAGTCTAGCATTTTTGATTTCCTTTTTGTCTTCCACAACTTCTTCTATCACAGCCACCACTTTGACCAATAGAAATACAGAGCAGTCTGCTGGCGTGAAACTGCAGAGGCACTTTAGCAACCTGGTGAGTACTGCCATTAGCATCAGGCTAGCAAAGACTGTTATTTCGTCATAATTTTGTTGTTGTTGTTTGGGGCGGCAGAAGCTCAGTCCATAAGGACTTGGCTTGGGAACCGGAGGGTCGCCTATTCAAGTCCCCATCTGGACCAAAAATATGGAGTGTGGAGAAGTGCCAGTTCACCTCCTGGGCACTGCCGAGGTGCCCTTGAGCAAGGCACCGAACCCCCCCAGCCGCTTGGAGCGCCTGTCCATTGCCAGCCTCCTCACTCTGACATCTCTCCATTTGTTGCATGTATAGGTCCCGTTTGTGCAAAGTATATGTGAAACAACAACAACAGAGTGTAACACTGAAATTCCCCTTGCGGGATTAATAGAGTATATAAATTTCACTCACTCACACTCACATTTAAACCTATGGGCAATTTAAAGTCACCAGTTATCCTGCATGTCTTTGGACTGTGGGAGGAAGCCAGAGCACCTGGAGGAAAACCATGGTGATACAGTGAGAACATGCAAACTTTGCAAAGAAGGGCCCCGGCCGGCTGGTGGGTTTAAACCTGGAACCAGGAACACTGTTGCTGTGAGATGACAGTGCTAGCCGCAGCTTTACGGTGCCAGTCTAAAACCTTTTCTTTCTTTTTTTTTTTTTTTAAACTTTATTTGACGTATCCGTTATTTTTAAAGCTCTAGTTATTAAAAAATGTTGACTAAACAGAGCGTAACTCAGGCGGTGCTAACTTAACATCAGCTAAGAAGAACTGCAGTGTGGCTGTACAGAAGTTAACTCAAGCCTGATTTACCATAAGGCACTTTAAATGAGTGTTGCTAAACAGAACTTTAAGAGCTGCACTACGGTACATATGAGCTGTCTCCATGGTAACCAGACGCTATCCTCCTCCAAGCTTGTTAAGCAACATTATAACATCCCAAGCAATATATATCTTTCTGACAGCTGTTTGTGTTTATATTTGTATTACTGTGTATCCTTTTGCATTTGATAATGGATGGATTTAATGAAATCTGTGAAGAGGAAGTCAATTGAGGAGGAAGAGATTTTGAACGTGCTTCTTCTGAGAAGACAACAGGTTTACAAGAAAAAGGAGGTGACCAGTATGTCTCCTGAACCAAACAAGGGAGCTATAAAGTAAATATGTTTTTGTCGCGGGACATAGACAAGCATGTGCATTTTCGGTATTTTCAGATGTCTGCTGACTGTTTTCATGATCTAGTCCAATGTTGGTCACATCGGGACACACAAACCTCCAGTAGATGCAACAGAGATGCCGGGACTATCCAATCACATTACATGAGAAAATATGACGATGTCTGCAACGTAACAAAATTCTCCAGGTGTACAACATGAAAGAAAAACACTTTTTTTTTTCGGTAAAGTAAAGTAAGTTTACTTTTAATTGACTCCATAACACACATAGAACAGCACATGGGATAAGTTAGCCTCCAGGGCTTTCTGCCAGATAGCTCTTCTTGAAAGAAAACTTCAGGGCTATCTAGCTTAAAGCCCCAAAGGCAAACTTCTTCCAACAGCCATCAAACATGGATTAACATCAAGAGAACAGCTCAAATAAAAAATATTTCCACACTGCTGATTCATTCCAAAGTAAATAACTTTATTCTCATTGTCTTTCTATTGGTCTCTGTCTTGCTTGTCAGTATCTGCCTGCTGCTGTGTGACAGTGACACAGAGTTTGAAAATAAAGATGATGACATGGATTAGTGTTTTCTTTTTGCATGTGTGATACTGGACCATTGATCATTCCATCGATATACTGATCCAGATCAATGGAGTGTCTTTTAGCAACCCATCGCTGTGTTTCATATCATACCACAAAGAATGGTTGCTTTATACTGAGACATCCCTTCATTTCTGGCAAATAAATAGTGCCAAGAAAAGTGGGAACTAGGTGGATTTTTATGCCTAAACCTAACCATGTTAACTACAGCATTGTTGAAAGGTAAAGAAAAGTAAAGTTTTGACACATCCTCTACATAGTAACACACAATCGTGGTTTGCAGAAACATACAACAAGAACATTTTTTCTGGTGTTCCTGTTGAAAATTGGGTGCAGGGGGCTACACACATTGAAATCAGCTGTGTGGCAGCAGGTGCAGCCAAACAATAGTCAGACAACACATCAAATGGTCTGGTTTGTTTCAAGCATATGCCGGCCTTTCTGTGACACCTGGTGATGGGGTAGCTCAGCTTTTAAGTTCCAACTCTGAACTGGAGAGTGTTTTACACTTCTACTGGAATGAACTGCAGCACAAACACTTCAGCCTTGTTGTGTACTGATGGGTTTGCAGAGGACATTGGCATGGCAGTATCATTATGATCAAGAACATGGCGTTCCTCTGTTGCTTATCTTGCTGCATTTCCTCCCCTTACAGGTTCAGTGTGAGCCCTCTGGTTGTGATTACCTGGGTCATGTTAGCACATTGAGTGGGCACACTGCTTTGATCATTCCTTTTCTTTCATTACAGTCCGTCCTGTAATAGAAGCTGCATACTATAATTTCATCTAATTGCTCTGTAATTGCTATTGGATATGTTTAGATGATCTTTTCTATGCTAAATGTCTGCAACTTGAGGCCTGAGATATAATATCAGAGGATAACTGCTGCTCAAAATTAGACGTTAATTATTCAGGTGTCTGATATCGACTGGACATGGTGTGATGTGTTAATTGTGCCTTTTTTTAAACTGACTATACGGGGATTGATGTAAGCTTGTGCATAAGGCTTCTCAGCCACAAACTATATGTTTTATGCAGTTATTATAAGAGCTTCTGTAACCAGCTGAAGTGGTGCTAATCCATCACAGAACAGCAAACAGAGAGTTTTTTGTGTGCAGAGAGGCAGACAGAGGAAAACAAGGCTTTGATGTTTCCTTGTTTGGTAAGAGCCTATTTGATGTTTAGCAGGGCTTTTGTTGTGACAGCGAGCAGGAAGAGCAGCTCCCAGAGGTGCATTGCTGCTGTGGCTGCTCTTAATGGTTTGCGAAAACCTGGAGGCTTTTAAGATTCAGTGGGACATGAGAGTGAGAGCAGGTAATTCTAGACGTGAAGACGGCACTAGAAGTAAAAGCTTTTAATGTCTTGAACTTTATGTTGAATTTATTGTCTTGTTAAAGTGGAATTTTCCTTTCCATGCCTTTCTAAGTGGTATTGTTGTTGGTGTAGCTGTCATAAAGACAACTGAATCGCTTCCTGTTTTCCTCAGAGCCCAGCAGCTACCACACTTTCAACAGTTACTTGAGTTGTTTCACTGTCCACTGTCTCCGTTACCAGGGATGGTAACTGCAAAGAACTTATACTGATATTCTTTGGTAGCTGAGGATAGCAAACGATAGCTACTAGGGAAAACAAAAACGCTATCCTTTTTCTGTTTTGGTTGCGCATTGGTTGATGCACTTCCTGTGTGCTGTAAATCAAGCCTTCATTTTCGCGGGAGATCAGCCTGTTCTCACTCCCAGATTATCAAATACGGCTGTCATGCGTGATATTGACGCTGAAGGCACCCTTTGGCGTCTCTGTAAGTTGCACCGGGCTTTCAACTGATTTAAATGTGACAGCAACTGAAGTAGAGCGAGAAAGTCTGCTTACAGTGGAAGGCAAAAGTCAGTGTTGTTTCAACGTAACATTACACAACATTTAATGTGTTACAATGTGTTCCAGCTGTGTGGCCTGTGCATTGCTATCAGATGCTGAGGGGTGTGAAAAAGAATTTGAAATTTGACAGCCTGGGATTTGGAATTTAGCCTAACTTTATTAAGTATAACTTAGTGTTATTTAGCCCTTTCCTCTCAAGCTATGTCAATGTGGTTGTTTCACGAGACACCACTACATTCACTAGCTTAAAAAATGAGCGCCCCACAATCTGTCTTTGAAGACAGTGACGGTGGCCTAGGATTATTTTGCAAAGTTGTTTCTAGCAACTTTGAATATGAATACTTACACCATTACTGATCAAAACACACACCCACATCCAATTCATTCCTCCACATGAAGGTCACGGGTAAGGAAGGGTACTGTGTCCTTTTTTGGCTGCAGCCTCACTCTGCGAGATGGACAGTGATATGTATCACTGGTTCTATTTATGACAAGGTAAATCCTTCTGCCCAAAGTTAGATGAATGCTGTATACATTATTCAGATGTACATAGTTAGTCTACACGTCTGCAATAAAAAACATATTTTGTGCTTAAAAGGCCTGGCAGTCATACTTGACTTCATCCTCCATCTTCAAAGAATGTTACCTTCAGCACATTTACTGAAGCTGCTGTTGCAGTAAAAGTGCTGGTTCCACATTCTGACATCACTCATTAACCCAGCCACTCGTGCGCTGATTACACAGTCCTGCTTTGTTCTGTTCCTGACATTCACCTCATAGTTGATACAAGCAGGTAGGTTGTATATTATGAAATGCTCTGTGCCCATCCATTTGCCTAAGTCAGGTATAATTGATAGGAGCTGTGTCCTGGTGTTTATGTGAGTTGAACCAAAGAAGCAACTCCCACCACTCAGCCGTCCTTCACTCCTCCTTCATCATGTCAATAATACATCTCCCACTGACTGCAAAAACAAAGCAACAACTCAGTCTGGGGCTTTCCACATAGTGGCAATTAAAGCTGTGTCTAAAGGGGCGGAATAACTGCCCATGTAGACTGTGTGCGTGGGCACGCCTGTGTGTGTGTGTGTGTGTGTGTGTGTGCTTCTGCGTACACACTAGTTTCCGACCTTGTGAGAACATTTGGTCTATGTAAGGACTGAGGGGCACACACGAAGTCCTCCAAACTGAAGATTTTGTTGTTTGTTTTCATTCAAGGGTCAAATTATACTGCTACACTTTTTAAGATTTTACAGTATCAAACCTCAAAATATTATCATTTGTGGTTAGCATGCTTGTTAGCTATAATTATTCAGTGATGTTGCTATGATGCATTAAAATCTGAAAGGACACTGTAAACTCACTATCAATGTGTCCAGGGGATGCACCCTATTATTTTCCTCAACAATGCTTCATTGTGGACAACAAATCTGTGTTGAAATGAAACAGTGGCATTGCATGGCTTCACTTATTTTGAAAGGATTTCTCACATCACAGAAACCACTGACACCCTTTTTACACCAACATGGAACCGGTTCTATTCCGACTCCTAATTTTGAACCATTCCGAACATTCTGACCAAAAATAAGTTGGTTCTCAGCTGGAACCAAAAAATAACATTTATTTCTTGTGTGTTAGTGTTAACTCAAAATGTGACATTTGTAGAATGTTTGTACTTACTCATTCTACAATTATACATATAGCCATAATTATAAGCATAACATCAAACACAAGTTAATACAAATTTTATTGAGGACCCACTTAAATGACCACCTGTGGGTCCAGAGAGCTAACTACATTGAAAACCTTTTAACAGCACTGATTACTCTTAAATTACCTTTCTATATAGTAGTTTTCTTGTTGCTAGAGCCCACTTTTTACATTTTTTTTTTCTATAAGATCCAAGTTGTGACCCACGCACAAAGAATTCTTCTTTGTGCACAAACATGTCTTCTTTGTGCGCAAAGAATAATTCTTTGTGCGTCCTTCACTAAATGAAACCAATTGCACGTGAGGAACACAGCTCTAGCCAGAATTTGAGGATTTCTGAAGTCACTCGCTTATACTCTCTGTAAACTTTTGGCCAACACGAAGGGATGGATGCTGTTTCAAAACTGTTTTGCAGAAATACTGAGTCATTTATTTATCTCAGGAGATGTCAACGAAGTCCAGAAGTATTGCATTTCATAATGTGCTTGGTAATGGCACTGGCTTGTGCACAGTGTTGAAATGATGGAAGTTCTAATCTTGGTGTGTTTTTTTATGCAGTTGTGTAATAGACCTTTTCCTCACTCATTTTGTCATGGGAAATCACGGATGTTATGAACAATTCAAGATCATCACGCAACAATAACTGCAGTGGAAAAAAAGCAATGCTGGCAGGTTTTTACTATTAACATTTAAGTTCAGACTTTGCTGGATATGTGGTGGATGAATGTTGCTCCACAAGTAACTCCCTGTCTTTCAGGCAGATCTTTGGGAAGATACTGGTCACAGACCCCCCCAGGTATAAAAGAAACCCCCCCAATCCCGTCACACACAACCAAATTAATTAGGACAATTGGAAATTTGAAAATCCAGCGCTAATTTATGTTTTTACAATTTTTGGCTATGACAAATGGTGTAATTTTGGCGTACCATGCCTTCCAAACCCATCGGCAGGATTTGGGGTTCAGATGGTATTTATAATAAATACAAAATACAATCATTTAAAGTTGTATGTCCCTCCCATAAGCCAAAATAAAAAAACCTGAGTCCCTTCTGAGTGCTTAAAAAATCATTTGACCTGCCTCCCCTATTTTGCATCTCCCCCTTGTGCATCATTAATATTGAACAGTCCCTAAAGTATCCCTCTAAATTAAACCCAGTGTATGTGATGAACATAGCTGTAGCCAGAATTTTAGAAATTCTGAGGTCATTAGTTTATACTTTCTGTAATTTTTTTGCCAAGGGATGAACGCTGTTTCAAAACATTCTCTACACTGCCAAGTCTGGTGGAGAAATACTGAGTCATTTATTTATTCAGGAGACACAATGTACACAAATAGAGATGCCAGCATGCCTCAGCCATGAATCCGATCAATAGCTGTGTAACAGTTTGTCTTGTAGAGCAGGGGAGCATCTGAGAAAACAAAGAGGAAATTACTACATTGCTTTGGAGGATATCCCAAATGCATTTCATAATGTGCTTGGTAATGGCACCAGCCTGTGCACAATGTTGAAATTTTGAAAGTTCCAGTATTGGTGTTTTTTTCTTTTATGCAATTGGGACTTGTCCTAGGAAATCACAGATGTTATTAACAACATTAAACAAAAGCTTGAATATGATGAAGTTTCCCTGTAAGCTGTAACAGTGGGACAGTGAGCCAGCACGAACAACACAAGGACCCTGAAACTGAAGCAGCTAAATGGAATTCAGGCCCCAGCTCCTCCTTTTCATGTTGTGTCTCACTTAACAGTGTCATTTCTGTTTGTCACTGATGCTTGCTCTGTTCTGTTCACGGGGTGTCTTTACTGCTGCTCTCCCTGCCTTAGGCTTTCCTCATATGTGCATGAAAGGGTTGAGAGGTGTGCGCTCTCCGCCTTAGGATTTCCATATAGGTGCGTGGAAGAGCGTAGAGGTGAGCTCTCTCCGCCTTGGGCTTTCTACATAGGCCAGAGGAAGGGCAAAGATGTGTGCTCTTTGCATGTAGGCATGGGGAGGCAGTAGCTCAGTATATTAGAGAAGATAAAATAAAAATATGAAGCTTGGACTGGTAGCTGGAGAGGTGCCAGTTCACCTCCTGGGCACTGCCAAGGTGCCCCTAAGCAAGGCACCACCCCCCTCCCCCAGCCTGTCTGTATATGACAACAGAGTGTAAACATGTAATTTCCCCTTGCGGGATTAATAAAGTATATAAAATGAAAAAATTAAATTGAAAATGTGGAAGGGCAGGCCGGTATGTTCTCTCCACCTCAAGCTTTCTGCATAGGGTCAAGGAAGGGCAGAGAGGTGTGCTCTCTCTGCCTTAGGCTTTCCACCTAGACACATGGAAGGGCAGAGAGGTGTGCTCTCTCTGCCTTAGGCTTTTCATGTAGGTGTGGAAGGGCAGAGAGGTGTGCTCTCTCTGCCTTAGGCTTTCCACCTAGACACATGGAAGGGCAGAGAGGTGTGCTCTCTCTGCCTTAGGCTTTTCATGTAGGTGTGGAAGGGTGGAGAGGTGTGCTCTCTCCGCTTTAGGCTTTCCACCTAGACACATGGAAGGGCAGAGAGGTATGCTCTCTCCACTTAAGGCTTTCCACATAGGCCCAAGGATCACATTGCAAACAGAGTGGATCTCTGGAATTAAGTGTCCACTTGCTGGGAATGAATTGTGTTAATGTTAGTTGATTCTAGAAATAAAGGTAAATGAAAAGACTCATAGCACACTCTACTAGTTTTACTACTTTTTAATCTTTGGGCTTGGCGGAAGGTATGAAGTATTTTCAAGTCAAAAGGCCCAAGTCAAAGTGAAGTCATGAGTCATTGGTGTTAAAGTCCAAGTCAAGTCCTTTAAAAAAAATTCAAGTTGAGTCTAAAGTCACTAAATTGTGACTCTATTCTTATTCTAGTCTAAGTCATGTGACTCAAGTCCACACCTCTGCTGTACCCTGTGGTTGTCGCCACCGACTCAGCATACAGCGGGCAGCAGGCGGAGAGCTGACTGTTAAAGACATCAAGGAGGAAGAGTCTTCATGTGCGGGAGTAGCGAGACAAAAGCCTGGGATATATATATATATATGCATACATATATAAAATCTAAATATTTTTTAAAAGTTTGTTATAGCCCTGGAGGGAACATAAAAAGCTTATAGCTTGAGCTGTAATCATAAAAACACCAACATTTAGTCAATATTCATCTGTTACAGATGTACATATTTCATGGTTATTTAAAAAGATGAAGAACTATTAATTACTTTATGTATTTTGATCTGAATCTATATTTATCTGAATTGACATATTTATATATTTATATTCATTTATATTTTTTCTCATTTATGTATTTCAGGACTTATTCATGGCCATGCTTGTTTACTTCACATGTATTTTTTATTTTTTTTTTAAGTTATATTGACTTAGATGGCATTCCATAGTGGTGGAATTCAGACAGTTCATAAAATCTAATTTAGTTAAAAACAAAAATAAAAGACAGAGAGAGATGAAAAGATAAGAAGTACAGTATGAGGATGATTATAATTGTCAATGATTGAACGTGACTTCCAGTATATACCAGGCCATTCCAGTGTTCTATCCAAATACAAATAACAGAGACAGCTCATTTTGTTGGCTAAACAGATACAGATGCAGGTACAGATAATAATATCTTGTTACATCTCTATCAGCAAATCTGCAGGTCTTAAATTCTGCATCTTTGTAGGTAATAAAATTATCTAAAGGTGACACAATATACGGTGCGTGCCAAAGTATTATGCAAGTTGCATTTTTGTGAATATTTTAAAAAATTATGTTAACTGTCATTTTTAAATTTAAGAATGAAATGAGTGTGCCAAATTATTATGGAAGTTGGTGATAAGAGCATATAACTAATGAAATAAAAACTACGCACCTTTTTACACATTTTATTGATTGAAAATAATACAATTATCTACAACTGTATTCAAACTTTAACAAAAACAACAGTTTTCTTTTCAGTTGTATACAAAATAAAACAATATGACCTCCTTTCCTCTCAGTGAGGGTCAGAAGTCACTGGTCAACTGATTTAGTTAGGTTGCTGATGACTTCTCTGCAAACACTGTGTGCTGTACCTTGTATGGCTTTCCAAAGCTGGTCTTTTGAGCTGTATTGCTTTCCATCACTGTGAATCATCTTCTTTATTATTGACCACAAGTTCTCAATGGGTTTGAGATCGGGTGAGCAGGCAGGCCAGTTAATTAGGTCGTCTCTAAAGCCCTGAGATGCTAACCAGTCTTGGGAATAACGTGAGGCATGTGATGGTGCAGTGTCATGCATGTACACTAGTGTCTTCTTCACTTTAGCCGACTGTCTTTTTCACCATGGAAGGAAATTTGTCTTAAGGAATGTGCAGTACCCCTCAAAATTTACTTTTACACCATCCTGAACCTGGAAAGGACCAACAAGTTCATCAACAATGGCAGCCCAGAACATAACACCACCACTGCCCTGTTGACCTCGCAGTTGAGTGGGAGCGGCATGGCCACTTGAAATCCAACCAGATGCCCACCCGTCTGGTCCATCTAGGGTTGCCAAGCACTCACTGGTGAATATAACTTTGGAGAGGTGGGCTTTTATGTATTGTTTAGCCCATTCCAAGCATTTTTCCTGATGTATTTTCTTCAGTGCAAGTCTCGTCTTTGCCTTTTGGACCTTTGCCACTCGTCTTAGCGTCCTACGTCCAACCTCTCATTTGATTCTTGACAGTTCTCGGCTTGATAATGTTCGACAAGCTTTTTCTTCTCTGGGTTTTCTCCCATCCTGTCTATTTTTGAGGTATCTTTTTATGATTTGGTGGTCACGCTGCAATTTCTTAGCTATATCATTTTGTAGATTCTCCCTTGCTCAAACTCTTGACAATTTGACTCTTTTGCTCTTTGGTCAGGTCACTCTTCTTGCTCATGGTCAAAGTTGAATAGGACTTGCATAATAATATGGCACATTTATATACAAGTGGTCTGTGATAAAGGATATTAGAAAGCTTTGTAGATTCAAACAAAAGGGTTTTGTTAAAGCACAAGGCGTTAAATACATCATACTAAAACACTATTTTTTTCTAAACAGCAGCCTTCCAGATTTTCAAGAAAGATCACTTGCATGATAATTTGGCACACAGTGTAAAGTAAGGAGCTGGAAGACTGCAGGTGATACAAAAAGATTACAGGTTTTCAGTTTGCAAGCAAATCCTCTGATTGCTTTGTAGCCGTTACCACAAGACAAACACATCCATTCCTTTCAGTGATGAGCCGCATTTGTTTACTGAGATTCTCATTACATTGAGCAAACAGCTGCTGACATGGACGCAGTTACACTGTGTGCATACAGATAGCCAGCACACCTTTGTGTTGCTCCCCAGAGAACCAGAGAGGATGAAGGATAACATATGGACCATGTGAAAAGTCTTCAGAATGCAGGGAAATGGGATAATGGAAGCAGAGCCCATGGGAAGGGAACCAGATTGGTAAACCTCACTTTAAACAGTATAGACATTACTCGAAATATTTAAGAGACTGCTCAAAGAAAATGGGAAAATTGGTTTGTTGACGAGTGGCAGATCCCCCCCTAATCCTCTGTATCTTATTTAAATAAAATGAGTGATAACTTACTGCTTCCCAGCCCAAAAGGCCTTAAAGTCTCTGCAAACCCCCAGTCTTTGTGGGATAAATTTACTACCTCTCTCTTGTCACACACTGCTACTATGTGTCCAGAATTACAAGGTAATAAGGGGCATGCTGACAACCAGCTCATGCTCCTGCTAATCAAAATTACCCAGTAGGCCAACCTGTTCTCATTCCAGGTTGTCAAATACTGCAGCATTGTCAGTGATTTGGGGTTCAGACATCAATGAAAAAAGCTATCCTTTTGTGGCAGTTTGATACTCCGCTGGGTGGTGTCAGTTTATAATGCGACTGGATGGAGTCAGTTTGAAATGCTACTGGTCAACAATTAAATTTAAAGAGGTAGAAAGTCTCTATAGGGCAGAAGTGGTGGTGGATGGGTTCAACAAACATTGGACTTTCACCGACCAGCCTGGTAATTACTTCCTGTATTAATGTTGAGTTAAACCATGATGATTTTTCTAAACCTAGCTATGTGCTGTAGTTGTTTAAGGAAATAGATGTAAATATGAGGTGTTTTACCTTCATAACTGTTTTTTTTTAAAAAGACTGAATGCATCTGACAAGCAGAAACTGTACATTTCCTGTAAAAATGGAAGTGTATTTTGAGAGAACTCAGTGCATGTAGCAGGCTTAAATTGACACAGTGTCCCAGGATGTCAACAACATATGCACTCAGGGAGCCTGGTCTCACTATGAAGTTGTCGAAATCGAGCACTTTGGCAGTAACTTGCAGCGTCAGAAACCAACAAAAAAAGGCGTGACATGGGGCTGGTTCACATTTTAGTTTAACTGCACCCAGTGGCGTCAGGGGGAAACACGGCGGGACAAGGAAGAAAGTTAAGGCAACGAAAGTCTAACTGGGGTGGGCAGGAGGGGTAGTGGATGGGTCCAACAAACACCCGAGAGAATGTTGTTTGCGTCCCGTAAGATTCTAAAGCCAAACCCTGTTCTTTTTTCCTAAACCTAGCCATGTGTGTTTGTTGTTGAAGGTAAAAAAAAGTGTCAATTTGCAGTGTTGTACTGACGTAGTATGTTATTTTGAAAGAGACTGTATGTAAATATTAAATTTCCAGTGAAAACGGAGGTGTATTTTGAAAAAAGACAATGTATTTAACAGACTGAACTTGACACGGTGTCCCAGAATGTCAATAACCAACGCACCCAGGGTACGTTGCATGTCGTATGTGGATGTGGAAAGTCCATGACCAAGACCAAGAGTAAGAATGTGACGTGTAATATGTAGACATGAAAGTCCAGTGTCCAAGTGACAATATGTGAAAAGCTGGAAGTGAGAACATGTTGAGTAGGCATTGATGAAAAAAGTGATTTGAATAGCAAGTTCTAATAGAATATTAGGGTCCTGCAAGTGAAAAATATGAGACTTCAAGAATAAGGACAAAATATTTTGAGGAAAAAAAATGTGAGAATAAAAATGGAATTTTGAGTAATAAAGACCAGACGTTCCAATATCAAATATGAAATAAAACTAGAGAAATATACTTAGAAAAAATGTGTTATTGCACGAGACAAAATGTGTTAGATAAAGAATAAAGAATAAATAATCTTACAAAAAAGTTTTACTGTTAAGATAGTCAAGTCCAATATTGTAAAAAAATTATGACTTTTTTCTTGAAATTACAACTTGGTTCTAGAAATATTACTACTCTTTAAAAATGTCATCTTTTCTAAATGTTTCTTAAATACGATTTTATTTCCACAACAGTATGACTTTTTTTTTCTTAAAATAGTCTAACACTATATAACATGAGCTCATATACAATAACCTGCCACAACATTATCACCTCTGACAGGTGAAGTGAATAACATTGACCATCTCATTAAAATGCAGAAAGCAGATCCTTAGAGTTTTGTAGGTTACAAGGTAGGGCCTCCATAAACTGAACTTGTTCTGGTGAGTCCAATGGATTCTGGAGCCCAGGTCGACGCCTAGAGCTCTTTGTCACGTTTCATGTTGGGGGTGGGTGGGGGGTGGGGGGGACTGCCATGGGGGATTGCTGTTGGGGTGTACTTGATCTACAACTGTGTTCAGGGGGTTGGTGCATATTCAGTGGTATTCACATCAATACCAGGACCCAAGGTTTCCCAGCAGAACATCGGATTGCTACGAGATCATTGAAATGTTGTTGAAACAACAGTTACTGTGACCTAGACATTTTAAAAACTTGGTTACACTTCAGTGTCATTTCATTTTGGTGACTTCCACCATACAAAATAGATGGTTCAACCTCTGGGACGGATGCATGCACTCACTATATATAATCTGTACTCTAGATTTTGATATGTCTTTCAATGAGTTGATGGTGGCATTACAAGAAAGTGCAGGAAGTCACCACAAGCATCATAATCTGACCGTTTCTGACCAAGGTTTTGGTTAAAGGGGATATTTGAACTCCAGAGGAGAGTGTTACGAGGTGTAACGTGGGGCTGGAGAGAAGCTTAGCCACGGATGCTATTAGCATAGCTCCAGAAATAAAGTTGCAAGGCAGGAGACGAAGTGGAGGGATATCCACACTGTACCTTTATTCACAGATGCAGACCATACAAGCCAGGTCTCACGGCATAAACTATATCCATCAACAAAATAATAAATGAAGAACAAAATAGTTCGTGGCCTGCAGCATTCACCAACGTCCACATTACTGGAGTCTAGGAAGTCGACTAATGGGAAAAAGTGAGGGTGATACCAAGTGACAAAACAAAAGGAGGCGCCACCGTGTGGCCTCAACTGGTAATGCTCTGTTATACTCTGGCTGTTACATATTCCCCCCTGGTAATAACAAGGCTGTCCTCAGCCGTACACAGCTGACGAAGCAACCAAGCAACACTTAACACCTTGTTATACATGAACTTGATGAAAAGTCAGCCGTTATACACAGAGAAAGACATAATGACGAGCCTACTGATATACATATCAATGAACAGAGTACACTATGAAGCAGAGAAACACCCAGGAAACACATCAGGTGGATGAGTACAGTGAAATATCCCATTTTTATAATTAGTAACTATGTTTGCTATTTATGGTGGCCTATGAAACCTGAACCACACAGCAAAAACGAGGAGATAAAGATCCTAGCAATACTCTGCAAGAAAATCTGAACTTTGGCAAAATCTATACTACCAAGGCAGGATACACAATGTAAACATGAGGTATGCAAAAATATTACTATAACTCTGAACTGTAAAACTTGCATTGCATTTCAATTTTCAACACATACTCGACATAACAAACCAAATGCCTATTTCAGGTCAAGTCTGTCGGTATGGTAAGAGTTTGTCCATCTGCTGGCTGACCAACCAGATGTGACTCTGGGGTGACGTCTCGGTCTGAGGTCGAATCGGTCAGTGTTATCAGGATTTGGTTCAGACACACTCACAGCTGAGCGGTCCTCAGGGTCACAGTCCATGACTGGTACTGGGCCAGTGTCAGTGTCACCATGCACGTCAAAGCACATGTTTGCAGCAGGGAGGTCAGTCTGGCTGCCAATCCGGGTGATGGGCTCATTGTCGTCCAGAGCCCAGGTGACAGTTTGCTCCTCAGCCACAGGCACAGTGTGTCTGCTGGGGGAAACAGAGTCCCAGGTGCGGAAAGGTTGCAAGTTAACCACATGAAAGACTCCAGCATCCACGCCAGTGTCCAGCTTAGTCAGTCTGTAGTTGACATCTCCTAGTTTCTGACTGACACGGAGCGGGCCTGCAAACAGGGGTGCCAGTTTGGCTGTAAAGTTGGACTGTGCGTCAGACCTAGGGTGTGTTTTAACTCTAACAAGGTCACCAACAGCGTAGGCGGCCTGACGGCGTCTCAAGTCATAGTAGTGTTTTTGTCTGTTGTGACTGTGATCAAGAGCTGCTCTGGCGTGGTCGTGAGCTTCCTGTAGGGAGGCCCTGAGTGTCTCTGGGTACGGCACCCCAGGTTCATCCACGCCGTCACTGGTGGGGCCTGTAATGAGGTCAAGCGGGGTGTCCAGCTCTCGACCATACAGCATCATGGAGGGGCTGAGGCCTGTGCTTTCATGTGGGGCAGTACGCAGGGCGAAGCAGATTTGTGGCAGGTATTTATCCCACGCTGTGTGCTTGTCCCCAACATAGGCACGTATGGCAGTTTTGAGTGTCCGGTTCACATGCTCCGTTGCATTCGTTTGAGGGTGGTAAGCAGTGGTGAGCCTGTGCACGGATCCCAGGGTAGAAACAACATGTTCAAACAACTCACTGACAAACGGTGAGCCTCTGTCAGAGATCAGGTAGGTTGGGGCACCATGTCTCGCAAACACCTCACTGACAAACTTTCCTGCTGCCACCTGCGCTGTCGCTTCCTTAACTGCACACACCTCAATCCACTTAGAGAAATAGTCAACAAAGACCAGCAAGTGGGCGTTACCAGACGCCGTTCGGGGCAATGGGCCGACGAAATCCACTCCTGTGTACTCCCAGGGCTTTTGGGGGGAGATGGGAACCATGAGACCAGCCGGTCTCCTCTGGCTTGGTTTAGTGAGCTGACAGACTGAGCAGGACATGACATACCTCTTGACATCTGCTGCCATCTTGGGCCAAAAAAATCTGAACCTTAGCCTTGCTAATGTCTTTGAAAAACCGAGATGACCTGCAGTGGGGTGGTCATGATAATAGGAGAGCAAGGTGCCACGGATTGATGTGGGAGCGTAAAGCTTCAGTTCTTTCAGAGGATGCAACCCACATCTGGCTTTTGGGTCAGAGTAGTAAAGCAGACTGTCATGAACAACAAACTGTGGGGGGCTGTTTTTGTCTGAGTCAGCATGCGGATTTGCCTCCAGATCCCTGAGAAGCTGGCCAATGTCTGGGTCATCATTTTGTAGCTGCTTCAACTGTGAGCGATCTGCCAAAAGCACAGGGGGCAAAGCACGGAGGTCCAAACTGCCGATAACAGCGTAGTCAGGCAACAGGTCCATGGGAGCGTCATCAGTCAGGGGCAGAGGGTTGCGAGATAGAGCATCTGGCACAGTGTTGCGAGTGCCAGGCTTGTGCACGATTGAGAAGTCAAAGTCTTGGAGTCGCAGTGACCAGCGGGCTAGCCGGCCAGAGGGGTTTGGGCGGGACATGAGCCATCTGAGGCTGTTGTGGTCAGTGAAAATGGTTACGTGGAGGCCCTCTACATAAGGTCTGAAATGCTCAAGAGCCCAAATCACAGCCAAACACTCTTTTTCAGGGGTGGAGTATGGCTTTTCAGCTTTGTGAAGAGAGCGACTTGCGTAAGCCACAACAGTCTCTCGTCCATCCGAGTCTTTCTGCATCAGTGCAGCCCCGAGCCCAAGGTCACAGGCGTCAGTGTGAATGAAAAAGGGCCTTGTGAAGTCAGGGAATCTTAAGACAGGTGCAGATGTGACGTACTCTTTCAAAGTTTCCATGGATCCCTGACATTTGTCATCCCAGTGGAAGACAGCATCCTTCCTTGTGAGAGCATGGAGGGGCTCTGCGTGGCGAGCGTAGTTCGGAACGAACCGCCGGTAGTATCCGGTCAGTCCGAGGAACTGTCTGACATGTTTTACGGTGGATGGGGCCTTGAACTCTGTCACAGCTTTTATTTTGTCCTCATCAGGTTTTATGCCAGAGGGTGTGATGCGGTAGCCCAGGAATGTGAGCTCACTCAGACAGAACTGACATTTCTTAAGCTTCAATGAGAGGCCAGCTGTTTTGAGTCTTTTGAGCACCTCTTCCAGGTCCTTTAGGTGCTGCTCAAAGGTGGGGGAAGCGACAACAATGTCATCTAGATACACAGCACATGTTTTGTAGATGAGGCCAGCCAGTGCAGTGTTCATTAGTCTCTGAAATGTGGCCGGGGCGTTGCAAAGACCAAAGGGGAGAACGCGAAACTGAAAGAGACCACAGTGTGAAATGAAGGCTGTCTTTGGTCGTGACTCCTCAGCAACTGCCACCTGCCAGTATCCTCGAGCTAAGTCCAGCGTTGTGATGAACTGCCCCCTTGCCAGAAAGTCAAGTGAGTCGTCAATACGTGGTAAGGGGTATGAGTCTTTTTGTGTGACTTGGTTGACGCCCCTATAGTCCACGCAGAACCTTGGGTCAGTGTCAGGCCTGTTGACAATGGCGACAGGCGCCGCCCACGGGCCCGTGGAAGGCTCAATGATGCCGTCCTGTAACATCTGCTCCACCTGTTCCTCAATGATTCTTTTTTTTGTTGGAGAGGTGCGATAAGGAGGGAGGTTTATAGGCTTTGCGTCTCCTGTATCAATTTTGTGTTCGGTCATGGAAGTGTGTCCCAGATGACCATCAAACATGCTGTCGAACTGGGTGAGAAGATTGAGCATCGCTGCTTTTTGTCCATCCTCAAGGCTTGCCTCAGCGACTTTGGACATGAGACTGGTTTGCAAGGTGTCCAGTGACATGATGGCTCCCCCTGCAGTGAATGATTCATCTGTACAGTCCTCATCCTCGTCCACCACAGGACAAGGGATGTCATCCATCATGACGGTTCTGGATGGGACGTGGATAGTTAGGGAGGCTCGAATCATGAAATCCATACCTAGGATGAAAGGGGATGACAGGTTAGGGATTATGGCAAAACGTTGGTAGAAGCGTTTCCCCATGAAGCCAATAGGGAGCCAGGTCACACCGTCAGGGGAACAGGGGGCATTGTTAGCGAGGCTCAGTGTTGGACCTATCCACTGACGTGTTCTGCTTGGATAAGAGTCATTAGTACAGATGAGATCTGCACGCACCGCAGAGAGTGAAGCGCCTGTGTCTAAGGTTGCTTCCACAGGCACAGCATTAAAGTTCACTTTGGTTCTCAGGGGCGTGTTCCAGGGAGCCTGGGAGTCAGTGTCCTCAACGTGACATAGAATGTGTTGTTCTTGTGGGGTTGAGGCAAGTGGATGAGGCTCAGTCAGCGTCTGGAGGGAGGATTGCCTTGGCGAAATGTCCTCCCTCCTCTGAAGTTTCCCGACTGCCTGGAGTGAGGTGTGGTGTCAAAAGGCATGCTGTCAGTCTCGACACGTGGCACACCTACATCTGGAGATGCAGTTGCTGGGGATGAGGGAGTTGTTATAGGCTGTGGCTTGGGAGGAGGTGGCACATGAGATGCAGTGTTGCAGGTTGGACAAGTGCGAGACGTGAATCCAGGGCGAGAGCATTTATAGCAATGTGGCTCCGTGTTCTGGGTCTTCCTCACATGTGCGGGAGGAGACTGGTGTCCACTCGGCCCCAGGACCGCATGGAGTTCATGTGCACGCAGTAACAAGTCCATCACTGAGGAGAAATGGGCTCCATACAGTGCAACTCTGTATTTTTCCAAAGAATGTTTACATATCAGTTCAACTTGCTCCTGTGTAGGTGGTGGGCTTTTTAGTTTATTAAACTCACCCAGCATGTGAGCCACGAATGTTGGGAGGGGCTCATGTGGTGCTTGGACACGGTCGAGAATGCCTCTCAGGACGTGCTCTTGGAGGTCAGACGGCAGAAAAACTGTTTTGAACAGCTGGCAGAATTGGGCCCATGTGATGACATGTGAGCTGAGAGCTTTAAACCATTTACCTGGTTCTTTTGCAAGGAAACGTGGTAGCTCGTGTAGTATCTGTATGTCTGCCAGGTTCAGTGAAGATCTGTAGTTGTTGACGGCCTGCAACCAGTCTTCAGGGGGCACTTTACCATCACCAGCAAACACTGGGGGCTCGAGCTTTGCATGATGTAATGCAGCAGCGATCACTCTGGATGTGTTGCTCTGCTCGAGCGAAGGGGGATGCAGAAAAGAGCTTGAGTGATTACCGTGAGCGCCGGAATCTGATGAGGGGTCTGATTTGGTCACAGCAGGTGTAAATGGGGTCGAAGTGGCCATGGGGGCTTGTTTGGGTTGCTGGGTGCCAGGACTTTCAGAGTGTTTTTCATCCCACCGTTTGAGCAAACTGCGCTGTAGTTCCAGGGTGTCGCTCAGACACACCCGTAGTCTTTCAACCTCCGCCTGCAGATCCTGAACTTGTTCTTCGAGACCGGCAGTAGTACGGTGGGGGACAGTGTACTCGGTCAGACAGGTAAGGTCCATGTCAGAGTCGGAGTCAGAGTCGTTAGCTTGAGCCTTTGGTTGAGTTGCCATTATTTACACCTTTAAGTCAAATGCTCATTACGAAATCAGCTCTAACGCTGTCCAGGAGCAAGAGTAAAATAACTGTTCTCCCTTAAGTCAAGTTACAAAAGCTCTAGTAGAATGCACTTATCACTGCATAAGAATAGCACGTGCAGCAAACACGTTAAATACTACAAAGGTATGGCAATATGAGAAAAATCACTGAAAATGTCCTACCACTGGGGAGCACAATACAGGCAACTCAAAGCTACATTTATCCCAATTTCGTTTTCAATGTCTTTTCCAGTCTCCTTGTAATTTAATTTAATTTTTTTTTTTTTTTTTGATTATTATTATTTTTTGCAATACAATCACGCAGTCCTCCAAGATACTCACAAAGTCCAAGAAAGAAAAGTCAGTCCACTTGACAGTGAAACAGTCCACAATCCACGGGGGAAAGGTGGTGAGGGAGGGGGGGGGTGGTGAGAGGTGGTGAGGGGGGCTTGAACAAGCTTGATCCAACAGAAGAATACTTGCTTTAATCGTCCTCTTTAATCCACCGAGTGTGGTACAGACAGTCAGCATTAACAGGTCCAATGCACCGGGCAGGCAGGGAGGTAACACACACACGTCCCGCGCCGCGGACAGGAAGCGAGATCTGATACTCCCGACTGCAGTGACGATAGCTTTAGCAGAAGTTAGCTTCCAACGGGACCACTCGTGTTGAAGAAAACGGCATAACACACACTCACGGTGACTCCCACGGTGGAGAAAAGCACAAAGCAGTCTGGTCCAGTCCGATGTCCTTCTTAGCGTACCCAGGCGAGGTCCAGAGAATGATGTTCGGGCGCCAGTTGTAACGTGGGGCTGGAGAGAAGCTTAGCCACGGATGCTATTAGCATAGCTCCAGAAATAAAGTTGCAAGGCAGGAGACGAAGTGGAGGGATATCCACACTGTACCTTTATTCACAGATGCAGACCATACAAGCCAGGTCTCACGGCATAAACTATATCCATCAACAAAATAATAAATGAAGAACAAAATAGTTCGTGGCCTGCAGCATTCACCAACGTCCACATTACTGGAGTCTAGGAAGTCGACTAATGGGAAAAAGTGAGGGTGATACCAAGTGACAAAACAAAAGGAGGCGCCACCGTGTGGCCTCAACTGGTAATGCTCTGTTATACTCTGGCTGTTACAGAGGGTTACTACAATCAAAGCGTTCATCATCTGAGGACCGTCAATACCCACGATAAATTTCATAGCAATCTGGCTAGTAGCTGTTGGGATATTGTGCTCTGGATAAAAAGACTGACTGCATTTGCCATTCTTAGAATAATATTCAAAAAACTGTAAACAAATGCCATGAAAAACAAAACTAACAAAGAGTTGTTCAAACAAGTAACAAGTAAGCCTGGTTTAGCTTATATCTTGTGTTGTGTTCACTCCGGGGGCGAACAAAACATTTTGTATCAGTGAATTACAGATAAAGTCAATGTAAAAATGTGATTATGCAAATTCCTGCAGGGCAGTGCAATGGACGCAATGCTAAATATGCAAATTAAACAGCACAAATTAAGCGAGTAGCGCAATTACGCTTATTTGCAAGAGTTGAAAAATCTGAACTCCAGCGACCAGTTTGTGTCGCAGTAGCCAATCAGCATTGAGATCCTCTGGGGGTGTATGACGCTGAGGATGTACTGACTTTCCTCCTGTTTGATCAACTTTTGATAAAAACTACAGTGTCAGGCTCTTAAAAAAAAAAAAACAACCCAAAAAGAAACTATATATTTGAGAGCTGTTTTTAAAGATTTATATCTTCAGTAGGAGCCAGTGGGTTTGGAGCTGAGAGCCTTAGACAGGGTAGAGTACGAGGGCCTTGAGAGCTCATCATGCTGTAAATTAAGAAACATGCAGACAGACTAAACAAAAGCAAATTAAGCAAACAGCTTCATCAACACATGTGCAACACTCATTGGGTGCAGAGAAAAACAGAGTTCTAATTAAAGCTCTGTTGGTGGTGAATTATCAGTGTGACAGTCCACTGCTCTACCCTATTATACAAATAATATATACCATGGGCGTACACAGGCTAATGCCTCCATACAAAAGACAGATAATACTGGCTGAGACACTGACACATTCTTGCTCTGTCTCATGTCTGTACTTACTAGTTCAGTAGCCTGCCTATTTATTATCAATTATTACACTACACTGCCAGGAGTGTTCAGTCTAATTGTATTGCTGTTTGCAGCTAAGGTCCTGCCTTTTTGCAGAGGAGAGTGTATGGTTCTTAATCATTACACAACAACAGGTTGAAGCTGCAGGGGACAAAGACAGTGCTGGCCTCACAGGTTTTTACCATTAAAGCTGGTGTGGGCAGAAATCTCTTTGTCCTAAGCCCCTTCCACCAGATGACCTCAGGCATATGACTGCAATCTATACTGTAACCCACGGTTTCCATACATTGATTTATTTAATCTCATTTCATTGTACAGTTGCCTGCAGCCCATTTACCCAGCCCCTCCTTGTCCCACCCTCTCTCTCTAATCACTAATTCACTAATTAGCAAGCTAGCCACGCCATGGTCCTCCCCACTGTGGACTGCTTCCCCAGGAGAATTATCTCCAGCAGCTCTGGAGATAAACCTTTGGTCAGCAGCTGTAGTGGCTCAAACACCCCTCAGCACCGGGTGTCACAGCTGGCTGGTGGCCAGCGGCAGCACTGGGCTTAATCTGTGTAACAGCAGCAACCGAAAGTTTGCTGATGCGAGAGTCGGGGCTATCTGGTCTCCCCTAGCCAGAGTTTGCACCAGGTGCTCTGGTGCTCTTCTACTGGTAAGGTGGTCAGTAGCGGCGGGGAGTGAGATGCAGTACACACTGAGATTCAAGGTTGTTACTAATACATAGACGACATAAACATGAACTTGAAGTCTTTAGTTCCAGTCAGCAAAAGGCTAAACTATAAACAACATTTTCTGTTTATGTCTGAAACACCAACATTGAGTTGTTTCTTTTGTTTATTGCCAGACTCTCTTTTAGACTTTCTTTTTGATAAGTCTATCTTCCTTTTCCTTTTTTGGGTTGATTTGCAATGTAGGCAGTTGTTGCCAATGCTCGAATAACAACTTTCTCTGCTGGATTATCCGCCATTTAATCAGGCTTTCACTAAAGGGACGTGCACTCACATCTGCATTTGTAGAACAGCCAATAGGAATGCCCTCTCTCTGAAATGAGCAGTGATTGGCCAAAGTCTTGTGCCAAGAGGAGGTGCAGAAGTTTTCTCCCAAACCACTTGAATAACAATATGCTCAAAGGTTATTATTGGATTTTTTCCCCAATGAAGCCAAAATCAAACTGCCTACCAAAGTGCGAACATCAAAAATGGCACTTTGCTTATGTCAACCAGTGTTTGCAGCCTTTGAAAGAGGTGATTGCCTCATTAACAAGAAGGGAGGGAACTACACTCAACACAAACCTTTTGAATTTGAATTTCAAAGACTCCATTTGAGATTAAAGTTGAAGATGAAATCTGTTTTACTGGTACCTGTGACTACTGCAGAGTCATTTGAATGCCAGTGGTAACCTTTGCCATTACAGTTGTTAGTGGGTGTTAAGGTTGAGGTTTTTTTGTGCAGTGGAAGGGGTCTTGAGTCAGAAGGCTCAAGTCCTGCACCTCTCACTCAAACACAAAAGTGACTTGAAAGTTGTTATTTCACTGACTCACCAGATGAGGCTGTTTAGTGATATGATGCATCCTATTACTGATTGGCTCACAGGGAACATGTACCAGTCAGCTGGAATGAAATAATGACTTTTTTTCCATTTCCATTAATTTCAATCTTCAGGGCTTTCAGCAAGGAAATGGCCTGACTGATAGAGTATATGCATGGCATTGTACCTGTGTATCTTTATTATACTGTAACAACAAAGTGAGTCCCTCCTCACCTCCCAGCCTGATATTCATAGACTGCAGTGAATTATAATGTCTTGTGCTCTGTCAAATACAAAGTGTGCCTTTGAAGCCAGCAGATTTGCAGTTGAAAGCCGTCTGTCTGTCACTTTAGGTCTGTTTGACAAGCCCTGAGCTGCATAATTAAATCAGACCGCCAGCTCTTCAGCCTGTGGCAAATAATTACCATGGAGACTCTGTCTGACCCTGCCATCTACAGTCTGACACTCCTGACCCAGGCCTGAGAGACACTTCTGTCACATGCCAGACATTTAATTACAGCATGCTCTCGTGTCGCTTTTGATTCTCCACTGGATTAGTTCTAACACATTTGCTGACTTACTTTATGTAGTTTTATATGGGAGACATTCACTCACGTGGATGTAATCAAAGTGAAAAACAAACACTTATCATCCTCTCAAAGGCTGACCAATTTTGGTGGGCGGCAATGTAATGGGAACATATTTTACACTACTTAACGACTGAGATATAAATGTTGAATGTCATCAAGCAATACAGCTAAACCAGCTTCCTCTCTCTTCTTGTTGGAAGACTGAACAGAAATGAGTCTGTCTTTCTGTCCTGTGTCTCCTCAGATTGACTTTATTATCTTGATCTGACCTCTTGCTCCTCTCTCTGGTGCATTCACGTCCCAGTTCCTCAGGGTTTATCTTGACCTGGGACCAGTTACTGACATGCATTTGTTCTGCTAGCAGGGCAAGAAACACTGAGCCATGAATGAATGGTATGGCCAGTTGGTCGATCGACCACTTTGAACCAGACTGAAATATATGAACAACTACTGGATGGATTGGCATGACGTTTGGTAGAGACATTTATGATACCCAGATGATAAATCCTGCTGACTTTTGTGATGTCTTGGCTCCACCTCTAGTGCCACCATGAGGTTAACATGTTTAGTTTTAAGTAAAACTTTTTGGCATCTACTGGGTGAACTGCTGTGACAATTGCTACTGATATTCAAGGTCCCTAAAGGATAGATTCTAAAGATTGTGGTGATCAGGTTTAGTTTTAGTCTTGAGATTACAATGCTTATTAGTTTTAGTCACATTTTAGTCATTTTTATTTTTCATAGTTTTCATCAATGAAAAATTCATGACATTTCAACTTTCAGTCATGTGTTGTTTTCTATATGTTTTTTTTTTTAATCTTTAAACTAATCCAATGAGGCTAATTTAGGTATCAGAAATTGGAATCAAGTGACAGGTGGTACAAAAATTTCATTTAAACAATTAATTTCTGCAACTACAAATAACTTACCAACTTGCACAACAGTCAACAAAAATGAAACATAGATTTCGTTTAGTTTTTGTTATTTTTTAGCTTGTCTTCGTCTTGTTTTCGACATGGCAAAAAGGTTCACCATAGTTTTCGTCAGCAAAATTAACACTGCCATCAACCCAGTGGTACTTTGTGTTTAGTGCTAATAAGCAAATGTAAGCATGCTAATACACTACACTAAAAAGCTGAACCTGGTAAATATTATCTGCTAAACATCAGCATGTTAGCTAGTGTTAGCATTTAGCTTGAAGCACCGCTGTGCCAAAGTGCAACATAAGAGAGTCAAGATCCAGGAGCAGGGCTGTGCTTTGAAGCCAATTTTACATAGTGGTCAAATGTAGAATTACAACTTCTGGGTCCATCATGTGATGCCACTGGGCCCAAAGAGACTTTTGACCATAGACTTATATTCTGAAAGACTTGTTTGTAAATCAATGGAATTTTTTTTGAGCATCAAAATGTCTATTCTCCCTATTGGAATTTCATCCATTCAGTCTGATAACATTTTAAAAGTCTAGAAGAGCTACACCAGTAAATCATTTTACCCTCATTCAAGTTTGCAGAGAGCTAAACTGTAAGTTAACTACTTGGCTGGGGGAAGTCTCTAGCGTGCTTGCTTCATGGGCCCACAGTGCAGATGAGTAATCTTGTTCTGTGGAAATCAAGCTTTTTGGCTTCATGTACCACTCAGCAACTTTCATAGAAATGTACAATGTACCACCTCTAACGCTGAATCCACCTCTCTTTATACATTCATTTTTAAATGGACAAGTTAAACTAAGAGTCATATAAGATAGTTCCTCTCCAAACAATATCAGATCCCTTTAGACTTCTATATTATGAAATGTGACACATTGCATTTGAGAGATTGGAATAGTGTTGGTTGTTGAATTTAGGCATTCATTTTGCAGACTGCTATTTATGTGAACTTTTCATTCTGCAGGTTTAAAATTGTAGTTTTGGCCATATTGAGTTTTGATCTGGTGTAGATATAATGTGGTATTTTGTTTGGTAGTAGAGCAATGGTTCTCACCAAGATAAATGTGTATGCATTCTTGCATGTCTTCACATCCATCCAGCACTGAACAAACTATAAAGCTTATGTCTCTGATTTTCTTCTTCCACAGTCTTCTTCACACTCTGCTGTAGTGCTGTAGCCCGTTTACCTTGTCTCCAGTCTTGCAAATAGAAGCCCTCTTGCTGCCAACCCCCATCACTGCCCCCACTTCATCCATCCACCCCACAGTCCTAAGATCACTCTAAAAGGGATTGTATTTCACACAGACAGTGTAAATAGCTTCAATAACATTTAGCTTTATTACATGTACCTTAGCTGCTGCTGTGTCTGCCACGATTGATTTATATGTTCAAGGACGCGCTGTCACCATGATTACCATAATGTTTGGTAGAGAGTTTTTGTACGAGATTCTTCCCATGGTCATGTAATCAGGGGTCAGATGGGATCTAACTCCAGTGTGAGGTTAGGAAAGCTAATGCCACATTGATTACAACACGAATGTGAGAGTCATTGAAAAATATTATTAACTGGATATGAGCGAGGAAGGTGTACTGTATTGGAGATTCACCTTCTTGCACTACCCATATTGCAGGAACAGTGCACCAGTAGCAATCACTAATGCAGCAATGTGGACAAAACCAACCCATCCTTGTTCTCAGTTCGTCAAATAATACTGATGCCTTGTCATTCCCCCTCTGCATATCGATGCACAAGGCATCCTTTAAAATCTTTATGAAATGCGGTGCAGTCTCTTGGGTGAAACACAGTGTAACATTGTCAAATGGTCACAGTTAGGTTTAGGCAACAACACTACTTGGTTAGGTTCAGAATAAATGTATTTTAGGTTCAAATAAGTATGCAACATGACATTAGTACACATGATTAATGATAGTACGCCTCCCAGTGATAGTACTATAGTATGCTATAGTGACAGTCTGTAGATGTACTGTACCTTATGCAGAGTTTCCTTCTCTTTTTACTAAGTCCTTTGCAGATGGGTTCATAGAGCTGAAAGAGGATCGGGACTGCAACTCTTTTAAAATCTTATTTGATTTTACGATTTATAGCTTTACAATTCCATGATTTTATGAATCAGTTAATCCATGTTCTAAACTGTTTTAAATGCCCTGTTATTGCCTTGTCTGTTTTGTGTCCATTATGTCTATTTTCAAGTGAAGCACTCTGAAGTGCTTATGTTGTCCTTATTGTAAAGCACTTTGTGTTGTATTTCTTGTATGAAAGCTGTTGATTACGTTTATTACTATCATTATTATTATTATTAATATTATTATTAGTTAAAACTCTGCAACAGCTCAAATTGTGTTACTAATGTTAACCACTTACCAATGTACTGACTCCTCTTAATACTCTGTGGGACTTAAGGCTGCAATGACATCTGTCCATCACATTTTGTCCTTAGCAACATGCTGCTCCTCTCCCCATGACAGCTGCATCTTGTCCGGTAGACACTCCAGCTAGCAAGGCGATTTCTAGCTTTTTGGGGGCCCTATAAAAAAACTTGTTTTGCCCTTCCAATCAGTTATGAATAAACACTCAGACTTCTGCTGCCTTAACTTATGTTCTTGTCCTGACACACTTCTCTCTGACGCTGCCAGGTGCTGTTAAACTGTAATGGTGAGCGGCCGTCTATCATGCTGAAAGGATGTGAAAGGATGGCTTTTTCTTTAGGGGAGTAATTATACTTTTATTTGAGTGTAGATTTTCAGTACTCTACCCACCTCTGCTCTTCTAGTTGTTCCTGATCAGTCCAGCTGGATTAGAATCAGGCCAAGGAGAGACAAATCTACCAGAGCAAAGTTAGAAATGGACCAACCTATACTGGACTTAGAGGGAGCTGAACCAAACTTACAATTAGCACCACCTTGCAGCATTAGTGCTTGATCACACCTTAAGATATAGATGGTGCTTGATGCTTTGCATTGTATTGACTACCTTTGGTTTTGGCCAGTTTTTTTCATGGATACAAGAAAAAAAGCTACATTGGTTTTGATTCTCTCTGGGTGTCCGTTTTCACATAGGTCTGGTCATTGGCACATATTCTTAAGTCAAAGTTTACCAAAGTTACTTCAGACTGGTGTTAGCCAGAGTGTGTAAATAAAGTGATTTCGGTCTTAAATTCTCCTATTTCCTTAAAACAGTTGTTATGGTAGTCCTTATGATCGTACTGCCCAACTTAAGAGGATTATAAGGATCCTAGACCCAGAGCCAACCAGAGCAGGTAAAGAATATGACCAGGTCAAGCTGGGCAGGGAAAAACAAAAGGCATCACAATCAGTTACAAGCCAGGTTTAGAGCATGAACAGTATGTAAGAGAATGCTGGGCATCTGTATCGCTGGTGCTTTGGGCTCTTTACTGTAGTATTTTTTGGGATTGTGTGTTGATGATCAAAGTTAATAATGCTTTTTTTAATGAAAAACCAGATGTTCTTTTAGAAAATGCCCTCCTTTATTCACACCCTCAATCAAGGTCTTGCAGTAAATAACCTCATTAGAGAACATCTATGGCACTTTATCAGCCTTTAATCTTGTTTACTCCGAGGCTAATGGAGGAGTGTGGAAATGGCCTTGTTCCAGTCGCTCGCCTTTAGCTTTCACTTATCAGCCTTGTATGATGTATTGAGAACGGCTCCTTTAGACGAGCTTTTCTTATCATGGCCAGGGCCCACTGAAGTCAGTCTGAGCCCCACCCTGAGGCCCTGCAAACCCCCTGATCCAGCCCACCAGCCCCCTTTGGTGATCTCCAGTGGACCAAGATTCCGTTTCATCCTTAAGCTCCCTCCCATCACACATTCCTAGACCCAGTAGAGGGGGCGCTTTCTGAAAGTGAAAGTTGTAGCCTACAGATATATAGCTGCAGTCATCATGAATATTTTCAAAGTAGATGAATAAGGTAAAATTCTGCCAGTTATGATCTTTAGTCTCAATTGATCTTGTCATTTTCTCCTGAAAGAGTTCTTAATAAAATCAATCAGTTATGATTTTTAGCCTTCATCTTTGCTGCTTTGGTAATCAAAGCTGCTATTGTTGAGTCATTTATCAATACAGCTGTTTTCAGGGTTACCATATATTTTCAATACTTTAGTGGTTTTGGAACACAGTGGTTTGCAAATGCTTTTTGCCAGGCCCGAGCTTCAGCTTCATGCCCCAAAAGCGTAAACCAGTGTTAATTCTATAAAGCACTGACAACTTTAGTTGTCAGTGCTTTATAGAAGCACCAGAGCCCCCCGGATCCAAATTTTGGAATCGTACCTCCTGTCTGTTTAATATTGTACAAGAGTGAATGAATAGTCAACCTCTGCCACGTCAAGAACTCTGAAATCCTTCAGACTTTATTATTAATTTTTTGTAACTTTGTGTTAACTGGCTATCATTTTTCCCTTTTCGGGAATGGTGCCACACGAGGAGATTTGATGTTAATTAAGTACGTTATTTAACATAATTAATAATTATTACTAATAATTATTTCTGAAATATTATTTCTGATAGCCAATTTGATACTTATGTTGCCCCTTGATGAGGCCTAAAATTGTAGATTCCCGACATTTATGGTGCCGCCATGTGAAGCCTGTAAGTGTGGATTCCCTACACAGTTATAACTTTAAAGTTTAACTAACGAAAACAATTTCCCCTGGGGATCAATAAAGTATTTCTGATTCTGATTCTGATTCTGATTGCAACAGCAGAGCTCTCCAGTTTGAGCTCCGTCTCTGGTGGACTCAGTGAGTGGCATTTGTTGTATCTTTAAGGTAATGGACATAAAAGCAAGAGGGACAAAGTTCAGGGCATAATGTTATGAGACAGCGGTATGTCCCAATTGCGTGCATACTGCATGCAACAGTGCATACTTTTTTATGGCTGCTGTGAGTAAAAGTCAGCTGAAAGTAAAAAAGTAAAAGTATGTGATTCGGAACACACCCAAGGTTTCTTTTAACAATAACCATAATCTCTCTACAACCTTTTTGTAACTGTCATATGTGTTTTAAAAATGTGTTTAAAAAAGGCATTCTTACTCCCAGCTTGTCAAATTCCAACACTTCATCAGTGGCCCTTCATGTCAAACTATGATGTTCTAGGTATGCCTCCAACATCCGTTCTAGATGCCCAGAGACCATGTGTCAATTTATTGTATGCGTTTGTATGTCAATGTGTTTCATGTGTGTAGGTTTAGAAAAAAAAAAATGGTTTGATTTAAAATAAGCATGTTTGTTACTAATATAATGTAATGTCATGTGACATAAATCACTAGTGTAGTATGCTGGACCCACTAGCTAGGGGTGGGAATTGCCAGAGGACCCACGATCCAATATTATCAAGATAATTAGGTCACAATACAGTAGTATTGTGATACAATATATTGTGATAAATTCCAATTCATTACCTTTTTTTCCAAGTGTTAATTATTTCTCCAAAGAAAAACTTTGTCAACATCAGTTTTACCTCATAAGATAAAGTTTTCAGTCTGTTCATCTGACTTAAATCATTTTTATTGCAGCAAAATGTGATTCAAAGCAGACAGACTGACCAACACCGTCATAAAATATGTCAGAAATGCTGCATACACCTGATTGAACTGTTGGCAGATTTAACACCCTCTGTGAGGCGTGTGGTGTGAAACACTTCTCATGCAGATATCCCACTAACTGAATGACAACACCCATGTTAGAAGTGTTGTCTGCTACGACCACAATCCTCCATTCTTGTGCTGCATTTTGCAGGAGGTGTGCAATGTTTGCTCCAGTGTGACTTTTGTGTACTGCTCTAGTTTGGAGAACGTGAGACAGCAGTCACCAGTGAGATAATGTGTCGTTATAGTCACATATGAATCCTCTGACCTTGAAGCCCAGACGTCACAAGTTAATGCCACCCTTCCTGCTGTATTCAAAGATTCCTCAGCCTTATGCTTCACTTCTCTGTAGAGCTTGGGTACAGCTGTGTCGGTGAAAAAATGTCAGGATGGAGTCATATACCTGGGTTCCAATGTTTTTTTAGCATGCAGCAAAAGCCTTTGTTTACGCTGTATGGACGCAGATCTTTGCACATAAAGTAGGTGATGGACTGTGTTATTTTCTTAGCTCTCTCAGAGTTGGACAGTAGTTTTGTTGAGCTAAGTGTGTCCAGTGTTGGTTGATTTTTCAGCAGAGTGGGATAGCATCAGCTTGGCTGTTAGTGGCTAACGCTAGCTCTGGATGGTGGAGTGTGAGGTGAGCCCTCATGTTTGTAGTACTCCCAGAGTATTTTATTCTCATGACACTGCTTGCAAATGACGTGTCATATCCAAGTCCTCATTTCCCTCCATGTTACAAAATCCAAAATAAGTCCAGATGGTAAATGACAAACAGCACATTTCTGATTTCCTTTGACAGTGCCTCCATCTTTGTTTTGATGAACTTCCTGCCAAATGGCGCTAATACCAAATTTTGTATTAAATGTTTATTTGCAAAAACTAATAATGTATATAATAAAAGATTGATACTTGGCATGTATTGATACAATGTCGCGATACTATGCTGTATCAATTTTTTCCTCCACCCCTAGAAACTCTAAAGGGAGCCCCGTGCTGTGCTACGAGATGCAGAGGGGCATGACAAAGCGTCAGTATGTAACAAAATAGTCATTTTATCCGAAACCATTGCCCTGTTGATAGGAGTGTCACATCAGAAAACTCCTCTATTTGTCGTTCCAGAGGGCGTGGACAAGCAACTTATTTTGTTATGTAATTTAGAGGACTTGGAGCTAAAAAGCCTTGTATAATTGGCTGCGCTGTAAAACTGTGCACACAAAAATGCAGTAACCATGGTAGGTCAAAGTTGAACTAGAAAGTACTCCAATAAGATTTAATGGATGTTTATGGACAGTTTTAGAGTAATAATTTTTAAAAGTCCCCAGGCGTCAGTAATGGTGAAGTTGGTGAGTTACATGTCAGAGTGACTGATAGAAATTATAGCCTGTAAAACTGTAAAAATTGGACTGAGGTTGTAAAACAGACTTTCCTGACCTTCATACTGTGTCAGTGCTGCAGGGGACTTCTCTCAGGTTTGGTAGTCTAAACACACTGCTGGCCAGACTTTAGCCAGGCCTGAGACATGACAGACACCTTGCTGACTCTTTGCATTCACACATACAAATGCACACACACTCATTCCCACGAGGAGCCGGTGTGGCTTGGCTGGCCCTGCCACAACATAATCACACATCACCATTCGACTGTGAAAAAACAACACACAGTGAAGGAGGCCTCGGCAGTAGCTCTGCTCACTGTTTCTCCAAACTGTGCAGTCCGTCTATCCATCTTTTCTCACAGCTGATGGTGTGTGTGGTCTGTGGCTTCTCTCTCTGCTGTGTGACGCTGAATGTAAAAGACAGATTTTAGCTGTAATGGAGCTAAAGGGGTCGGCGTGGTCAGGGACTGTGGGAAAATGTCCGATAACACTTATCTCCATCTAAGTTCAGTGATGGAGGACGACCCCGCTGAAGCCAAGACCTTGGTTTTATCAATGACACATTAAAGCAAACCTCCATATCTGACCTGCTGGCTCCAGCATTCATCTCCCTGCTAGGCCTGGAGAGCAGAGAGAGAGTTTATAGATAGGGATGTGACTCAGAGTCAGATCCTCCTGGCCAGATGTTGCTTCTTGCAGCCATTTATGTGTGATTTATATGTGATGAATATGAGGGAAAACTGGGGAGATTTCCCCTAAGGGACTGAGTTGAAGAGGGGCGTTGAACCTTGTTTCAACTAATAAAAAAGCAAGAGCCTCCCCAGTATTATTATTAGTTTCTTTGGACCCTCCTTGTGACTTAGGAAAAAACAATGTACAGTATAAATGCCTTTCAAACTCCACACCTTCAGTTTGTAACAGGCTTTCCGTTATAATGTTGCCTCCAAGCCCAAACTAAGATGACATCACTATGACATTATCAGGGCTATTTTCTCAGACTTGAAAAAGCTCCTCCAGAGCCACAGATGACATTATAACACTATTGTCACAAGCTGAGTAGTGCTAACCATGATGAATAAATCAAGTGTAAAACTTGCATAAAATCCATGGTGTCCCTCAACAGAACAGTAACCTTTACACAGATCTTGTATACACCCGATATTAGCATTAGTTCTTGGGTGACTGGATCACAAGAGGACACTTCTACGTACCGGTGTGACTGCACCCAATGCGTTGTCATGCCTTGTGAGATACAATCAGACCACAATGGGATGTTGTCTGTCCCAGGCTGTACTTAGAGATTGTTCGTATGTTTTCCCACAAAAAGCAGCACACCCAAATCCGTACATATCCCACATATTTTGAAAGGCTGCGATCACATGACCAATGCGCTGACAGCCGTGAACAAGGCAGCAGTCCTGAGCACTTGTCAGGAAGCAGGTTGGAGTGGTGAATGGGTCCCAAAAAACTGAGTTTTCACCTGGGACTTTCCCCTGGAGTCGATTGTTTGGATCTGTGTGAACTTTGAGTCATTTTAAGGTACATCCTCACGTGTTTCTTTTCCTAAATGTCACCACAGTAACTCTTATTGCCTAAATCTGACCACCATAACTTTACATTAATTACATAACTGTAAGTTAAGCACGTAACTTCATTCGTAAGGTGCAAATTTGTAGGATATTAAAATAACCGTTCTATGAAAAGAAATTGCTGAGCCGCATATGGCCACATTCTTTCAGCAGTGTGAACGATGTCCTGTCAAAGTAGAAAACGAATAAGACTGCACACCAAGCAGCTCCCATCTAGAAGGATTTTAATGCAGAGTGAGGTTTAAGTTCTTCCTGAGACTTCAGAATGAAAAGCTGTGGGCTTGAATTGTCACTCTGCATTAAAATCCTTAAAAACCGAAGCTGCTGACTTATTTGTTTTCTACTTTACCAGTTTCTTTGGTCCCCACCCTCTCCATTGGACGTTGGGATGTGCATGTCCTTTGTACAGTTAACAGTGTGTCCCTGGTTCACAATGAAGAATCGTATACTCGGGTGAATTCAACTCATCTGACTCCCCTTGTTGTTGCTGCTGATGCAGCATTGATGGACTGTCTATGAAGCAGTCCATGTCTGCCTGGTTAGCACAAGCTAACACAGCAACAGCTGTTATACAGACCCATCAAACTCACACCAACATTGAAACACTGTCCTTAAAACCATTAATATGGTATATATAATGCGACCAGACAGAGCCTCAAAAAGACCACAAAGAGATGCAAAGGAACTGCAAAGAAACACAAAATAAACTACAAAAACAACCACAAAGAGACACAAAACCAGAAAAAGATGCATAACGACTTAACGCATCCCATACACCTGTCTGTATATCTTACAAAAATGTGCATACAACTGTTTGTATATTTAATGAATTAGCATTCCACGAATGATGTAATATAAAATTACATTGATTAGGTTTACAAAAAGAAACATAGTTGGGAGTTGTCAAGTTACATACTTAACATAAAGACGTGACGTGAATAGCTCAAAGACCTCTTGGTTTCACACAGGACATAAACAAAATGTTATGTCCAATGTGACTGAGGGAAAGCCCTGTGTTTGTCTGATCCATCCACCACCCTGACCTGCCTCACTCTGCAGACCTTCGCTCTTTATACAGCTTCCTTCTTTTCTCCAGTCAGCACATTGGTCATGTGATTGCAGCCTTCCCATTTACAAGGTTTATACACTAATTACTGGCTCATGATTATGTGGGATATATATAATTGTGATGCATTACTTTGTATCTGTACGAACAGTGTATGAAAACAACCTGAATGACTGAGAAGCAACCCAAAACAACAAGCCAAAACCACCACATGCGTGCGTGTGTGTGTGTGTGTGTGTGTGTGTGTGTGTGTGTGTTGTTTCTAGTAGAAGTGGTGGCAATATCATCCCCCTGCAGAGACGGAGAGCCACTGCTTTAGACGTGCACATGTACAAGTTTTAGAGCCACCGTTTTAGATATGTGCATGCGTGAGCTTGAGAGGGCAGATTATCTGTTAATCATTTTTTTTATGTGGCCAATCAGAGGTGCACAATCCCCTGTCAGTCAAAAATGTGCCAGTGTTTAATTCAGCCAATCACTTCTCGGTAGGGGGAGTAGTCAACATTCCAACTAGCTAGCTATGCTAGCGCTAGCTAGAATCTGCACATCAACTCCCTGAGTGTAATAGAACATAGTAACTTTACCCACTGCTTATTTTAGAAGGACCACCGCAGGAAAGTGTGTTCTTTGTTTAAATTATCGGACAATTAATGGATAAAGAGTCATGGTTGTTTGTTTCTGGTTGCCAGCAATATAGCGTAGCTAGTTCACCAGCTAAGTTAGCTGAAAAGTTGTCTATTTCCACTTCAAAATGTCAATTAAGCGGTGTTGCCAACTCCTCAGTAAGGAAAGTAGCTATTGGCTATCCTAATAGTTGCTAGAAGTCGCTAAATGACGTCATCACCTAGTTTGCATAATTGACCATGTGCATGTAATTGTAATGGATTCTGTAGGAGAGAGGAATAACGTCGTGGGAGAGACAAAAAGTGAGTAAAAAACACCCTGAATATGTGAAGAACTACAAATGAACTTTCTTCTGAAGATTCTTGTTTTTTTAAATGTCACAGTTCCAACCCTCCTCCTTTATCCAAGCTTGGGACTGGCAAAAGGGTTACAGTTAGTTAGTAACTAACCCTAATCAGCTAGATGTTTAGCTCATGTCACAGAGAGGCACACACGCACAGTGGACGAGGCCCATCTCCTGCTCTGACTGCAGCTGGGACAGACTGCTGCACGAGGATTGGGCCGCCTGTGAGTGCTTTGGGATGGGGGAGGGGCCCACAGCAGCACCCGCTGCTCGTTGAGAAGAGTAAGAACGATACATGCTTTCACGTCACAGTCTCCAAAAATCTCCAGTAACACCAGAAAAAGTCACTAGATTTGTTGCTAGTCGCTTTTTTGAAAAAGAGTCCCTAGAAGGGTCTGAATACTCGCTAATTATAGCGACAAACTCTTTAAGTTGGCAACACTGTGATTAAGAAAACGATAGGGGGTTTGTGCCCCTGCCCTCCAGACGGGCGGACCTGTTCCTCTGGACCATCCATTTAAGCACTAATCTAACTTAAGTATCAACAGATGGCAATGTTTTTAATCACCATTTTAAAATGGAAATAGACAACTTTTCAACTAGCTGATTAAGGAGTTGATAGGTAGACAGTGTTAGCTAGTAAAAAAGTTTTCCACTACCACTCTAAACAAGCAATTGCAAACGCAAGGCTAACGTTATTTTTACAAAAATGATCTAAAATATATATTTAGCAGTCTCCGTCCATACAACATAAAAATAAGGGTCTGGTACTTGCGCATGCCCATTTCTTTAACGGTGGCTCTGGAATCCGTACTTGTGTACATCTAAAACGACGATCCTGAAACTCTTGTGATCCAGTTCCCCAAGATGCATGTTAATACCAGGTGAAAACAGGCTCATAGCCACAAAAACACACATTATAATAGCATTTAGTTAATGCCACAATTATGGTAACCATAACATAATGAGGCATCCTGTTAATGTAACATTCCAGCTGCTCAACCAAGAGCTACTAAATAAAGTTTTTACCTCCATCACTGAGTGAGAATATTGAACACACATAGGTGGCAGCTCTGAGGCTGCTGAAGGCCTTCAGCTCCACACTGTTACTGCTTTTTACAGTTTTAATTGCTGTTTCAAGGGATTTTCCCACTGAATCAACAATATGACTAAGCTACTTTTGTACATAATAAAGCTGACATGTAAAAGTTACAGTAAGTTACGAATTTTGACATGTTTATTGTAAGACAACTGCAAAGTGACTGTGAGCTGTAAAGTGGTACAATTCTAGTTCATTAGATAGGCCAAATTTCTGGTTACTTTGCATCTGATGGGATGCAGGAAACTTTGTAAATCCCACCCGGGGAGAAGATAAGAGCTCCCTCCAACTCCTTTTTGATGTGTCAACCTAATGACCTCCTGTGTGACTCAGGACCAGCTGCAGCCCTGCTTTGTGAAGAGCAGACTTTACAAAACAAAACCCCCCACCACAAAGTGTCTACACTTCTCAGCTCAACAACCCCTGGCCCTTACATCAGGGGGAGTTTCCCTGATGAAAAACATACACAGACATGCATGAAATATCCCCATGTTTCTGCTGCTTGGCCATGTTGTCATAAAACCATTGTGGTCATAAATCAAAAGATATGGAGACTTAGAAAAGGAGGAGAGAGAAATATGACGGAGAAAGAGCAAGCCAGAAAGGAACTACCAACACTAGTATTTTCCCATAAAATGTTTACACATTGAGATGTCAGCAAAAAACCCTATTAATTTTACAGGGTAATACAGTTCCTACGCTTGCAAACCTTTACATATCACACAAAAATGAAAGGAGTCTCTGTCTATGTGATTTCTGTCAACACATATTTCTATATGAATGCAGAATCTGGAAGCAAGGGGACAAGATTTTAGTGCCAGAAGCATTCTGGTTTACATTTGTAGTCCAAATAGTATTGACCAATTATGTTTGAGTGAGCTTTGGTTGCATGCAGGTAACATTCTGTGTGGTGAGCAAAAAAGGGCAGAACACATTGGCAGAAATGCATTCTTGGAACTCATCAGGTGTCATAGCTTTTTATTAGCTTTATTCACTAGCTCCTCACAAAACAATCCATTGGTAGACGTCTCTCAACTTCAACTCCATTCTCGCTTTGTTTGTATGATATTCTATGAGAAATGCATAAACAAAAGTACGTAGTATATCCTATGAATTTGCAACCCCCGAAATGACGTTATGTCCTTAACGTACAGTTATATAATTAACATAAAGCTACAGAGGGTAGGTTTAGGCAAGTAATGTGACTGAGGTTAGGTTTAGGAAAAGAGACACGGTGAGGATGTACCTTAAAATGAACCAAACTTCACTTAAAGTACACATGGGTCCAAACACAAGACTCCAGGGGAAAGTCCTGGGCGAAAGTCTGTTTTTAGCCTTTTTTGTTAGTGCTATTAGCCCATTGGTCATGTGATCACAGGGATATGAATGAATTTGGGTGCATTGCTTTTCATACGAAAAAAATAGCTGAAGAGCCTGCTGTTAGCCCGCACACAAACGAGGCAGCCTTGGCCGTGATATCTGTTATCCGGATATCCACTGAGGACCCAAGGTAGTGCAGTGTTGAGTGCGAGATCTTGAGATCTGCGGAGTATATTTATTAGTACTGCAATTTGTACACACTGTGTGCTATACTGAGTAGGGTTGTGTACAAAACTCTGTACTTTAAGGGGAACTGACCAAATTGTGTCAGTACTACCGAACAGGAATTCACGTTAAATCCGTTGGTGTCAAATGTCGGCACCTGAGAGCGTACCTGGGTTTAGAAAAGAGGCAAAGTAAGGCTCCCTGAAGCCTGGAAACCAGCAACAGAGCTTTGAGGCTGGCAGTGAAGCTCCCCAGAGCCGCCGGGTTCAACTTCAGACAGGAGACTGAAGTCCCCAAAAGCCGTAAAGCCAGCCTCGGAGCTCCACAGCAGCTCCATCGGCTTCCCAGCGAGTCAAAACAAGAACACACTTGAACAGGCATGACTTACACAACTCCACACTTGACAGAACTTGGCAAAAATAATAAAAGCAAGCAAAACTTCATTTAGATGAACATGACTGATCCAACAAGCACATGGCAGCCTCAACATATTTGATCTACATAGAAGAGTCCAAGTTAAACGGCACTCCAGCCGCTTAATATAGCACTAATATGAATTTGGAGAAAAATAAATGGAGGGAGGAGACTAAGATATGCTGACTTTTAGACTCTTGTAGGGGTCAAGCTTCAAAGACACTGGATTCTACATTCCTCATGCTGGAACCATTGGCATCTGTTTGTTTGACCCTCCCTCCCTGGGAAACACTAACGCCTTCAGAATGTAACACTTGCTCTCTGTTATAAATGTGTGGTCTTCTAGTTCATGCAGGGAAATCACCCTGATGACATCATTATGACATTGTCATATGGCAAGAGGTGTTTAAACTGTAGTTCATTTTTTGGTAGTCATTTACACTTACTATACAGTAGTTATTTTAAAAAACCTTGATGATCCTCGATGCACTATAGATTTTGTTACCATACATTCAGGCTGTCATTATTTGTGGATGATGATAGTATTGGAGGAGAGGAAAATATATTAAATATTTGTTTACTTGAGCTCTAAAGATTTGGAGCAGACCAAGATCTGAGTGAACAAAACAGCTTGAAAATATTAGCTGGAGAGGTTGCTGTTTTTTCGTCTAATTGGGGAGCAATGACATATCAAACAAGGATAGCATGTCACATCTGCCACTCAGTCATGTCACTTGGCACTTTACACTGTAACAGAAAGATCAGGTCTTGTCTGGCTGAATACCAAATCATTGCTCAGGGTTTTGTTACTTTAATGTCACCATTTTGAGTTTCCTGAAACAACTGATGCTGTCCATTTTCTCAAGAGACAGCAACCAAATCACCAGAAAAACTGTTGGCATTGTACATTTTTGCAAACCACAGGTATGTTACATTTGTACGTTATTGTACGTGTCTAAATCTGTTACATTTGTACGTATTGGCTGATGTGTGGTTAGGTTAAGGCACATAAACCATGGGGTTGTGGTCCAGAAAACATGTCATGTTATCATGTTTTGGTGGCACAGCCCTGGCTGGAAAAACAGCTATACGTTGGTAAAAAATATATCAGCAGGAAACTAAGCGATGTCATAATAAAAATCAACTGATTTTCATTGCACTTTTTGACAGGAAACACAGCAATGTCTTGGTAAAACACAGCCCCCCTTCATGGCACTATCCAAGCAGGAAATGTAGCAATGTCTTGGTAAAAATAACTGCTTTTTGTAGCCCTATCCCTGAAGGAAATGCAGGAATATCGGTTAAAAAAATAAACATTTTTGTATCTCGGGAAATGCAGGGATGTCTTTGGTAAAAAAAACACGTTTGGTAGCTGAAAATCTGCTGGAAACACAGTGATGACTCGCTAAATCACAGCCATTTTTTTTGTTGTTTGATGGTCTTTAACAGTTGTCTGCAGCTTGACAAGCACCTTGCCTAGGTGTCTTGCCATCCACCAGCTCAACCTCTGACGAAATCAGCTAATATACTACATCACTTTAGAATCGTTGATATGATACATATTATGCACACAAATGTAATGTATTTATGGTTTGCAGAAACATACAGTGCCAGCATTTTCTTCTGGTGACAGGGCTAGAAATTGGATTTGAAACTCAGTGTTGTGGCACTCCCTTTTCCTGGCTTCTTCTTGATCTATAGTCACTCGAATTGTACTTCATCTGTACATCACGTTTGACAATTGTGTCTGCCAAATGATGAAATGTAAATAAAGTCTGACCAAAACAAAGAATTTGCATTGGAAACTGTAGCTATAGTAAGTACTTCCTGCCTGGCTAGTGCTGATTGGGTTACATGGGGCTAAATATACTGGAACTTCGCTATTAGTGTAATAAAAGTGGTCATAAATACAGTATCTGAGCCAATTATCTCTTGGGGCATCTGCAAGAAGTTACTGGAAGAGAGAGAAAAAAATCATTTCATTCAGCATGCAAAAAAAGATTAGTTTCAGAGGAAGGATGTGATTGGATCTGAGTGGCCCTCAGTCCCCTTCTGGTTTCCCAAAACCTGAACAAGATTTATCATTGCTTGAAAAGTTGTATAAAAACATGAGGGTGTCGATTATTATGTAAATCAGACAGGGTGATGCTCTGTGCTGATGAGTATGTTTGTAGATGATCTACATTTTCAGTGAGGCATCTGTTTATTGGATGAAGTGTTAGGTTGTAGAGTAGAGTTATTGGCAATTTGTACAGGCCATGTGGTGGATAGAGGAGGCTAAACAAAGTCAGGGTATTATATATTCTGCTTCAGCTGCTGCAGAACACGAAGTGCTGGCTCAGACCTACCGTGGAGATTTGGTGCTACTTGTACAGCGATGGGCTGTGTTGTTGGATTCTCGTGGGTGCCTTGACACAACTTTGACAAAAGTTATAAGTAAGAAAGGACGGCTTTCATTCTTTATTTATCTTTATATCCGCTGAAGAACCACTGACAGTGATCTGGCCAGCTGCTTACGAAGCCAGAATTCAGGGCTGAGAGGGAGTTTTTTTTCTAAACACTCTTGCCCGGTCCATGTGCAAACACTCTGCGGTGAACACACCATGTCCAAGGTCTTTTATTACAATACATTTAACTTTATTCAAGCCTTTATTTATACAGGGTAATTCAAATCATTTCTAAAAACACACTTCAAATTTTCAACACTACTCGGTCTTCTGGGGGGTGAAGAGTTAGAGCGACTGCGGAGCTCCATTTGGTGAAAGGTTATAGCTGGGTGGATCTGTGTATAGAATATTTAGTGGTATGTGTGAGTGTATGTGTGCCTGGTAACCTTGGCTACAGCACAAAGTGAAATACCTCTCTCATGTGTGAGTGAGAGGGCGAATGCTTCACTGACACCGACCTTGTCTGATACTCAGGTCTGGAGAAAGAATAAGAAAGCTGTCTTTAACTGCAAGCTGTGTCTCATATAATGACAGTGGGTGCGTATAGGTGATTGGAGCAGAAAAGACCAAAGTTCAGTTAGGAGCTCCAGTATCTCGCCAATTTGCCGTGTCCTTGGAAAGAGTTTTTAATTTGACTGTGAGTCAAAGAGATAAGGGGATTGCAGAGAGATCAGCCTAAAGGAAGCCAGGGGTGTGTAATGTGTAATGTAATGTCCAGAGATAAAAAGTAAAGATTGAAAAATCAATCAATCAAATGTGCCCTTCAGTCTGCACTCTGTGGTCTTGGAGCACATGAAATCCAGAATGTCAGGCATGAAAAATCTCATTCAATTAGGTATCCACAACTCTATATGTAATATCAGGCTGTTCTCATACACTACTCATGCATTTTCCTATGAAAAGTAATGCACCAAAATTTGTACATATCTTACATAATCATGAGCCAGTAATTTGTGTATAACCCACATGTTTGGGAATGCTGTGATCATATGATCAATCCACTGATGGGCATAAAGAAAAAAGCAGTCCCCATAAGGGTGCAGGTTGGTTTGGTGTATGGATCACAGAACACAGGACTTTGTTCCAGAACTTTCCCCAGGAGATTGGTGACCAGAATCCTGTGAACCTACCCAAAGTAACCTTACTAAACCTAACCTCAGTTTATGTTACATAGTCACATACTTTTAAATATGTAAGTACGTAACATTGTTCATGGGGCACAAATGCGTAGGATACCATACGAACTGTTGAATGAGGATATGTTGGTAATATACAATATTTTTTCACCCGAGGTTACCTTGGAACTTTTTTCCAGATGAATTTTCACCCCTGATCACAGGTTCAGAAGCTGCTAATGTCCAAAGCAGTGACATTTGAAAGCTGGGTAAATTGAGTTGGATATATTTTTGGATATATTTCCCCCTAGCTTTCCTGTTACCTGACTGCAGGCTGGTACGACAAAATGCCAACAAACAAATCTTTTTTACTGCGACTTTTTCACCTTATGTATGTTAGGTATGCACAGGGTTTGCACTAGCACATACTACTTCCAGGACATAGCCACAGCCTTGTCTAGGTTTGGGTTGCTTTAAGCATTGCAGCTAGTGAATGATACATGTTTTCCCCTCTGGGTTTACAGTAGCTGTATGCACTCCCTGCTATAACTGCTCACTTCTACGTAGCTCTTATGCTCAACTTGGTTTTGGTTTTTATCTGGTGCCTGAAATAAGGTCCGTGGTTAACACAAGCTTAAGAGAGATTCACATTTTGTTCTATGACATAAAATACGTCAGTAAATACCCCACTCTAAATTTTGAAGCTTTTACGTGTCTTTAAAAAGATGGTTAAAAAGACGTTAAAAAGATGGCTCACAAGTGGCTGAATGAGACTACAGAGTGTCAAAGTGACTTTACTCTGTTGTTGTGGGGGGATGTGTAAGTCATGTGACCATGCAGTTAGTTTATACTCTAAAGTTATCTTTTTACTTCTACACTACTTAAGTAGTGTTCTGTTGTAAAGATTATCTCTATCCAAAATCCAATGAAAAAATCCAATTCGATTTTTGTCGAGGGAACCAGGGTGAAGCTAACTTATGTGTTGGCCTACAATTAAAAATGATCCCTACAGGACTCTATCCGCCTTATTCCTGGGGGCGCTACTGTTGAAGTCATTATGGGTAAAACTTCCTGTGTGATGGCGGAAGTAGTCAGTCGCATTGACTGTCTATGGTTGGTCTCAGTGGCTAATCTTGGTATTTAACCATCAGCTGTGGTTCTTTTCTGAAGTAATTTGCCTTCAATTTAGCTGATTTTTTTTTAAAACAGGTACTTAAAGGAGAAGTCCAGTATTTTGCACTTTGAGCCCCAGAGTGGTTAAGACCAAAATCTTGATGATTGCTCCTTCTCTGACAATTTCAGAGAATTTGGCTTTCCCCTGCCTGGCTTAACAATGCTGTCTATGGCCATGTGTAAATCTGTCCTAAAACCAGCTTAAACATTCGTTTTCAAAGCCATGAAACTCACCGAGTGGTCAGTGGTGTTCGTTGATGTTCTGACGTAAAAATCGTAGCAAACTGTGGTCTCCATCCGTGTTTTCGCTATTCATCTCGATTGTGGAACTATTTTTTCAGCTGCCTCACTCCTGTATGTAAACTTCCACTTGATCGTTCGTTTGACCCTGAAGCGTTATACACTCCAGCCCACTTGATGGTGATAATGCTCCTTTACGTGAGTGTCGCCAACCGGCAGGAAACCATTGCAATGTAATGGGACACAGAAAGAAGCAGAAGAAGAAGGCTGACGTTGTGTTCAAAGGCATCGTACTGCAAAGGTTGTTTACAAGCGAGTAATAATGGGCAAGTTTTGTGCGGTCAGCGACCGCAGGAGAATTCCTCTGAAGAGGAGGAGCGCACACAGCACTGTCGAGCTGGCACTTTTGCTGAGCTAAAAGACCACAATGACTACAACCTTGTCGTAAACAACCCCCTTTCCTTTACCGGTGGCGGATTACTACCAACGGACAATGAGGCTTCCTATAGGAAATCAATGCTTGGACAAAATGTCAAATAAATCATCACGGAAACCACAGTTTGCTACGATTTTTATGTTGGAACATCAACGAACACCACTGACCACTCGGTGAGTTTCATGGCTTTGAAAATTAATGTTTAAGGTGGTTTCAGGACAGATTTACACATGGCCATAGACAGCATTGTTAAGCCAGGCAAGGGAGAGCCAAATTCTCTCAAATTGTCAGAGAAGGAGCAATCATCAAGATTTTGGTCTTAACTACTCTATTTCATCATAAACAACCCAGGAATGGGGCTCAAGGTGCAAAATACCGGACTTCTCCTTTAATTAACCTTAAATTAGCGTTTTCTAAAATGTCTTTGTGTGGCTCTGGTACCTGTTAGGCTCCCATGTAACGTTATTAACAACCAGACTAAGCTAAACTTGTTGATTCAACAGCAATATTAAACATGCACCTACCACAAAAAGCGATTGTTCCTGTAACCAGCACTACAGTTTTCATTGCCTAACTACAGAGAGAAACAGGTCGCCACCTTTACTGTGCAACATTAATATCGGATTGTCCCATATAAATAAATAAATCTCACCATTCCTGAATCAGTACGGGGCAGATTTTTTCCTGTATTTTTGTGCACCTCCTTGTCTAATGTACTATGCTTTCACATGCTTGGAATGACGTTAAGAATTATTAAAACCAAAAGAGTTTTGAGAATGAAGTATTAAAAAATCAGAATTTGCTAGAAGAGAATGACACCTACAACGACACGTCTGTCACTCAGTGTCAGTACATGATATCTGTCACTCCCTGTCTGATTGCATTCCCAAACTACATTAGAAATAATACACATTTCTACATTATAAACTCAGCAGCATTATGATGTCTTGGATTATGTGTTTAGTCATCTAGGCTGATTTACTGGTTTACCTTATCTCTTTCATATCACATAATGAATGCATAAACTTGTTTGTTTTGCTACAGCTATATATTACTGATTTTACTGAAACCTGCTGCTAAATGTGGCATCATGTTTCACACAGTGGAACTCCATTTTAATAAAGCAGCAGTTATAAAAATGTGTAAACTACATTGTTGAATCAGACAAGCAGAGCATTAGCTGGTAAACATCTTGTTTACATGGAGCTAAAATGAATACAGAATTATGTTAAATGTTTGCTAAATGCATTAATGTCTGTTTATGATCATCGTAAATCATGTTTAAGAAGGAATAGGTGTTTACTGTAAGCTTGCTTACAATATGCCAACATATTGACCCAGATAAGCAGATGAAAATGGATGGATGGATGCTAACATAGCAAGGTCATTAGAGCAACATGCTTTGTGCTTTATTATCCAGGATTATTGTCGCAAAACATTTCCCATGTATCAAGATGCTATCTTAGTATCTTGGTGCATTTCATCTTTGAACAATATGCATATTAATTAAGTAGCACATTAGATGAAAAAGGTCTTGCTAGCATTCAAGGAAAACTTTAACATGCTTGTTGCTTCACTTGGGTTAAAGAACACATATATTCCTTGTGTCACAATACTTTAAGCATTTTGCAGTATTTTCATCTGAAGCTAGCCGGTGAAGTGTCTGAGCTTCACCTTATAACAATAAGAAAGCTTTCTTCAAAGGCATTCTAATGTTATATATTCATGATCATATCTGGAGGCTTTGAGAATGTTTTGATGTTGTATCAAAGTAGACCAAAGTGAGGTAAAAAGCTAGTATCTGTATAATGCACAATGACCTTGACAAGAGTTTGTGATCTGACTGGGAGACAGTGAGTCAAAGAGATAAAGGATTGTGGGGAGAGCAGCAGACAGCTGTGAGACAGTGATGTCCACTAAAAGTATCTGCAAAGATGCAGTAGAGGGAGAAAGAAAAAAAATCATCAAACCTACCCTGAATTACAATATAAACATATAACTGTATTATTATTTTTGATTTATTAACATGTAAGTAGCATTATCATGTTGGAACTGCTTAGGATGGGGTCAAATTTAACCATTTAAAATCTTGTGTTATGTCCCAGAGCCAGTGGGAAGAGTGCAACACATTTGAGATATAGTCCCTCTGTTCAGGCTGTTCTCACAACTTGTATGTTTTCAACATAATATAATGTGCATACTTTTATCAAGATGGCCCATCAGCAGATGGAGAGGAAATACAACGCTTTTCAATGTATGTTGACTGCTTCCTATATTTGATTCTAATGCCAGTATTGGCTGATACAGATGATGTGAAAACTGGTCTTTCGCCTGGGACTTTGCCCTGGAGTTGCGTGTTTGGATCAGTGTGAACTTTGAGTAACCTTTGAGACATTTTAAGGTCTGTTCTCACCGTGTTTCTTTCCCTAAACCTAACCTCAGTAATTTCACATACCTAAACCTGAAGACACCCAACCATGATTCTTTTTCTAAACCTAACCACAGTATATTTTATTGCCTAAACTTAACCTCCATAACTTTACATTAATTATACAACTGTCTGTTAAGGATGTAATGTCATTCGTGCAGCACAAATTCGTAGGATATCATATGAACCGTTAAATGAGAATACGTTGCCCTAATAAACACTCAAAATCTTTGTGCTGCAGTATTAATTCTGTTCCCATTGTATTTCTTACTTGTTTTTATTTTCTCTTGCTGTCTGGCTTCCCTGTCTTGCTTGAGTTCTCCTGGTAAGATGTTATTAATAATAGTGAATGGATGGGAAAAGAACAGCACCAGATGTTGTTTTGGACCGGTGATAAATCTGTGGTTTCTACCTAAGGGCTGCTCACACTAAGCCCCAGAAGCTGCAGTGCAGAAATATTATTCAGATGTATTCATCCTCACGCTGTTTTCCCTGCCCAGCTTCATTAGAGAGCCTGCTTCAGCATTTGATGGTATTTTCACGTCTGACTATAACACAAAACCTTAAAGACATTCTCTGCCTGCATGCTGCAAATCCCCTGTTAGGATGAGAAAACAATTTGTACTGCAGCTGCAGCAATTTTGAGCAAAAAGGCAACAACAAAGGATGAGAAATAATCTGAACGTGTATATATTTGTCAATGATTAGGTGGAGCAGCTCATTGCTGAAATTCTCAAACACTGTAAGCCGAAATCCATGACTTTTAAAAATGTGTAGAACAAGACAAAGGCCCAATTTATTTTTACCCACACCCCTCGTTTTTAAGGGCCCCGGTGTCCCTCAGAACAGAGTTAAAAGGGAATACTGTTTGAAATCTTCCACTATGAAATGGGACAACACTTCAAGAACCTGATTCATCATCAGTAGTCGTGGATGGGAATTATAGACGTGTCAATGGGATTGTCCTATTGGGCTTTTGGATGTACTGCTAGGGGTGGGGGGAAAAAATCAATACAGCATAGTAATGCAATATTTTTGAGTGGCAATATCATATCAATACTAGGGTGCCTAGTATCAATTTTTTTTAAATTATATAAATTATTAATATTACAAGTGCAAAGTAAACTTTCGATAGCCTGTTAGAATAATAAAATTAATTACTTTTTCATGCCACATGGAAAATAATACAAATCAGGAACAACAGTGTAACGTCAACTAGGTAACCATTGAGGTAAGCCAGGATGCAGCGACAGTGCTCTTGCAAAATTCTCAAGGGAACTTGTTTTGATGGAACATTTGCAGGGGAGGGGAGGTAACACCGTCATAATGATGGCTATTCTCCGCAAAAGAAAACCAAACCAGTAATAGATATGTGTCAACTGTGTGATTCAACTTTAACTGAAAAAAACAGAAACATTATTTCATAATCGGTGTCCTAGAGATGAATCCTGATTATTCTTTAGTTCTGGAGGAGCTCACTGGAGCTGTTGAAACCACAGATGATTTGCTGGCTGTATGTGGCTCTTGCACAACATTATTACGACAACATCACAGACGCTCATGTGAAGTGGAACTGATCAGCCACTGCCAAGGTAAAACGATCAAGTCACACTGACAAATCAACCCCCCACTGGTCGCAAGGGGTGGAAATCACCAGAGGATTCACAATATAACATTATTACAATATTTAGTCATGATACAATATTATTGCTATTTTATTGCTATGTTATGATATGCTGAGTATTGCAGTAAAATTATATTGTGATATATTATGATTTATTACCTTTTTTCAGTGGTAAAATGTGCCCCCGAGGGAAAACTTTTTTAACATCTGTTTTATCTAATAACATGAAGTTTTCAGTCTGTCCGTCTCACTTCATCCTTTTTTTTTCAGTAGCAAAATGTATCTAGTGGACTGAAAAAGCAATGGATTATATCATTCTAGTAGGCTGCCTAAAGTTTCATTTGTATTTGTAATATTAATCATTTATGTAATAAAAAATACTTGGCACTATTTGATGATACGATATTGAAACCCGAAAATATGGCGATACTATGCCCTATCTATTTTTCCCCCCGCTCCTACTGGCCGTATCAGACATTAGGCATGAGAGTCCTGTGAGATGGAGTCTGGGCTTTTCTGAGGTATGTTCACAAGTTGTTTTATTTGTTGTAGATCTCTACTGAACAAAGCAGGCCTGCCTTATTGGACGCAATTATTATCGCAATCAGTTGTGCCAGTTTTAGCGTGCAGGTGGTTAGCTCTGAGGTTGTTGTTTCCCCGTAGTGGAGGGGATTTTGAAACATTAACATGCAGATAGCAGACGGGGGAAAAAATGCTAGTCTAAATAGCGGCCAATGGCAAGTTTATAGCTACACACTACATGCTGTGATTCATACTGCCAAGTTCGTAATCCAGCTCTGTTCCCTATTTTTTAACCATACTGAAATCATATGCGAAGCTGTTACAGTAGGCAAGATTTGGAAAACATTTCATAGAACCTGGGGTTTTCAAGATTATCAGTGATCTTGTAGGGCAATTGACAGTTGTGTTGCCTGTTTTCAAAGGGTCAGTTCCCTTTTCAACAGAACACACACACGGCTGAAAGTTCTGCCGGCACCATTATAGTTAGACCTCGGCTTCAGATAGAGGTGTACTTTTTGTATGTATGTGCCTTAACATTTTTATCCTTATGCTGCCTGATTGGCTCAGTCAGATCGTATTGAACCAAAAGCATGGTGCACCACTGTGACCCCAGATCACTGTGTATTTTATTGAGGTGAGATGTTGTGAGTGGATGAGATTGCATGGAGGATTACACGAGTGGAGGTTAACAGGTCACAGAAAAGCATTATTTGAGGGTCAGTGGGGTGTAGCTGGACTTTGTGCTGTGTAAAAACATAGCATGTTCAGTAAGGGCAGGGTGAGTGGGATGCAGAGGCTGGAAAAACAAACCTGGGAGCTGATCTTGCTCTCTCATCCTCTCATGTGAAGTGGCTGAGGCTCCAGTGAAACAGCAAGATTAGTGGCATGATTTATGGGTATTTGGCACACATCCAAAGTGAAGGAGAATTGTTTGTGGCAGGGTTTATGTTTGGGCCGGAGCAGATTAGTGCATGCAGTGCTGGAGTCTTATCGTAGTATGATTTTTCTCAGGAGAGCCTGGTAATTCTGTCCTTAGGCAGCTGCTCAGCTATAAATAACACTAATACAATGTTGATACAAGCATAAGGTCAGCTTGCTAGAGTTAGCCTAATTAGATTTTAAAACTTAGAACTGACTAATGGGACTTGATAGAGTGGAGCGAATGCCAGCCCATTTGGCTGATACCGTACAAATAAATCACATCAAGTATGGAAGTTCATTAACGACAAAAAAACTGAGCAAGTACAAAAAGTTTGAACAAAGTTTTGGGGAGTTGTAATTGTTTGAAACCCACAAGATGAGTGTAATTCTACATTTGGGTGAACGATGAGAATTCATTTTGGTCTTCAAAGAGGGGCACTTGCAGTCTTTGTGGTTTGTATTCCTTAGATGCAGAGACACAGGTTTGTTTTGGTTTTAAAAGGTGCAGACTTATGGTGTCATCCTGCCAATAGAAAAAAAAAGCCTTCTACATGCCATTCACAAATGACATATTTTGTAGGGATGTGTGATAATATTGGTGCGTCATTGGTATTGGCCAGTATCAGCTTTAAAATTAACTATAAGAATCGGTCAACATGCTTTTTTCAAAACAATGAACAATGAATGAATGCACAATGAATTAATATGACATACATTGAAACTTGGTATGATGTGATATGGATTTGGATTTGAACACATAATTTGAATCAGAGCCAATGGAGGCTGTGTTAAGTATGCTAATATAAATATGTGTGCAAGTTAACATAACCTTTCAAAGTACAGCTCCAGCATGTTTTATTCTAACACATGATGTCTGTAATGGAAACTGTTGCTGTTGTGGGACTAAACTGAACTTTTCCCCAGATAATTTCCTGTGTCATAAACAGGATGAAGGGTTGAATTCAGCCCGAGAGCTTTAGCCACAGCTGATTGTGTCCCATCAAGACAGCAGAAACAGCTTATTGAGCAGTGATACAAGGCTAGGTGTTGTTGGACACTGTCCACAGCTACAGTGCCGGTGTTACACTGCACACTCAAACATCCACTAGATCAAACCTGGCTGTTATTGTGGGAGCGGGAGGCGATGAAGTGGGGGGGGGGGGGGTGGGAGGTGGAATTCATCTCAGAGATCCCGCACACCCCCTCTGGACACTTGGCATGCAAAACACAAACAGCCTAAACACCCTTTAAACCCTCTGTTGTTTTTGAATAGTTCCATAAAGAATGTTTATGTTGCTCCTGCTTAAAGGGCATACATTAAGTCCCGGAGATTATTGAAGGCAGATACACAGTGCATTAAGAAATGAGGCAGAACAGCTGGCAGTACAAAACAGTCTGCCCCTAGGTTTATTTAGACATACTGGAAGTAAAATGGAGAAAAAGCCCAGTATTATAAAAGTTGCTGGTTCTGTTTCAGTATGAGGACACTTTGTATAGAAGTTTATGAATGACAAAATTATTTAATAAGCACAAAATAGCATTGGATAAAGATGACCATATTATTATATCAAAGTTTCAAATGTATAGACATCAGGATGTTTCTCTGTGCTGTTGTTTGCTGGTTATACACATTTTATATCTTCAAATACACATTTGGTACTCTGATAAAACATGCTAATACTAAATTGGTAAAAATCCATAAACGGTTCTGGTTACACAAACTTACCCTTTTATTAGAAAGGCTGGGTTTAGAGTACTTTTCAGTGCTCATCAGTAATGTTGATACATGATATCCCAGGGCAAGAAAAATGCCAAATTGGGCTAGTACATCTGGCAACCCACTTGCCAAATTAAACAAAATTAAACACATTGTTTTTTCTGGGGCTGAGAATGAAAATAGCTAGTGAGTCTCCAAGTCTGAGGCTATGCTTCTCTGCCAGAAAATGTTGAATTGCCCGCTCTGGGTTGGAGGTGGCGTTTCTCAAAGTCAAGGAGGGATCCTTAAAAGGCTGAATTTCAAGGAGGCTACATCATTGAATACTGCCGAAGAACTATTCCAATGTCAAGGATCCTTCAAATTCAACTGAGGACTGGGCATTGTGGGCATGAAGTACCCACAATTTTTTGCATACGATGTGCTGTAACTGAAGGCAAGACAGCTTCAGTGACGCACACTTGGGCACTTGCTAGTCTGTTCCAATGTGTGTTCACCAAATGCTAGGAAGGAGTCTTGCCTAGCCTCCATAGAACCCAGCTTGCAAGGACCCGTCTTAGCAAGGGAGCATCCTTGATTTTAAGAAACACCTCGGGCTACAAAGGCAAAGGAGTTCAAGAATCTTGTTGTCTTGCTCACGAGTGAGGGTAAAATGAAGCTTGAGATGGATAGACGGCTTGGTGTGACGCCAGCACCAGACTGTCATGGTGAAAAGGAAGCTAAGCTGGAAGGCAAAGCTTTTGATTTACCCGCACATTCATGTTCCAACCCGTGGTCATAAGCTTTGAGTAGTGACCAAAGGAATGAGACTGTGGATAAAAGCGGCCAAAATGAGTTTCCTCCATAGGGTGGCTGAGCTTAGCCTTAGAGATACGTGAGGAGCTCAGACATCTGTGGGGAGTTCAGAGTAGAGTGGCTGCCCCTTTGCATTGAAAGGGGCCAGTTGAGATGGTTCACACTCTGGTCAGGATGCCTCCGGGGCGCATCCCGTTAGAGGTTTTCTGGGCTTGTCCAACTGGTGGGAGGCCCCGGGGCAGACCCAGAACACACTGGGGGTATTAGACATCTCATCTGGCCTGGGAACGCCATAGAATCCCCCAGGAAGAGCTGGAAAGCGTTGTTGTGCCCCAGCACAGTGGATGAAAATGGATGGATGGAGTGAGTCATCTCACTTCCTTCTCATCTCCTTTGAGAGTTGCTATACCCATTGAGCACACATGACAAAGTATATGAGCTTACGCGCAAGCAAGCATTTCTGGAAACAGGAGTTTAGTTGGGTGGTGTTACAGGATGTTGGTGAAACTCTAACTATATATCACACAGTTGGGTGTTAATTTGAAAGTAAGGTGAATAAAACAGTTCAGTTTCACAGTCTTGTGATCAAAAATGATCTAAAGCGCAATCCTCTGTAGTGTTCTGTAAATAGTTTTCTAACAAATAAAATATATAGCAACTTGTAATCAACCCATATAAATATCAGGTTTAAAATAACAACTTGAATTTCCATTTCAAGCCACACGCATTCCCAGTTAAATTCGGCCCATTCAGAGATGGTTTAACAGATAAAGATTCTGAAAGTGGTGTACCTTCTTATTCCTAGTATCCAACACACTCTCACTCCCAAATCGTCCCATATTGCCACTTGATCACTGTACTTTCACGTCTATGTATTGCGCGCTAGGTATCCTGGGTGTGTCTGTTGTTGACATTCTGGTACGACATATCAATTGATGCTTGTTATATGCATTGGGTCTTTTCAAAATACACTGCCATTTTCACAGGAAATGTACAGTTTCTGCTTTTTAGATGCATTCAGTCTTTTTCCAAATAAACTTACACTATTGGTAAAACACTGCCTATTTACTTTTATTTTCTTGCGCAACAAACACACATGGTTAGGTTTAGGCAACAAAAGCACGTAATTAGATTAATACAAAAACATCATGGTTTGGTTTAACATTCACACAAGAAGCAAACACCAGCCTCCTGGGTGAAAGTATGCTGTTGCTGAACCCCTCCACCACGCCCCACCCTATAGGGACTTTCCAGGTCTTTAAATTACCTTGTTGGCTGGTGGTGTTTCAAATTGATGCTGTCCTGTGGGGTTATGAAGTGATGCAGACCACTGGTGTATCATATAGCTGCGAAAGGACGCCTGTTATTCGTTGGTGTCTGACACTGAAATCAATAGTGTTGGGCAGCAAAACATTACAACTTGTTACAATGTTTCTTTTGTTATCACATCACTACTGACTTGAAGTACAAAAGTCAAATCAGTGAATTCATTTTCGTAATCATGGTGCTGTGCGGGCAAGCCACAAAGCAGCAAGCTAGTTTGGAAGGTGGACACGCCTACCTTCGTGGCTAAATATTCCCATTACTTTGATTTTGACAGAAGAAAAGATGACAAGAACACTGTTGCTGCGGGTAGCTGGCCAAAATTCTCCACTGCAAAAAACACGTCCTCACGCTTCTGGTTTTAAACACTTACTATAACTGACAGCACAATAACCTGAAGCTCCAGGAAATACACCCCACCAAAGGTGAGCCCTTCTTGGCTGTGTACGCTGGCTGTAGCCCTACACTGGTTAAACAGCCAAAACTAAATTTTAGTCCTAGGCAGCTGCAGCACAAAGAAGTAATGAAGCTTGTGGTTGGATATGTGGTGGATGAATGTTGCTCCACAAGTGACTCTCCGTCATTCAGCAAGAGCCCTGGAAAAATACTGGTCACAGGCAACTGAAGACCCCAGGTACATGCTATCTAGCCTTAGCTACGTTTACCAGCAATTACCCTGACATTCACACAGAGGCACACATCAGAATTTTTCGGAGATACACAATTACCAATTTTATGGGGAGTAACGTAAAAGTAATATAATGAGTAGTGTAACGAATTACTTTTGTCAGGGAGTAATTAGTAATGTAATGTTGTTACTTTTGAAAAGAGAAATCAGCAATGAGTAATATATTCAATTTTTAGAGTAACAAGCCCAAAACTGGAAATCAGTGACCAAGCGGCGGTATTTGACGACTTCTGAATGAAAACAGGTTGAGTAATCAAATCAAGTAGCTATATATGTTGTATTTCCCCCACTGTTTATGAAATTTAATTAATTAACTATTCATTACATTCAACATTTACACATCATTGTGTATTTTTTTTGTCTCCCTTGGGTTTGTTTTCTTCATTAAATTGTTAAACCTTCCTTTTACTTGCTCTTTAAAGTACTTTAATGTACCTCCCAATCAAACCTCTTAATATGAATATGCAATTATTTGTATGAACTGCATTTATGTTGTGCTTTTACACATAGCATATTTAGAGGCCCCTCTTCCTATAGCAATTTGAAATCAAATATAGTCGTTGTTACATATCTTCAAGACAAAAAAAAAAACAAAAAAAAACAACGCATTTTTAGTGTCAAGTAACCTACTTTTTTTTTTTTCTTTTTAACAATAACACCATGTTGTCAGATCTCAGCGGGACCTTATATTGAGTTCAGTGTTTTTCATAACAGGCAAAAGGATTGTCTAAAACTGCAAAGATAAGACCAAAGTTACAACAATCTCTAGTTATCCTTAGCTAAACCTAAACATATCACACTTCTATCCTATTTTCCATTGTTGTCCTTTGCCCCAGAATAATGTTTCCACTCTCTCTTCCTTCCTTGGCACATTCTGACTGCAGCACTCGCTTATCAGTTAATAGTGTGTCTTCTTCTGTGCTCTTGTACCTGTCACAGAGTAGTTTTGAGGTAGAAAAATTACCTGGACCTCTTTGACCCAGACTCTCAGCATTATAAAGATAATATTAAAAAAAGGCATTTCCTGGTGAGCTGGAGAGACAGGGAGAGGAATCAAGTGAAATAACATCCAGGAGCCAGCTGAATCCAGAGCAGCTCTCCAAATCCACTTCATATGCACAGAATAAACACAACCTTGGGCAATGTTACATTTCCCTAAAAAATGTCATTTTTACTGCGTATGAACATCATTTGAAGGCAATACACAGTCACTGTCCAAACTCCTCCATGACACTCAGGATATGTGCTGTTAACACTCAGACGTGACTCATTGGGAGTGCTGGACGCTGCGTGGGAAACTTTCAAAATCCCTGAGGGTCCCGATTGGAATCTGAAACCTTCACCGTGCCCCGAACTTCTGGGAAACATATCAGCACATGAGCCAAGCTTTGAATTATCAGCTGGAATCTGCAGCGCTCATACAGCACCAGAACACTGTAGGTGTGCAGTGAATAAAGTATCATAGCAGACTGCAGGCTCCTATAATGACGTCTGATTACTTCACTGCAGGTGCATCTTGTGTAGATTGTTTCCCAATCATATTACTAAATCTGTCAGATCAACTCATTCTTACTTTACAGCTGCTTTCATCACCTGACAGTAATTCTAGTATTCAATCACGTGATTAATTAATCATCAATTTACACATTAAAACATACCCTGTCTTTTTTGAAGACCCCTAAATCATCAATTAGTTTAAAAAGTAGACATCTTAAAGCATTTCAAAAGCCCTCTGTAACACATTGAATAGATTTCAAATGGTATATGTTTTCCCTTGAATTTACACATTAATGTAAAATATTTGGCTAATCCATTTGTTACCAATTCAAGGTGCAAAGATTGTGATTTTAATTTTGGCTTAAAAATTTAATGTTGTGATTTTTCAGCAAAATAATAATAATTTGGACTTTGAAGTGTCTTTAATGGGTTTCCCACATGGATTAAAGAGTTTTAAGAGAGTAAAAAAACAACATTAAAATGCACAAGCTTGCTGTTTAGATTTTCTGCAAATTAATGAAAATTTAAGGGTTTCTGCTTTAGTATTTAAACAATTAACATGTTTACCCAATTTTTGACTTTTAGGGGTTTTTAATGACTTTCCCAATGGAATAAAGGGTATTAAGGGATTTTAAAAAATGTAAGGGTTTTTTCTTCAGTATTTACACAATTAAAATGTGTAGGGAATCCAAACTTATAGGCTTCACACGGCGGCACCATAATCTACAATTTAAGTATCAAATTGGCTATCAGAAATAATTGATAATTGTTAGTAATAATTGTTAATTATGTTAAATAACGTGACTTAATTAACATTAAATCACCTCGTGGGGCACCATTCCAAAAAGGGAAAAATGATAGCCAGTTAATGATATCAGTCTCATAAAGTTCACTAAACTATTACTTTGGGATTTTGATTAATAATTAAATTAATATTTAATTTCGGAGTTCTTGAGGTAGACCACGCGCTCTGCCGCAGCGTCTCTGTCGTCTGTCTGCTCTCCCGGCTTCGACTCTTTCGCCTGGCCCCGGCTCTCCCTCTGCCTGCTCCCCATTGGTACCTCTGTCTACGCGGACTGCTCTCCTGGCTTCTACCCCCTCGCCCATCACCGACTGTTCCCCAGCTCTCTCCTCATCGGCACCTCTGCACGACCGGCTGGATCTTCAGGCTTCAGATCCCTCTCTCCGTCATCAGCGGCTGAAGTAAGCTTCCTCCTTTCACCGTACGTTGAGAGAAAACCGAGCTGTTCGGATCCGGGGGCTCTGGTGCTTCCCCTCGGTTCTGTGGCTGGATTCGGCTTCATTGCCTTTCCTCATCTGTGCCTCAGAGACTTTGTAAGGCCGCTCAGCCTGAAGATTGAACTGTACGCGGTGTTAGCTCTCTTTTAGCTGTTGTGACATTTTCCAACTGTTCCTGATTACAAGAGTGCTGCATTTGGGTTCCACACGCACCCATCACAGTAGCAGAGATTGACTATTCATTCACTCTTGTAAAACATTAAGCAGACAGCAGGTATGGTTCCAAAATTATATTTATTCATAAAGCAAAGCAAAACCAAAACGCACAAATCCTAACTAACTACATACAAGCATGTGTGTGTGTATACACGTGTAGCTCTGTGTCTGTGTGTGTGTGCGAGAGAGAGAGAAAGACAAAGGCGGGTGTGGTGATCGAAGGGCCGTTTGGCCTACAAAACAAAATGGCTGGCAACAGAAAACTACAAGGTGGCTGGATCAAAGCTGGCTTCAGATCGCGGGAGGTGTTTGTCTGACCGTGTGGTCAGGACAAAGACAAAGGAAAAGAAGCGGGAAGTTTGAGCTGCCTGTTTGGGTGTAGCTCTGTTGAAAGCCAATTTGTAAGTGAGTCTATGTGAATGCGATTTGTGTTGCATAGGGTCTGGATTAGTGCAGAAGATGTTTAGTTGCTTGCAAGACATTGTCTGTGAACAGCATTAGCAAACTAAACATGACTTAGCTTTGGTAAAACCAACTAATCAATAACCTAATTGCAGACAATCACAACAATAACTCAATAAACAGCATTAAATCACAAACAAGTTTAACAGTCTTGCTTAGCCTGTACAGCTGTGATAAAGCTATGCCCAGTTGTTACATTACAGTTGTTACAACGTCTTTGTTGTGTCCTTGTTCCAAAGGTTCAGATCTGAGGCTGGTCGCTCGGGGTCCTTGCAGAGTTAGACGTTGGGGTGCTAACTCAACTTGATTCTCCTTATTGCTGGGAGGTTAGTTGCAAACCTTGTGTTTGCCCTTCTAACATCTCTGGTTTCAGTTATGCTCCTGCTTTTGAGCAAGGGCATGAGAGTCTTAGGGGAAAAGGAACAAAAGTCTGTAGAGCAATTGTCCCCCCTTCGATGGTTTGGGACGAAGAGCACCTCTGGGCTGGTCCAGGGCCCAGAAGGAAAGAGCTGTAATCGGCTTGGCCGCCCAAGAGCAAGAGAGAGACTTTAGTGAAGGGAGAAGAACTTCTACAGTGTGTCTGATGACATCACAGAGTCGCATGACACTGTAAAAGTACTGACCAATCACGTTTTGAGACTTGTCTCTCAAAGAGGTGTGAGGTGGGCATCCTGCTGAGATGGGTGTCAGATAACTGTCTTTGTTGAAGAACAAAGAACATGAGGTCTCTCCATCTCAGGAGGAAAAGCCTTCACATGTCCAGTTTAGATTTTAACAAATGACAAATCATCTGTGGTCCAGTGAATTCCAACAAATGTTTAATCAGATTTGGACTTTTAAAGGTTTTTAATGGGTTTCCCACATGGATTAAAGGGCTTTAAAGGATTAAAAAAAAACATAAAGATGCAAAAGGTAAAAATATAAACATACACTGAACAAAAATATAAAGGCAACACTTTTGTTTTTGCTCCCATTTTTCATGAGCTGAACTCAAAGATCTAAAACACTTTTTTTATATACACAAAAGACCATTTCTCTCAAATATTGTTCACATATCTGTCTAAATCTGTGTTAGTGAGCACTTCTCCTTTGCCGAGATAATCCATCCCACCTCACAGGTGTGGCATATCAAGATGCTGATTAGACAGCATGAATATTGCACAGGTGTGCCTTAGGCTGGCCACAATAAAAGGCCACTTTGAAATGTGCAGTTCTATCACACAGCACAATGCCACAGATGTCGAAAGTTTTCAGGGAGCGTGCAATTGGCATGCTGACTGCAGGAATGTCCACCAGAGCTGTTGCCCGTGAATTGAATGTTCATTTCTCTACCATAAGCCGTCTCCAAAGGCGTTTCAGACAATTTGGCAGTACATCCAACCGGCCTCACAACCACAGACCACGTGTAACCACACCAGCCCAGGACCTCCACATCCAGCATGTTCACCTCCAAGATCGTCTGAGACCAGCCACCCGGACAGCTGCTGCAACAATCGGTTTGCATAACCAAAGAATTTCTGCACAAACTGTCAGAAACCATCTCAGAGAAGCTCATCTGCATGCTCGTCGTCCTCATCAGGGTCTCGACCTGACTGCAGTTTGTCGTCGTAACCGACTTAGGTGGGCAAGTGCTCACATTCGATGGCGTCTGGCATGTTGGAGAGGTGCTCTCTTCACGAATGAATCCTGGTTTTCACACAGACAGCGTGTGTGGCGTCGTGTGGGTGAGCGGTTTGCTGATGTCAACGTTGTGGATCGAGTGGCCCATGGTGGCGGTGGGGTTATGGTATGGGCAGGCGTATGTTATGGACAACGAACACAGGTGCATTTTATTGATGGCATTTTGAATGCACAGAGATACCGTGACGAGATCCTGAGGCCCATTGTTGAGCCATTCATCCACGACCATCACCTCATGTTGCAGCATGATAATGCACGGCCCCATGTTGCAAGGATCTGTACACAATTCCTGGAAGCTGAAAACATCCCAGTTCTTGCATGGCCAGCATACTCACTGGACATGTCACCCATTGAGCATGTTTGGGATGCTCTGGATCGGCGTATACGACAGCGTGTTCCAGTTCCTGCCAATATCCAGCAACTTCGCACAGCCATTGAAGAGGAGTGGACCGACATTCCACAGGCCACAATCAACAACCTGATCAACTCTATGCAAAGGAGATGTGTTGCACTGCGTGAGGCAAATGGTGGTCACACCAGATACTGACTGGTTTTCTGACCCTCCCAGACCCCCCCTTTAAAGCAAAACTGCACATTTCAGAGTGGCCTTTTATTGTGGCCAGCCTAAGGCATACCTGTGCAATAATCATGCTGTCTAATCAGCATCTTGATATGCCACACCTGTGAGGTGGGATGGATTATCTCGGCAAAGGAGAAGTGCTCACTAACACAGATTTAGACAGATTTGTGAACAATATTTGAGAGAAATGGTCTTTTGTGTATATAAAAAAAGTGTTTTAGATCTTTGAGTTCAGCTCATGAAAAATGGGAGCAAAAACAAAAGTGTTGCCTTTATATTTTTGTTCAGTTTATTTTTTTGTCCAAAATTGTTGCTTGTTTGAATATAAATAAGACCCTCCTTTATGTCAATCACATTTGTAGACTGACTAAAAACTGAGTAATAGGTGGCACCTTATATGGTTGCCCCAGACTCAGGTGTATGTGTGTGAATGGGTGAATGTAATTGTAGTTTTAAAAGGCTTTCAGTTGAACACGCATTTTAAATGAATGACATACATAAGCTTGGAAATAACCTATGCTAAGTCCAGAGCTGGCTTTGAGCATTTTTTGTCTTTGTCAATGGAAATTTGCTTTACTGTTACCCTGCACCCCCGTACACAGCAACACCTAAAAGATTTCTCTTGATATATCAGCTGTTCCTTGCTCCCACTCAGTCAATGTTGTTAAATTATATATACGTGACATAGTGATTATTTGTGAAACACACATCATTCAGACTATAGTTTTGATTAAAAAAGAGTATAATAAAGAAGTGGTTGCTTTTACGTAGCCTACATTCGGGACTGATTGTTGTTTATGAAGAGGGAGGCTTGTCATGTAAGTTTTGAAGCACTGGGGATGGACTTTGTTTAATATTTTGGCTTAGGGGAGGGGAATAAAAATGTAAATGGTTGAATTTTGTAACTATTTTACTGTGGATTTTTAAAGAAAACATGCCCTCCAAACGCAAAAAACAAAAAGAATTCTGAGCTTAAAATAGTGATATTTCATCAAAATCACTTTATACTATGTGTCATTACTCATCCTATTCTGAAACCTCAAGTTCAGCATTTCAGCCATCATCATCTTTTTTAACTCATATTTGGGCAAGAGGGTGGAGCCGTGGAGGAGGGAGGGGTGGATCTTATTGAGAAGCAGAGGACAATAGGCTCATTCGAGATGAACTGCGCCTCGCCTGGAAAGTAGATGAGAGCAGGCGGCTGCAGCAGGGGACGGTGACAAAAAGCAGTTGTCAGGTCGGACAGTTTTCCGACAGTTTCCAGCAGCCTACAGTCCATACAGGAAGTCACAGAAACACTTGCATCCTTTCCAATATGATGTCGATTTTTTAAAATATCGTCAGAACAAAAAAAAAAAAACCTTTATCCATGACATACTCAAACTCCATTATTATTTTATATTATTATTATTATTATTATATCATTATCCATTAATAAATGTGCTGTGTAAATACTGGCTTTAACCATTAATTATCCCTTTAAATACCAATTTCATCATCACTAATGGTTACGTTTATATAAATTTTAAAGTAAGAGATTCAAGCATTCAGTTTCATATTGTTGAATATCATCTATCCTTGGTAAAATGCAGCTTTGGTGCAGTTAGATAACTAACTCTATCTTCAGTTCCCAGCTTTGCTGTCATGAGAGTTGATGAGAGAGGCAGTCCCGACAGCTCTGTGTTTATGGTAATGTCAGTCTGTGGAGATACTTTATGTGGAGAAGCTGCTGGAAACTCTCAAGCGTCAACATCACACACTCAAGACGGTTGAAATACAATTTGGAGGGACGAACAGCAGCCCCACCCTGAGCACCAACAGCTGATGATTTACTGATGTGTCTGTAAGTCAGGAAACACCACTAAAGCCTCGAGGCAGCCAGCAATTATTAATTTATTGCAGTTCAGTAAAGTGTGAGCCCAGTTACCTCTCTGCTTACCAGTGTTGGCTTCAGCTCACTTCAGTCTTTGCCCAATATGAAATCTGATAAATAATATGGCAAAATCAAATCACCAGTCACAGTTAGAGTAACTGCTATAAAAGAGCAGCTAATGTTACTGCTGATGTACTTTGCAGCTATGCTAACACAGCGTCAGTAATGGACTAAACTAATTAAAACTACCACTCTGGTGCTGTAGCATATTTTAGAACATTAATCACAAACTGTGTACACACAATACCTCACTGCTGATCATTTTCCAAAGTAGCCCCTGGCAAGTTTTACCAGTCTTTAATTTCAGCAGACTGAGAAAACAGGAGACTTGAAACTTATACAAGTCTTTGCAATAGTTTAACATTTTGGGTAATGTGCTTATAGACCTTTTTTAAGGAGGACAATTTGTCATGTCACAGGAAAGGCACCTGTGTCAATACAACAATAAATTATGTTTGAATTTCATTTAGCTGCTTCAGTTTTAGGGTCCTGTTGTGCATGTTGGCTTTCTTAATATGACTAAGAACACCTGTGCTTTTTGACGATTCAAAATGTTGGCAGTGAAAAGAGTCTATTTGTTTTTACAATCCTTTCAACCAGTTTGTTCTCATTCTCAAGTTGTCAAATATCCCAGTTTTTGAGCATCAGACACCAACGCAAAAAGGCACCTTTTGCGGCATTATGATATGCTGCCAGGCAGTGTCAGTGTATAACACAGCTGGATAACATTAGTTAGATGTGCCACTGGTAACAACTTTGATATGGTACGCCATCCCGGCAGCGTACATTTAGAACACCCCTGGACTGCGTCAGTTTGAAATGCTGCCTGTAACAATGTAATGAATTGAGCAGGAGAGACCCCACAGGGCAGGATAGAGGGGTGGTGGTTGGGTCCAACAACCCCCCAGCTTTCACCCAGGAGGCTGCTGATCACGTCCTGTGTGAATATTGGGCCAAACTAAGATGTTTTTTTTCTGAGCCTAACCACGCACATTTCTGGCCTGAATGTAACCTCGTGCATTTGTTGCCTAAACCTAACCATGTGCGTTTGTTGCCTAAATCCAGCCATGTGCATTTGTTTCCTAAAACTAACCACATGCATTTGTTGCCTCAACCTATCCACGTGCTTTTGTTGCCTAAACCTAATGATATGCTTTTGTTGTCTAAACCTGACCACGTGCGTTTGTTGCCTAAATCCAATCAAGTGCTATTGATCCCTCAACCTTACCACATGCTTTTGTTGCCTAAACCTGACCACATGCGTTTGCCTAAAACTAACCATGTGCGTTTGTTGCCTAAACCTAACTATGTGTTTGTTGCCTAAACTTAAGCACTTGCATTTGTTTCCTCAACCTAACCACGCATGTTTGTGGCCTAAATTTAGCGATATACATTTGTTTCCTAAAACCATGTGCCTTTGTTGCTGAAACCTAACCACATGCGTTTCTTGCCTCATCCTAGCCACATGCTGTTGTTGCCTAAACCTGACCACGTGCGTTTGTTGCCTGGACCTAATGACATGCTCTTTTCGTGCTGATCTTCAAGGTCATTTTGGCTTCATGCGCCACTGAGCAACTTTCACCGGAGTGAACGGAGCCCCGCCTCCAATGCTGGATCCACTTCTCTTTATACATCCATCACAGAGCTATGCTAGCTGTTTCACCTGTTTCAGTCTTCATGCGAAGCCAAGCTAACTAGCTGCTGGCTGAGGCTTCATTTTTACAGTACAGGCATTAGAGTGGTACCAATCATCTAACTCTTGACAAGAAAGTGAAGAGGTGTATTTCTTCACTTCCTATATTACCTATTCCTTTTAGGAATAACTTCAAAGCCAACACTGAAACCAAGATAAAAGAGAAGTTCTTAAAGTTTTCATTCAAGCTAGTGAGCGGACCTTGAGTTGAGACTGTTTTGTCAAGAGGAAGCTTTCTAGCTGAAGGCTGATGCTCTATCAAGCCTAAATGAGGAGTCCAAGAAATGATTTCATGCCCTATTCACAATGATCAGGTTTTGGTTTATGTCCTTCTAAAAATAATCCGAAATGCAGCCATAAAACATCAGCGTTACATCGAGAAAAATGATTTTTTTCCCCCTCTTCTGGAAAATGTCTCTTTTGCTCTTAGCATTACTGCTGCTTTTCAACAATAAACCCCACAGCTGAATGTGATAAGGTCATGAGTTAAAAAACAATTTCACAAATGTAAGGTTGTTAACTAAAGTGGAACGAGTTGAGACAGGTCCTTTTCAGGCGATACAAAGGCAGTAGCTGCAGTAGTTATTTTTCATCTACTCACCACCATCTAATATATCCTCTCTTTTCAGAATATGCGGAGGCTGTTGCTAAAGAATTGCTTTTAGTTCGTCTTTTAGAGTTCTGTAGTTTCCATTTAAATTCTTTAATGTTTTTTTAAATACAATATTGTACATGGTGTGCATCAGTGAAGTGCAGGAACAAGCAGATACACAATGATGCTGTGACAAAATGCATGTGGACATCATTTAGAGGAGACATTCAGAGAAATGGATGGAAACAGCCAGGGTTAAAGAGATAATTGTTATTTCATCGGTATCTTATTTTGCTATGTTTTTGAGCGTCTTGTTCTTGTATGCCTCCACACGGGTGATAGCTGTGGCCTGTGTTTTTTATATTTTTGACTGTAATTTCTTTCTGTCGTAATAACATCATGTTAACTGCGGTGGTGGAATGTGGTGAAATAGCTTGAAAGGTGCAGTCAGGACAAGAAACATGAGCACTCAAAGGATAATTGAGGTTGTAAACCAAAGTCCTCAAACTCAAATTACATGGGGCCATGTGCCAGGTTATTCTCTCCTTGGGGGGCCATTTGAACACTTAGTGGAAAAAACAAAACACTCCGGTGTCGATTTCAACAACACATTTCAACTACATACATTTTATCCTTCACTCTCCTCTCCCTTATCCCCAGCATACTACACTGCATGTTTAGCATAGCAATGAGGTTAAAATGTTATTCCTGACTGCTTCTGACTGACTAAGCTCTTGGCACTGTCTGTCCTCCAGGACAGTCTTTGGAGACACGTTTTGTGTCAGGTGCTGTGGTAAATAAGAGTTCTGTCTCTCCAGCTCGTTGTCATTCCCAAGTAGTCAAATACTAGTGCTTTGTTGGGCCCCTTGGCGAGTGACATCGATGCCAAACACCTTTTAGCATCTCTATAAGAAGCACCAGGCTTTCAACTAACTCCGATGTAAACCCATCTCTGGCAATACTTGATGCTGCAATCAACTTAAAGAGTGCAAAGGGCAGGATGGAGGGCAAACTTTCATCCACTGGCTGTGTCAAACAGAACTGGACTTTTAACTAGGAGACAACAGTTTGTGTCTCGAGAAGTGTCAATGTTGTGCTAACATAATATTATGTAATTTGCGTACCTATGTCCAGTCTGAAACCAAAAGCAACGTATCCTCTTACAACTGTTCATATGATATCCTACAAAAATGCACACACAACGATGAAGCTTAAAATAGTTCACTCAAGGTCAACATGTATTTATGTTTATTTCCTTGTGCAACAAAAGTATGTTGTTAGGTTTAGAATAAAACATGATGGTTTGGCTCAAAATTCATACATGAAGTAAACACTGGGCTCCTGGGTGAAAGTCCGGTGTTGGTTGGACCCAACCACCACCTTTCCTACCTGCTCTATAAAGACTTTCTAGCTCCTTAAATTATATTCTTATTTGGCAGTGTTTCAAACTAATGCTGCCCGGTAGTGTATTATACTGACACAAAAGGGTGCCTTTTTTTGTTGGTTTTTGACTCCAAAATCACTGATCAAGCAGTGGTATTTGACCACATTGTAATAAGTTGGTTGTCAGAGTTCACATGGTTCAGAACACTGGTCTCCTGGGTACAGTCCTGTGTTTTGTGACCCATCCACTGCCCCAACTTGCCACCTTATGGGGACTGTTTCCTTCTTTACTCCCATCAGTGCACTGATAACATGATCACAGCCTTCCGAAATACATGGGTTATACACAAATTAGTAGCTCATGACTACGGGGGTATGTACAATTTTTTTTTTGTAGGAAAATGTACATGTAAATAGAGCATTAGAACAACCTGCCAAATGACACCTTGTTTTAAGGTAAATTTACAGAATTTATGTACAGTCGTCACACAGTGACAACACTCACATGACATATTTATGTCACGTTACGTTTCATACCAAACATACTTATTTTAACACAAAACATGATCTTTTCTCTAAAACTAACCAAGTACTTTTTTTTTTTTGCCTAACCCTTACCACTACCATTTTCCAACATTAACTGCATTTAACGGTAACGCTTCCTTTTACGGTACTGTACTTACCATGTATTTACATGGTAATTACAAGGTAAGTACCATGTAATAAGGAGTAGTTACTGTAAAATTACCATGTAATTACAAGGTAACTATATAGGTAATTACCTTGTACTTTTAAAGTAATTACCAAGTCAATTCCAGGCAAATACCAAGTAACTACCTGGTAATAGGTATTAATTACTGGATAATTATAATGTAATTATATACTATTTTGTTAATTGCCAAGTACTTACTAGGTAATTGCCAAGCAATTTCTTAAGAAGTACCTGGTAACAGCCAGGTAATAAGAAGTACTTACTCAGTAATTATAAAGTATTTATATGGTAACTATGTGATTAATTACTAGGTACTCACTAAGTAATTATTATTATTTCCTAACAACTACATAAAATAATTAGTAATTACTGGGTGTTTCTTAAAGTAATTACAAGGTAATTGCATAGTAATCAATAATGTACTTATTTCATGAGTACCAAGTAATTTTCTGACAACTACCAACTAACTACAAGGTCATAAATAGCAATTACTGAGTAATTACTAAGTAATACATGATAAAAAACCTTATTATTTACACTGTACTTACTTAGTAAATATATAATACTTACCTAATAACTACCCATCAAACACCATGTAATAATAATAATGACTACTAGGTATTTATTTAACAATTACAATCTTAATAGCTTGATAATTGCCAATTACTTACTCAGTAATTAGTATTTTCCTAATAACTACATGGAAACTACAATGTATTTTAAAGTACTTATCAGCCACTTACCAAATAGGTACCTGGTAACTACCAGATAATATACCCAGCAATAACTGCAAAATTACCATGTGAACTACCATGTAATTATCAGGTTATTGATTGTATTTATTTTGTAACTACACAGTAACTACCCTTTAATTGTACCTGACAACTACCGAGGAAGGCTATGTATTGTATTGGTAAATACACAGTAAGTACTGTGAAATGTACAAAGGAATTATTATGACACTACCAATTACTTTCCTATTGGCTACCGGGTGTAATTACCAAGACATTATAAGTTTCTACTAGATACTTACCATGTAATTACTAGGAAATGAAGAGTATTTACTAGGTATTACTAGGTACTACTAGGTATTTACCCCATGTATTTCCCTAGCAGTCAACTGGTTTTTACTACTTACCTGGTAACTTCTTAGTATTTACCCAGTAACTACAACATTTACCTGGTAATTACAGTTGAACTGTACTGCAAAAGGAAGTGAGGCCTGTTTCCATGCTATTACCTGGTAATTACTTATTTGTTACCCAGGAACTTGAAAAATACCTACCTAGAAGGTACCTAGTTATTAAAGTGGAATTGTACTGTAGAAGGAAGTGAGGTCTGTTCCCATGCTATTACCTGGTAATTACTCATTCGTTGGCCAGGAACTACAAAAACACCTACCTGGAAATTACATAGTTATTAAAGTGGAATTGTACTGCAAAAGGAAGTGAGGTCTGTTTCCATGCTATTACCTGGTAATTACTCATTTGTTACCCAGGAACTACAAAAATACCTACCTAGAAAGTACCTAGTTATTAAAGTGGATTTGTACTGTAAAAGGAAGTGAGGTCTGTTTCCATGTTATTACCTGGTAATTACTCATTTGTTACCCAGTAAATAGAAAAATATCTACCTGGAAATTACATAGTTATTAAAGTGCAACTGTACTGCAAAAGGAAGTGAGGCCTGTTTCCATGCTATTACCTGGTAATTACTCATTCGTTACCCAGAAACTACAAAAATACCTACCTAGAAAGTACCTAGTTATTAAAGTGGATTTGTACTGTAAAAGGAAGTGAGGTCTGTTTCCATGTTATTACCTGGTAATTACTCAGTATTTAGCCCGTAACTAGGAAACTATCACATTACCCAAGACACTTGGACCGAAAATGCCGCAAAACCAACCAGTGTCTATGATACAGTGTCAGAGTACACTGATACAGATACAGAGTCTGATTCTCCCAGCACACTGCACACTGTATCTGTCAGGAGATAAGAGTTCCCATCAAAAACCACCATCACCAGCCATCAAATTACATTAAGATGAATGCATTATTTTTACACTTCCTCACTCAAAACACCTCGCTGTGACAAATATGCAAAAACAAGTGAGCTGCCAAAGATAAACGTTTTAATCCAATGGATTTCAAATTCTTATAAAACAATTTCAAAAACAGTGCAAATTTTTAACAGTCAGGCACTTTTTTAAAAATCAGAATAGACTTCTTTTTCAAAAAATAAATAAAAATAACAGTGATAAATAATAACTATAAATAATAATTACTAAGTAAACAGTCCCAGTCTTGGGAATTCACATCATCATGTGTTTTCTGCAGACCGGTCTGGCCCCAAGCACTGGGTGGGCATTCCACTTTTTGGTCTCTGAAAAGTGAAAACACCCACCTAGTGCAAGCACCCACATGGGCCAGACCGGTCTGCAGTAGACACATGATAATGAGAAGAATAGTGCAAAAAAATCATTGTAAAACCTGTAAAATCCCTCCTGTAAAGCAATGGTTCCCAAACGGTTAAACCTTATGATAAAAAGAACAGGTATTTGGCATTTGCCCGGGACACAAAACTAGTGAAAACAATGTATTAACTCCAACTGTGTGTGTGTGTGTGTGTGTGTGTGCGTGCGTGCGTGCGTCTGTGTGTGAATTCACATCATCATGTGTTTTCTGCAGACCGGTCTGGCCCCAAGCACTGGGTGGGCATTCCACTTTTTGGTCTCTGAAAAGTGAAAACACCCACCTAGTGCAAGCACCCACATGGGCCAGACCGGTCTGCAGTAGACACATGATAATGTGATATCACATGGCTGGTGCTTCACCAGGCCCCCTCATTTTGGCTTACACTTTGTGACATGCTCTTATATCTTTAAACAAGCGGCCTAAGATGCCCTCCCTGTGCTCTTTCCCCAGCCACTGGTTCCATTCAATGAACTTCAAGTTCATCTTGAGAGCACTTTCTGATAGGTTCCCCCTGTAGCGGTATATGTTCTCCTTACAGCTCCTCCATGCACGCTCAATGTGTTGTGTATGAGCACCATTCCCAGGGTGAACAAAGTACCGCCGATGATTCACCTGGTAGTGAATATATCCATCCCTGGCCAACCCGTCGTATGCACGCCAACAATCACTGATTATTTGGCTTCCAGGTCTAACGTATTTGAGAATTATCGGGTGCAAGATTCTCCTCGATCGGTTTTCTACAAGTTTCAGCACCGGGCGTCTACGGGACCCCTTGACCTCCATCATCCCAAATACCCAGGACCGCCGTCGCCAGGTGTTGCCACGTCGTCCACGTCCATACTGAAAATGATATAAGATAATTTAAATACATAAAAATACATAAATAAAATACATTTATTTGGGGACTTTTCAACAATTTCGAGGGTCTTCTATTCAAATTAACTGCCCCCACATGGCATAGTTTGAGACATGGATCAAGAGGTGGTATATGAATGTAGTCATGGGTAATGTCAAAGAAAGCCAATAATGCCCCTGATTTCTATATCTCACACGCCCAGTACCTGCAAGACTTTTGTCTGAAGACAATGAACAACAGACTCACTGTTCTTCACACAACATTTTAGCAGCTAAATTGAAGCACTTTAAAGGATCCATTTATATTTTCATAACGTTCTGGCAGTTACATCACCATGGACATTAACCTTTTATAGGTTGTAGCTGTTTTGTTGTGTTTTTTTTTTCCTTCTTTTTAAGATTTGTTGTTGGGCAGTTTTGCCTTTATTGGATAGGATAGTAGTCTGACAGGAAAGGGGTAGAGAGATGGGGGGAGAAGTGCGGCAAATGTCTGGCTCGGGAATCGAACCAGTGACGCCGCCTGGGCATCACAGCCCATATAGCATGCGCCTGGACCAGTAACCCAGCAGGCACCCCCCAGTCCAACCCTTTGATGCTGAGTGCCTGTGTTTAAAACCTATTGTCCCTGTTTTAGTAGCGTATAAAACCTTACTTTTCTTTTGTGTCGAAACTTGCTCTCGTCTATTGCGACGAACGCTGTTCTCCCTCCGATCCTCATCTTCCGGTTTCTCTCCATCCGCCTCACTGCTTTACAGCATATTTCACGGAGTAGGGTTGTTACCCTGGTGAGAGACTTGGGGCTCCCACACACACCATCTTCTATCATGTCCACATGTCTTCGCCTCAATCCCTGTGCCAAGCTGAGCCAAAAAAGGAGGACAACTGCTATCAACATATTAGCTACAGGGATAGGATAGTTTTGTAGACAGGGAGGGGTCCTTATATAAATAGGTTGTTGCTACAATATCCATTGTGCATATTGTAAATGTTGGGATGGATGAACGTGCGTGATTTCTTGAATTTCTTTAGAATGTGTACTCTATGTCAATGGTTCCAAAACATTGGGTCAGGACCCATTTGTGGGTCACGAATAAATACATGGGTACCCTAATTATTATTATTATTTCAAAACCTTTTCAAAAACATTCTTCAAAAAAGGATATGTAAGTTTTCATGATTTTAAAAAACAAACAAGCACTGATTTCTCATTAACTTCCTTAATACATGAAAGAAAACTAAGATTCCGTAAATTAGATAACCAATAGAAGTAGTAAAAATAGCTGATCTACAAGTTCACATTGCGGTGCGAACACATTCAGAGCTTGTAAATCTGCTATGTTCATAAGTTTGCGATCTGGGCAAACATATAATTTGGCTTTTGGATTTTGAGATACAAGGTTTGGGGACCACTGCTCTATGTAATATGTCAGTATGCATTTGGCTATTCATGTTAAGAGACACTGTTTACATGTGGTAT